>VZTF01001716.1:7259772-7605640 GCA_013397755.1 Cnemophilus loriae
AGAAAAGAAAAGAAAAGAAAAGAAAAGAAAAGAAAAGAAAAGAAAAGAAAAGAAAAGAAAAGAAAAGAAAAGAAAAGAAAAGAAAAGAAAAGAAAAAAGAAAAAAGAAAATTCACTTTTTTTGGTGACCACCGGAAATTTCTGTATATGTGGAGTGACTTACTGACCCAACGGATATTTCATGTAGACATAGCTTGCATTATATTCTCCTACAGTGTGATGAGTAAATGCCCGTCAATCAGCCAACTGGCTGGTGCAGCTCTGAACTTCCTTCTGTGCCAACATCAGTCATTCAGCCTGGGCAGCTCCCTGGGCACAACTGACAGCATCTCTCAACAGAAAATCAAGCCTGGAGCTTGGGTCTCTGTCCTTGCTCTGCAGCTAATTCTTCTTTTTTTCGCTATGGAAATGGCTTACATTCTGCTGTTGAGTCTGGTTTACTGCCATCCTAGGAGGATGTATGGAAAATTCCTATGTATCCCCCATGGAAATATATTACCAGTTTATTACAGCATTTCCTCACACACTCCTTATTTTCTTAGACCCTCAGGGGGAGAATTGCCTTACGCTGTTCTCAGGAACTTAAAAACTCGATTGGATCTGGTCATATTGTGTTCCAGCACTAAGTTGATCATTCATTTGATTGTCATTTAGTTACTGAAAGTGATACATGGTGTCTGTTTCCCCACCAAAATTTGGTGAATAAAACTAATAAAAAGTAGCATAATGATACTGACTGCAGATTTTTGCAACTCATGATGAAAAATGTCAGACAATCTGGAAAGTTAAGAATAGTTACATATGTACTGAAAGAGCCAAACCTGTACACTTTTCAAGGTAATGTGCTTAGGGCAAAGCAATGCACAAAAATCAAAATAATTGAAAATTGTTAAGGTAAATTATAATATCCCTCTTTCCATCATAGGAAAATTATATCCATCTTACATTTCAAAGACTACTGAGCAATGTAAGTTCACCGTAAAAGACTATTCAGTAGTGTGGGCACAAAAAATTTTGGAGAAACTCTGTTTCTGCAGGGCATATTTCACTGCATGTTGCTTTTTGTGACAATTTCCACATTGAGAGAAAATAAATCATAAATTTCATGGGCAAGTAGTATCCTGCAACATCATGGGCCATTGTCTAGTCTATGTAGATTACCAGTTTAAGTAGGAGTTTTTTAGCCAGACTTTTCTAAATATATGCAAAATGCACCATGTCGCTCAGGGTAGGAATTAATCCTAATAGTAAAGTCAGCTGGCAAAACTCGACTCCCACTGGTGCTGAACGTGTTACCAGAGATAGTCTTGTAATTCTGATTCAGTTAAGTGAAATGTGTCCAGATTTATAAGGGTTAAATTTGGAGTACCAAGAAAAGAAAAATTAATTCAAACGTTTGATTAATTTCTGTGTATTTTGAGGCTCATCAAAAAAAAGAAAAATCTTGAAGTTTTTACATCTTTTATGGGCATCATTAGTGTGTGTTTTTAGTAGCTTGTATCAGTATCAGTTTCATAGGCATAGTGGTCAATTGACAATATTCAGTCTATCAGTCCATATGTTGAACTGCATAACTTGTACGTAGACATGAAAATGTCTTCAGCCAAATTTCTACTTTTTTTTTTTTTTAATTTTTATTTTCTGAAATGAAAAAAAGGGCTTTATAAGGCATATTGTCCAGCAACCTTAAGATCAGGCAGTGCTGATAGGCTGCCAACTCTAATATTTTCAGACGAGACGGCTTTGTTAATTCCCAGCAGACTTACTGAGAAGACGATTTCAGGGAGTCATTATATTCTACTATCTTTCCAAAGTGACACTGAAGGTTAATTAAATCTGCAAAAGAGGTTCATGGTTATGTCTTAGAGAATATGAATAATTACCATACTAGTTTGTTTTTCTTGATTTGCACCAAATGAATAAAATGATCTGTTGCAAAAAATTATAAGGAAGATTATTTTTCTGGTGATAGAGTAGAATCATTTAATAGTATTTATGGAGTGGATTAATATGGCTTATAAAATTTGGGAAGCTTTGAGATGCTAGACTTACAATATTTCATGTGTTTGCTGATCTAGTGTCTTAGTATAAAATATATTGGATATCTGTGAAACCTATTTCTCTAGATAATTTATGTAATGACTAAGACTCACAGAATGGTGAACTAGGTTGCATATGTTTGCATTTATCATGCTCTAGTGTGCTCGGTGCACCTTGACTAAACTAATGACTATTACCAATTTTTCACACAAGAGAAAACATCCTTATTATTCTTCTATGTTATTTTCCTTATTGACCAAGAATTATCTGTTCTCCTACTAAAATCCTGTTGGTTTCTAGAAGAAAAATAAAGGTAAAAGAAAAAAGATAAAAGAATAGAGAACACTGTGAAGAGGATGTCTTCTTTTCCCAATATAAAAATATAATCCAATGTCTACTGAAGACAGATTTTAAACCTAGTTGTTTTTAAAATCTGTCATTGGTCATAATGAAACAACAATGAGGTCAAAACTGGCTATGCCAGACACTTGGGTGTTGTCTGACTGTTCTGTGTCATTTTACATCGCTAAGGAAATGGCAAGGTTACAAAGCTGAAGAACAGATGGGTACTGTGGACCCACCAATTTCAACAACTTCAGAGTTAAATCAAAGTGGGTAATAAATATCTAACCTGATAATTTTGGTTCATTTCAAAGGAAGATTTTCCACCTCTGAACAGTGCTTTAAACCCCATGTGATACCACCTGATGCCAGTGAAATTGAAACACATGCTTTAGTGCTAGGTTGAACTGAGTGCTAGCCCATGAGTAGCCTGAGACCTGCCCCCAGCCTGGATCTTTGCAGGCAGGCTTGGTCTCACAACTCCAACATTAATTTGCAGAACTGAGTTTCATTGTATTTTGAAGTTTGCATAGATATTCAATGCTAAAAACAGTCAGTTAGAACCCAACTGCTTTTAAGACATGAAATTTCATAACACTACCCTGTTTTCCTCATCTACTTGTCTGACATCTAAGATGTGAAGAAGAGAAAAGGAACAGATAACTCTCAGACTTACAGTGCTAATTTTTGTATGACAAGATAAAACTAGCTGGAAGTTACTTAGTAGCTATCGAGTCAAAGGGAAAGTCAGTAACTTTGCTTTATTTCTCAGAGAAAGTGGGAGACTGTATTTTAAACGAGTTTCAAGTTAATAATCATCATTAGGGAACATTGTTCTCTAAAATTGCAGTAGAGAGAGCACTGAAGAATGTAGGAATTGTTCCTGTTCATTGTATAAATGGACACTTTTACCTTATTCTGGACTTCTAAGGTTTAGATCTTTCTCTCAGGTACATTAATATCAATTGACAAGTAATTCCTCTGCTATCAATAGTGATTACACAGTGAATTGCATAGTGTAATTCATCTTACACTTAGGCTCTTGGCATCCACCTTTGAAAAATATCATTTTCAGAGCAACCAAGCTAAAATATTTGGCAATTTATTTATTTAAATCAGTTTTTTAAGAGACAGTTTTCCAATATAGTAAGATAAGACCATCCGGGTTTGAGTCATTTTCCGTTCTTTGAGTGCTTTAGGAATCGACCCTCACCAGGAGGCATATTTTGAATTTTCCAATGATGAATGTGATAATGCTGAGAAGGGAACCCTTTAATCATGAAAGAAATTGATTGTACTCAATAAGTCCATTAAGATATTTTTTCGTGTTCCCAGATGGTCTCTTGCAATAACTGGTCTTAATTACAGCCTTTTTAGAAATAATCACTGTGTGTCACTTTTCCAAGGACCCTGGCAGATTAATATGAGCTATTCAGGGGTACAGATAATTCACCTTTTGGATCTCAGAGAACAAAAGTTTTTGCAGTATAGGTTTAAGAGCCCCAGATCTGCACCCTAAAAATTGAAGTTTAGTCTGAAAGAGAGTAGGCACTTATTAGGACAGGAGACTACAGGATCTCTTAGGAGTAAGAGTACATGCCTTCAGCAGAACATGAGCTTGTAGGATGGGAGCTAGGAAATCTCCTGACGTCAGTCAAAATTTTTTCTGTGATCTTACTGGCCTTTCAGACCGGCATCAATGTCCCAATTCTGAAGAAATTTACAATTGCTCTTCATTTTAGATGGATGAGCCCTACCTATATTTACTGAAAATGTTCAGCTTCTTGTCTGCTGTTTAACTGTCTGTTCTTCTTTAGTCTCAGTAAGAGTTTAACCTTACTAACAGTACTCAGAAATCTGCTCTTTATTACACAATCTCTGTTCTTGGTGTTTCTCCAGCACAAGAGCTTCTTGGGAAGAAGCTCAGGTTTCCTCAGAACAGAGTGAACTTATGCATGTTTTCTGTTAACACTGTTACCAATGAACACCCTCTTCCTTTTTCATTGCCTTCACCTAAGCAGGATTTCAGTGTGCAGGATTTGAAGTGTTAGCTTGCAAAATTTACAGACAGAAGTCGTCTGCCTCCTTCCTTTTTTACAGTAAAAATCCACAACTGATTGGAAGCAATTTTGCTCTTTTAAGTGCTTTTATGGTTGATTGTGGGACGAAAGAGGAAACATATGAATTGCCTACTTGTGGTATCTCCAGAGGATGGTAGTTTCTCCTTTTGTTGTCCTGTTTTTGCACATCACTGACTGCTCCTAAGTGAGCTATAAAATGATGATACGATTATGCACAGCAGTAATATAATCAAGATGAAATGTTTCTCAAGGGCCTCTCTGTGTTAAAGGTAGGGCTCCCCGCTGTTTGAAGCCCTGTGAATGGTCTGCTCCACTTTGGGCAGTTATTGCTAGAAAAGTTAGCTGAGATTCTGCTCTGGCTGAAAAATGCTGCGTAGGCATATCCACTGTAGGAGTGTGAGCCTTGGCCTTCCTTTATAGTTGAAAACAGATTAGAAGAGGAAAGGAACATTTCTTCCTGTGGACCCACTCTGCCCTCCTGGCAGGAAGCTCTTTGCAGCTGCACTGCTGGCCACCTGTGACAGCAGCACTCAATAGCTGGATATCCTGTTGTATGGCTCGGCTGCTCAGCCATCCAGGACTCCTATGTGGAATGTAAATTGTGACTTTCCAGGGTTTTAAGCATGCCAGGATCAGGTATGAAAAAAAGGATGCTGAAACTTGCCAAGCACTGGTTCTTTTTGGCACATTGCAAGTAATACATTTGGTTTTCAAGACATGCTCACATATGTGGATGAGAGCACATGGGTAGCAGCAAGAGACAAAGATATTTAACCTCGGCTGTGGTTCCAGATCCTCAGCAAGCTATTGAGCAGCTAACAGTCAGGGGAGAGCAACTGAAACGAGCAAACATCAAAACTAGCCACAAAATTCCAACCTTCAGATGTAAGATTCAAATTGGTTCAAACAAGAATGTCAGTGAAAGAACCTCAGTTTTGGCCCTTCTCCACTCCTTTGTGCAGTGAGAGTAAAATTGGAGCATGTGATTTCCTCACCCAGAAACATGGGACAGAAGGAGAAGTGGATATTAAAGTCTGGAAAATCTAAGTATGAATCAGAGCTTTAGATCATGTTAGGTTTTTTTTTTAGGGACTTTACACAGATGAAGGCATTTCACGTATCAAAGGGTCTAAACAATTTGTGTGAAAGGAAGATAAGGGAACAGATTTACTTCATGACATTATACATTTGGGTAGATGTTTACAGTCATTCTCTTTGTAGCACCAAATCTTGTCTTGCAAGAGACAGGCTGTCTTGCTTGTTTCTGTTGTAGTCATATATTTTTATATAGGTAAGTTAAATAAAACATAAGATTCCTGGGAGTTTAAAAATTGAATGGATGGGCAGACTGTCACTTAGACTTAATCGCATCTAGTAATTAAACCAACATGGACTAGTAAAACACCACTGTGCTAGAGATGCATTCACCTTTTCTACGGGAAGTTCCTTAGAATTGAATTTTATTGAATCTTGCTAACTCATTTAGATTTTCTGAAAGGGTAGTGAAATTTGTTTAAATGAATGTCAAATCTAAGTTTAAATCTAGGAGAGAAACCTGTTTGTATGATCACTTGCAATGCCTATGTTTTGGGGTGTTTGCTTTACGACTTTAAACATGCAAACTTAACTTCCTTAAATGAATTTATTGTTGTGCACTGATGAAACTGCAGCAAACATACACACACAGGTTTTCTATGTTTCTGCCCATGTGAAATACTAATTATGAGGTTGTTTGATGTCACTAAAGCTAACAAACTGTCTTCAAGGATTTAACATAAATTTAAAAAAAATGACACAGTTTTTCAGAACTAATAGCTCCAATAGCAGGGGCCACAACTCATAGTACAGTAATATATATCAGATATACCATTGTACCAGAGGTCTCCTTCAAGGCTGGTGTAGCAGTTATAGGTGCTCAATTACAGATTAGTGTGCTTGAGTGTGAGAGAGAAGGGACCTATTTATTCAAGCAGAATGAAACAAAGCTCATACATAGTAAATGTGCTCAGAGATCAAGGGACCCAGTAAAACTGTTGACTCTGCCCTCTGATAAGAGATTCAGAGAAGTGAGCACGGAAATTAGCTCTTTTTGGGGCCCACTTTTGTCAATATCTTAAGACTAGGTACATCCTTTCCAAATAGTGAAAGGACATTGAAGAAACTGTACTCACTCTTTCTAAAAGAAAAAATCTCTAAGATTCACTAAACCAGACAAGTAGTTGAATCTGAAAAAAGAAGGAATGGTGTATCTGAAAAATTTGTGATCAAAACAAATCTTGAACTCAGTTAATTTAGGAAATTTAACACTGAGTGGTCAGTTCTTTGTCTCGTCCCTCCGTAATAAACCCCAAATTAAAAGCAAACCTGTCCATCCTAATGGAACACTTTTAAATTAACTGGACTTACGCCAGGGTTGCATTTGACTACACAAGTGACAGCACAAACGAAAGGGCTAACAGATATCTCAAACATGATTTTATTAAAAAATTCAGATGAACTTTCATGGAAAATGTGTGGTGGTCCCAGAGTCCCACTTGGCCTGCATCACTTTCTGCAGTAAAGTAGAATTAAGTCTTGTTTTAAGTAACAACTGTCTTCTCCTATAATATAAAAAATATTAATTTGTCGAATATATATTAAAAAAATACTATTAATCAAAAAAATCTGATGCTTAGATTTTTTCCAGATGAGCAAACATTGGACTGGGATTTCTCAGAACTGATGGTCTCCCCTTTTAATTTCGCTGAGAATGCCTTTGTTTTGTTTGCAGGAACTCATCTTTCTCCCTATGAGTATGTAAAAGGTCATATGTTTCCACAGCATTTCTGCCAAACACAGTAAAAAGAAAGAATCTTTTGAATCATGTCATGCTCACGTGCACAAGCTCCGATGGTTCAGAAGAATGCTTATTTTGTTGCTCTTTTTCTCTTTTCTTACTCGCTGTTAAAGTAAAAATTATAATCTTAGTCCTGTTGGTTCATTTTTCCTTTTATTGAAAAACTGACTTTCTTTTTTGAGGAGCCCTGAGTGCTAAGCCTGCCCTGGAATTATATGTGCAAGCCCAGCTTTGCTGTGAACTTTACCTAGGTGTTAGTACTGTTTCTTTTACAAGTCTTACAGATGATGAGAGTAATTGCTACCCTTATTTCTGATTGCAGTACATACAAGAAGACAGGACGCCAGTCCACGATGGTGACAAAGTACTCAGAGACAATCACAGATTAGAGATATCGTTATTGTACATGCAATGGTAATTGGGAACTACAATACAGCCCCTGGAGAATATGATGGCATTTTACCGTTTATTAATGCATTTGCTACTATTATTATTTTCTATTACTTACCTAATTATATGTCAATATATCTCAGGAGTATCCCATTGGCTAGATTGAAGTCTTGTTCTTCATAGAAAGATAAACCGATGCTCCGGATTATCTTTCAGGGCCACAGTAGCTGTCATAATCCCTTTTTTCCCCCAAATCCATTAGACAGCTGGAACACTTCTTTTTTTTCCCTACATATTACAGTTGATGAGGTCCAGGCATGAGGCTGTTTCAGCTTCGAAGAAACTTGTTTCTTAACTATCATAAAGCTTTTATTCCAAACAGAACGTTCTGAAGAAAATTTCCCAGGTTGAGAAAAAAATAGGTCAGAATTATTTTTTTGAGCCTGAATAAAATGCTGCAGTTGTAGTAGACGCACACATAACAATCAAATGCATCTCATAAAAATCATGTTTTTTCAAAATCACTGCTCATGCATAAGAGCAGATTTCCCTTTTCGATACTGACAGGTTCCAGCTGTAAAAAATTGCTACGTAATATTCCTGCTAACCAAAACACCAGAGCGCTACTGCACAGTCTATTATGGCTCCCACAATTCCACCCTATGAATTTCAGTTAGGAAAAATATTGGAGATCTATAGTATTATTGGATAGGCAGCCTGAGGTTAAGCTATAAGAAAGCAAAACTGACCGCATGGCTTCTGCAGCAGAGCAAATGTCAGCTCAAAATATTAATGCAAGACAAAACACCTTCATTTCATGAGCATGTGAGCAAAGCCTGGCAACTGTAGATCTCATGAAGTGATTCAGTACACAGAGCAGGTCGGAAGAAGTTATCCCTTTGTGCTGAACGTGTGACTTTTTGTGTTATTTTCATGAAGTCTTCTCCCCTAGTTCAAGTGTGCATCCTGAAGGAACATTTTTTAAGGAGGCCTTTTGAATCCAAGTAGTTATTTTTATCCTTGCAGTCTGGCATGAAAGTTCAAAATAACCATAATAATATCAAATAGGATTGAAACTTGGCTATCTTGAAATGGACGTTAGTTAAGAGAATATACTTTAGAGCAATATTAGCCTTTTTTAATCTATACTGGGACTAGAACTTGTATAAATCCCCCTAGCATCATGAAATTCCTCCTTTCAGTAATGTGTAGTCGTATCTATGTCCAAGAAAACATTTTAAACATACATGTTTCCTCTCTCTCCTGACATCTCTATTCAAGTACTGTTCACTCAGTCTATAAGCTTTTCATTTCCTTTTCTCTAGAACCAATCTTGGGCCCCTGTGACTTGGAAGAGGCAGAGCAGATATGCAGAATAGAAGAATATCAGCAAAAATATCAGCTTGAATTAGAATGCAGTTTTCTAGATTTTTTGTGGTATTGATGACATTATTAATAGGAAAAGATAGGTATAGCCTTCCCACAGAGACTGGAAGAAAAGAGGAGGCCAAAATCAAGACATTCATTTCCTGAAAATGTTAAAGGTTTCAAAATTCGTTTTCATTCCTCAGTGGGATGACAAGGAGCCATGCCCATATGTACAAAGAAAAAACAGAAAAGTATTTGATAAAAGGCAAGAAGTGTCAGAGAAAGAAGTGTTGATAAAGATGTGCATCTGGTCCTGCTGTGACTGAAGCAATCATCTTAATCATCTGATTGCCAGTTATTAATTTCTCAAATGAAGCTCTTTTACTTCATAGGAATAGTCTATCATTTGTTTTAAATTGCACAGCACAGTTCTAGTACCTGAACTGTATCATTCTAAAAGACACAAATAAATAAAGAAAGAAATTTCACTAGCAGACCTTATGAAAACATTTGCATTAGTAACATCAAGGGAACAAAATTGTACTACTGGACAGGAATATGTTGGATCTTCAGGATGCCTTGCCCTTGAAGAGTTAAATTGACTCTGCTGATGGTTTATTCAAGGCAGACTAGACAGCATTGAACCCAAGAACTCTAGTCTTCTCCTGCTTTTGCATTTTATATAATCTTTCTAGTTCAGCACATTTTCCTTTAGGGCATGTCTGCACTGAAGTAGACATACCACATCTCACTTAAGGAGCTTTCTGAATTGATTTGGCTTAAACCAGATCTCTGCCAGAAGACACATAGCCATGTCTTTACGGCCCTGTGGAGGTTCAAGCATCCCAACAAGGTCTGTGGAAGTGCTGTTCTTGTGCATGGAACCAATCTCAATGAACCTCTCCGATGCAAAACCTGTTTTCATCAGTATTTCCACATGGTGCCAGGAAATCACAGAAGGATTCTGTTATATCAGCCTTCCTGGCTTCTTGGTTTACAAAGTGTTCACCTACGTTCTCCAAGCACGGTCAGGGAGTAAGATACAGAGTATTTTACGTCAGATCTGCCAAAACTGGACTGGAAACTCTCTTTGAGCTCAGAAGCTTAAGGAGTATTGCTGTGTAGGTAATGAGGGTTTGGGATAGAAAGGAAAATAGAAAAGCAAGAGTTTTCTTTTCCCGTTCTTTCCTGTAAACAGGCTTGATGAAATATCAATTCATTCTAGGCCCAAAAATCTCCCCAATTTTAGATTTTATGGCTGTTTAATTTCAGAGAGAAGGGCCCTCAACTTCAACACACTGTGGGAAGCTTCTCATCATTTTGCAAACCAAATAATAATTGTTAAACCCCACAAAAGAGCAACAAATTTGGCTGAAGCTGTATGTCAAAATCTAAATATACCTGTTATGAGATGGCACATCTGCTGAGGAAAGCCAGCAGTGATAGCTCTAGCCTATTTAACATCTCCAACATGCAGTTATGAGACTCACCCAATAAAAAATCAATAATTTATACAAGAAATCCTGCATATGTCTCTCCTAACTACCAAATAATAGATGAAAAGTGACAGATAAAAGCTCAACTTCAACAACATCTCACAGAAAGGTACTGTGTACATGCAGGGCGTCAGTTAAATTTGTTCTGAGTATGTATTATGTGATGATTGGAGCTGGAAATAAAGCATGGCTGAGAGGGAAAAAAAATAAAATCTTTAGCTTTGGGTAGCAACAAATTGGCTTAGTTATACTCCACAAAAAGGACAAGAAAGTCACAGGACATTTAAGAGGTAGTCCTGAGTCTCTCTTTCAACTTGGTTTAAGATCACATTGGAAACCTACAGGGGATGTTACCAAAAAAAAAAAATGTCTAGACCATTCTGCAGTCAGAAATGTAAGATTCATGGGCACACAGGGCGAGCTAGCAAAGTAAGCAGGGACCTGTTTCTCGCTGTCTAGTGTAAAAGGCACTCTCCTGGGACTGCATCCTAGTCCCTGTTCCCATGGATTTTTCGTTAAGCTGTCTTTGGATGAAATGCATAAGCAACACTCATTGCAGGGCCGTTGGACTAGATTACTTTTAAAATGTCCCTTCCAACTCAACTTATTCCACATTCTGTGAAATAGATGCTGAAGTATGCAGTCAGAATGTGGGACGAACCTGGAGTACATGCACCTACCAGGCTCCCAAATCAACTTGTACTAGCCTTGCCCCAAGTGGCCTTTTAGGTGTTGCTTCTGGGAGTCATTCCTCTTAGATCCTGAAAATGGTGCTGTGTGGTTTTTTAATGATCCTGTTCAAACCCAGGCATCTGACCCAAAACTGAAGCTGTCTGGTCTACTCTTAAGGTGCCTGAGTAGCCAGGCAATGTTTTTAATGATTCCATTTCCCGGAATAAGAAAAGAAATTTCTTCCAAAGTGACTTTTGTCCCAGTTCCTTAGGAGACCAGAAACACACAGGCAGTGGTGTTTCATATGAAGCAAAGGAATATACAATACATTTCAGAAACTTGTTTTACTTCTCACACTTCTATAGAACTTCTTATAACAATTTCAAACCCAAAGGAAAAGTTCTCAAGTACTTTAGGTATGTTATCTTACGAGACTTTTCTCTGTGTCTCCTGAATTTGATATTCTATTTAGATCATGTTGGCATCATGTTTTCAGACAGCTCATGTTTTGTTACAGAAGCTCGTTTTTAGCAGACAAGGAAGCAAACAATAAGCTTCTCTGTGAGGGCACTCCTTGCTCTCTGCCTGCAATCTGTGCAAAGATTTTCCCCCCATCTTCACAACTCCCTGTCTTCTGACCTCTCCATTTCACCATGTACAAATCAAAACGTGCCTTTGTCCAATGCACAGGTCTTTTTTATGACAAATAGTGAACACCAATTCACTATTTATGCTATTTTCTTAGAGGAGATATGGTTTTGATTTGTTTTTTTAATCAGACTACCTCTTTATATTTTACCTCTGCATACCCCTATTCCTCAGTTTTCTTTATTTCCCTTGAATTGATCTGAATTCCTTGGAAAACTATTATCTAAAGCAATTGAAGAGAATGCTTGTACATCTCTTAAGCCTAGACCAGACTTCATTAGTAAGCAGTGGTGCTGATACTCATCTTGCTTCTTGATGAGGGCTAGAAACCCACAAAAGAGGAGTAGGTTCTCTAGCACTTGATATTTGCCAGTAAGTGGATATATTTCATGGCTGCTTGTGACCACCTGCCTTGGAAATTATCAGTACCTTGGCTGAAATTCAACCTAAAGCGCAGAGGAAACCTGTTCACTTGGTATAGAGGTAGGGTTTGGTTTTTTTTAATGTTGGAAATTCATAATGTACAAAAAGTTCTGTGAAACCAGAGCCTGACAGTTGTGTGCTACTGTCCTATAATTCACCAAAAGGTTTGCCAAGCACTGGAACAGGTTGCCCAGGAAAGTGGTAGAGTCATCATCCCTGGAGGTATTTAAAAGACATGTAGATGTGATTCTTAGGGACGTGAGTCAGTGTTGGACTTGGCAGTACTGGGTTAATAGTTGGACTCAATGATCATTAAGATGTTTTCCAAACTATCTGATTCTATGATTCTAATAAGAATCTGCAGTTTATTAGACTATAGTAGAAAATTAGTAGGCAACTCCATTGGGCCTACCAAAACTATCCTATTCGTAGCAAAATCTCTAATAATGGAATTCATGTGCACCGTGAGTGGCAACAAGATGCTAGAATCTGGCACAAAGGTTGTATTTAATTTTCTCTTGATGCAAGTTTTCAGATCCTACTTCTTGTACTGGTCAGGGCCTTTAACATTAATCCAAACAGACTATTTTTATTGTGAGGCCAGACCAATAGTGTGGACAAGTTTCTTCTCTATGAGGCTTTTCAGGCAAATGGAAAAAAAATGGTTATCAACTTAAAAAAAAAAAAAAACAAACCAAGATAAAAATCAAGCCAAACTATTCATACTTAACTTCAGAAATAAATTCAGCCCATGACTAGAAAATAAAAGACTGTTTAATACTCAAAGCCTTCTGCTGGAAACCAGACCACTTATCTGGATTTAAGAGTACCACTTTAGGAAACCTACCTGTTATAAGTTTTGCTGGTGTGTTTTGCAGAGCAGTCCATCTGTGGTTTTTTCCTGTGACTAATGAGCTTATATGTTCATAGCCTTTATATAAACATGTGGGTTTGGAAATTAACAAATAAATTCACTAAAAGAATACACATCAAGACTAGTACCTTTTTCTATATCAGCCATATCTGTTCTGTTGTGTGGATGTCAAATTAAGTCTATTTAACTGAACTATATTTTAAGATCTACAAAGAACTGCATTGAGACAATAATCATAGGAGTAATAAAGTCTCTGAGACCGCAGTTTAATTGTTTCAAGCCTTTCAAACATAAGGGGAACCACAAGGAAACACATTTTTATTTGCCTTTGTTTCAGAGAAGATGAACAGCTGAACTGTGTAACCCCAGAGGTAAAATACTAACAGTATTTCCCAGTGGTTTACTCTATTTTGTAGACTTTAATCCAAGAGTTGATGATAAATTCAAGACCTCTGAAAGCTACACAAGGTATTCTATCTGCTGAATTACAGGTGATTTAAAAATGCTTATATTAAGGCACCTAATCTTGAGAAAGAAAGTCGTTTTATACTGTGTATTGAGTGTGAAATATATTTAAGTAATAATATTTTAAAGATGTTAAACTGTTCCTGTTAGATGTACAGAGATATAAGTAAATTTAATTTAGCTAACATTTTTAAGCCACCTCTTTTGCCTGATTTCAGATGTAAATGCCAATACTCTTGTCAGAGATCTTAGAGGTTTTCACTCCATTGCAGTAAAGGCAGAGCCTGAGTAAGGTCTGTCCATATATTCCTCTTCTTTTCTGCCTCTTCTGTGGTTTCCTATCATCATTTTTGCTTCCTTTTCAGCATCTCAGACATAAATTCAGTGAAATTTTATGGGCCAAAAATAGGTTTTGTCCTCTTGAACTTAATCTTAATACTTACTATAACACTATGGGAAATGAAATTGAGGAGCAGAGGGTCCTTAAGGGTGCATTGCCACTAAAATACTTCATATCATGGGACCAGAGCTCAGAAGAGTAGTTCCATGTAGAATTTTATCTGGCAACAAACCTATCTGAAGAAGATATTGTCCCCCTGACCTTATGCCTACTTTTAACTTTTGCCTTAATGTTTTTATGCTGATATAGCGTCCTCTCTTTTTTTGTTTGTTTTGTTATACTCCTCTTGAAATATGCTAAAGACATAACAAAGAAGGTAGGAAATTAAATGACAAGTAGTCTGATAAATAACATGTAATTGGGCAGACAGAGAGTATTTCACTCCATGTAGGTAGTTAAGAGCACACAACACTCTAGCTCTCACAACCTTCTCCCCAGTTCCTGGGCTTTGACACTGATGATGTCACTCAGTGACCAAAATAGAGAGAGAAATCCAACCCCTTTTCATGAATTCTCTATCTATTTGTCCTGTCATCTCCATAGGAGTTTGGCCACAGCTGTTGGAATGACACCTGAATTTTCAGAGGAGTATTTGCAATAACAGCCTGTGCACTGTACAACCTGCTTTTGGGCCATAAAGTTATTGGCAAACTTCTATCATAATGGTTTTTTTCTGTGAACTTAACTTGGATTTAGTTCACTCAGGCAATTTACAAGCAGACTGTTGAAATTATTCACTATGCCAAAAAGATTATTCTACTTTTTAAACATGATTGTTTAACAAAGTCCATCTAAGTGAAAGAAAACCAAAACAAAACACACAAAAAAAAAAGAAAAAAGAAAAAAAAAAAGATGGTTGTAGATTAATTGTACGGGGACTAAGACCTCATACTCTTAATTTAACTTAGATGTGTCAAAAAATAATTTATCCACCAAATGCCTTATGTAGCTGTTATTTAACAGCTAGTTATTTAACAGACCTGTGATTTTTTTAAAATTTAGATTGAATTTTTAAAAAACCTTTTTTCACCAGAAAAAATTTCATTGCTTCTGGAGTATTTTTTTTTTTTCTTGAAAGGACAAGAGATTTTCTTTAATGAAGAACTCAGGTGGAAAACTGGCATGGAAAAGTTGATGGGTTTTTTAATCCTGTTATTTTATTGGGAAAAAAAAAAATGTTTTTCTCTCTAGCAAGGTCTTCTGTTACAACTTCTGAAAATATTTCATTTTGTTGCATGTTGCTGCTTGAGAAAGTTTTACTTTCTAAACTTCTATAAAAGATGAGAAATATAAAAAACATATTATCAGTCAGCACAGCCAATCACTCTCTTCCAAAGAAATAAACACATTACAGTGCCTTTACTAGCTGGCTGTAAAAGTGGCACCTTCTAATTTAAGAGATCTATCCTCTACATATTATAAAACTGTGTATTAAAAATTGTATCTGGTTAGGATTATTAGCTGACAGAAACAAATTTATTGCCTTATTAAAACCTTTTATCACAGCAGAAAGAATTTAACAGAGCTGTAGTCTCTTCCATCTTGTATGGCAACAACTGGCTTGTTTACAAATTTCGAGCAATTACGTGCTGAGAAAGTCCACTTAAGACAACTGCATTTACTTTGCTGTTGGAGAGATGAAGTGGTTTGTGTTTGGGGCTTGTTTTCTTCCAGTTCTAAGTGGATGATTAAGCATTAGAAAACATGAGTTCAACCTCACTTTCGGGTTCTCAAATCTGAGTTTGCAGCACTAGCAGTTTCTACATTAACTTGCAGTTTGTCCCATTTGAGGGAAAATGACCACAGACAGGTCTGCATTATAAAATTTTGCCAGTATAAATTTTTCACTTGCATTTGTGAACAAAATTGCACTGCAAAACACTTTTTAAGAAAAAAAATTGCCCTGGAAATACAGTTTATTTTATAACATGACTGAGGCAATTTAGGAAAATGTCTTAACACTTCTATCAAGAAACAAGCCTTTTGCAGTGTTTTACCGAGTACACCTTTGCAGAAAATCTACAGTGATATAGATGAGACACAAGAACTTACCAAATACAAGTCTTTCATGGATGATTCATATAGCTTTGTGATACTATGCTGTGGTTTAACCCCAGCCAACAAGCAAGCTCCACACAGCCACTCACTCACTCACTCACTCACTCACTCACTCACTCACTCACTCACTCACTCACTCACTGTCATCCTCACCAGTAGGATTGGGGGGAGAATCAGAAGGGTAAAATGTGGAAAACTTGTAGATTGAGATACAGACACTCTAACAGGGAAAGCAAAAGCTGTGCAGAAAGCGAAGCAAAACAAGGAATTAATTCACTGCTTCCCATGGGCAGGCGGGTGTTCAGCTATCTCCAGGAGAGCAGGATCCTATCACACGTAGCAGTGGCTTGAGAAGGCAAAACCCAAGGCCCCAAATATCCCTCACTTTCTCCTTCTTCCTCTCACTTTACATGAAGTCTCATGGTGTGGAATATCCCTGTGGTCAGCTGGGATCACCGGTCCCACCTGTGTCTCCTCCCAACCTCTCATGCATCCCCAGCCTCCCTGCCTCCATGGAAGTAGGAACAGCAGGAAAGGCCTCGGCTCTGTGTAAGCCCTGCTCAGCAGTAACAGAAACATCTCTATATTATCTATACTGTACTCAGCAGAAATCCAAAACACAGCCCTGTGAAGAAAATCAAACCCCACCCCAGCAGAAACAAGCACATAATATTAAGGCAAACTTTTTTCTTTGGACAGTGAAGAAAAGTTAGATGGTGTGTCATATGCAGCCCAAGAAAAGTGGGTCAGCAGAAAACTTGCTTTAAAGTCTAAAGACCTCATAGGTGTAGACTGTGAAAACAATGGTTCAAACCTCGGTCTTGTCAAAGCTGGGGTACGTGTATTCCCTGGCTTCTTCCAGTCACTTTCAGTCTTCAAGTAACAAACAACTGAAAAACCACCGACTCTAAGCAAGTCAACAAAACACGGAGGTAATTCCAGCTTTCTCTGGATGTTAACCTTTATCCACTAACAGACTCTTCCCTCCCTTTTTGCAGCCAGAAAGGTTCTTTTCTCCGCCAGTGAATAAACTCAGCACAGCTGTGCCAGCCATGCTCCAGTGCACGTCTCTGCAGTGAGGGCCAGGCAGCTGCGGCCTCTCCCCGATGAAGGCTGGCCATTTGGCTAGGAGCTTTGGAAGGAGTTATATAGATCACATCAGGAAGAAAATGCCAGGCACATGTGATGGTTGGGAAAATCAGTCTGGAAAGAGAATTAAGAGTATACAACATAACAATGATTCCTTTAATATGCTGTGGATTGGTAATGTTTTTGAACAAAGTAGAAGAGAATAGCCTAGAGTACCTGCAGAGGGGGAGGAGGAGCAGACAATGCCCTTATTATCTTTTAACAAAAACAATTCTGAAGTGTACCTTAGCAAAACTCATAGCTTGAAATCTTTTTTCTTTCCAGTTCGGGCCTGATGCGCAGCATGTTTCCCTAGTTTTGCCCTGTCCTTAATTGCGTGTAGACGGAAGTCTTTTGTGCTGAGCGCAGTTTACTACTGAAAGGAGAAAAAATTGTTGAGTGTTTAAAAAGCTGATTGACAGGGAACTTTTTTTCCCCTGATCTTTTAAATGCTTTCGTCAGTGCTTCCTTATAATCCTAGACAATGCCACTGACCCTTTTACAAATCAGTGTACACACTGAAGACTGAAATTTTATACACAGTTAAAGTCAAGCTTTTTGGCCAGGTTTTGACAGCTGTTATTCTAAAACAATGTTTTGGCTCTGATCAAAAATATGACTTTATTTCCTTTTGGGTTTCTACCAGGAACCGTATGACTCTGTTTGATATATGTGGAGGAGGGGTAGGAGAAAGAGAGCAAGAAGCTCTTTCAGCTGCTCTCCTGGTAGACCTCAGACTGCAAAATGAAATGACAAAGGAATCTCATTTATCCAGGGCACTGGCTGTGTGGTAGGTTGTCCCTGAACTACTGTTTGAAGACAGGTGAAAGTCATATTTATGTTGCATATTTATTATCAAAGATCGGGTCCTGAACTGCGGGATCAGTGCACGAGACATCACTTTGATTTTCTACTCTTCTCTGTGAAAAATTAAAAGCTACTCATGCACAGGTTGGTATTTAGATTGCTTGAAAAGCCAGAAGTTGAACTGCCAGTAGATCCATGAGAGCCCTGGGTGGAACTAAGGCAGGTGAGGGTAACACATGCCCTCGCCAGCACATTGCAATTACTTGCTCAAGTACCTAACATTCCTTAGCAGGGCCTCAGCTTGGCTTTTGACCACAGGCAATTGCTGTGGTTGCTTTTGCCAAAACCTGTTCTGGTTAGAGATCATATCAGTGTAAGAGGTGGTCTGAGCATGTCCATGCTGGGCAGCCTGAGCCGTCACTGCCTGACTGTAACCCAGCAGTGTCTGAAATGTGACACAAGCTGAGAGAGGCTCTGAAATCCTGCCAGGTTTCACTGGAAAACCATTACTGTCTGCAGCAGGTGGTAACATAGGAGAATAGAAATTATTTCTCTGTGGATTAAAATAGGGCGTTTAAGTACCAGTGTTGGTCGAGATTTCCAGAAATAAAGTATAGTGCCTATTATAGTATTACCTGAACGAAACCACACAGGTTTGAAATTCCCTTTTAAAGGTCACTTTTAAACATTGAGCAAAAACCTTCAGGTGGAAGCTTTCAGATGAACTCTGATCTAACTCCACCGAGCTTTGTGTACGTTGTCACACACTTTGTGCTAGTAACAAGCCTAGCTAGCTGAATTCTGTCCATCTCACCCAAATACTGCAGAGGGGAATACGGCCACAGCAGCATTAATTCAGGCATTCTCCACTGTCCTTTCAGCAAAATATGTCTGTCCTGAAATTTTCCACATCTAGAATGAACAAGTAAATTCTGGATGTAGGAACTGGAATGTGTTTAAACACAGATTCTTAGAAAAGGGAAGAAGGAAATAAACCCTTTGTTTTTCTGCAGCAGGATGTCAGCAAGGAAAGGAAAAGTATCTAGTCGATAAAATAATAGGAGTAACACTGGTTGAAAAGTATAGGTAAGCTTCAAAATGTGGGAAAAAAGTACTTAAATAGTTGCTTCTCCTTTAACTTGGAAAGGCTATGGCTTAGGGTAAATGTCTGAAACTAAGGATGGTTTGCTTTTCCTGTATTTATTCCACCAAGTCAGTTCTGGTTATTTCATTCACTGTAAACTTTTTTTTCACTGACATTTTAAGGAATAAAACCAAATATTGAGGTATTAAGTTGCAGATTCTTACTGTAAGTTTTCATTCTGCTTCCAGTCTTTGTGACTCTTAGGACACAGAAGAAAAGATCTGCACAAAGATGACAGGAGTCATTCAACCTTTTATAAAATCATAGGCTGGTTTGCAAGGGACCTTAGAGATCAAATAGTTCAAACACCCCTGCTGTGGGCAGAGACAATTTTTGCTAGTCCAGTTCTGCCATTTATGTATTCGGCCTGTGGGAATCAGGATATTACCATTACGGATCTATGACTCGCCTCTATACTTAGTTTAGAGAACACATTTTACCATGGGAAAAAACTAACAAACAATTAAACACACACACAAAGATAAACACCTAAAAAACCTACACTGACTGGGCTTTTAATAATGTATTGCTTTCTTTATAAAGTTTGAAAGGAAAAACAGGACTTAGAAGTAAGATACAACTGAATTTTCTTGCCTAGTAAAGTTGTCTGATAACATTGCCTGTAAAGAGGCCTTAAGCAGACTCCAGGACGAAGTCTAGTACTCCTGAAAGCGACTGATAATTATGATGTCATTCTTGACATTTATCAAATTTTTCCTTATTTTTCATGTGGATGTACTCTCTATTTTGCACATGTGAGAATGTTAGCAAACATTTTGCACTGACGAGAGATCTGAGTGCCAGTGGCTGGAGTGGGCTCTCAAGGACTTATAGGTCCATGGGCCAGTAACCACATAGACTGGGCATTTAAGGTTAGTTGCTAAAGAGACACGTGTTTTTTGTGTACATATCCCATTATTGCAGTCCTCTTCAGGAAGGAGAGAAGGAGCGGGATGGGACCGTCCGAGCCCTTCGCGGGCACTGTTACCAGCAGCATGCTCTGACTGCAGTGGATCCGTGTGGATAGGCATGTCTGTACTCTGCATGTACGTGTGTGTGTGCTGCTACCGGGAACACTCACCCAGCCAGACGGATGGCTGGGAACAGGGAAGGGCCTTGGAGCATCCTCACCTCTGTGGGGCCGGAGCAGGGGGGATCAGCTGGGACCTCCACCCTGACAGGTTCAGCCATCTGAAACCAATGAAAAAGATGCAAGCTCTAGACAATCTGCTCCAGATCTTTAATGTCTCTAATCTTAAAGCATTGACATATATCTTCGATTAAAGATTACTGTTTCCTGTCCAACAGATATAGACATGAATATAGATAATTTCATCTCTACATTTTTCTTCTCTGCTAGAGAACATCAAGGGACTACAGACCATATTTGGAGACCAATGCAATTTAAGCAAGCACACAAAGACTGCTGCGGTTAACTGGAAAAATGCGTAGTTCTCTCCAGAGTCCTGCTGCCAGCTTGGTGATATTTAATGTTTCCCAATGTAGTTTTAGCTTCATATTCTGTAATATTTATTAGACTTGGCCTGTGATATATCACTTATTACTTAATACATCGAGCAGGCCCGGCCTGTGGCCCAAGGAAAACCTTTGTGAAATCCACCTGTTACATCCCTCCATCCTGGCAAGGAGTCAGTCATTCCCAGATACTCTTTGGGTACACTTATCCAGCAAGATTTCATCCAACAGTAGTTTCACCAAGACCATAGCTCCCTGGTGCAGCTATGAGGATGAGACCTGAGAGGGTATCAAAAACCACATTAAAGTCAGTTGGACAAAATCTGTTCTTGACAAATCCGTGTTGGCTGCTACACAACTCCTTTTGTTATGCTAAGAGCTGTTGCACTGAGAGAGACCCCAAGTCAGAGAGATACTTCATAAGCCAGTCATCCAAACTGGGCTGGGAGGAAGCACTTGGTGATTCAACCTGCACCTTGATGAGCACTTTCAAACACTTTGTCAAAAAGTCCCTGGCATAATATCCAATTGACTCTGTAATTGAAGCATTGGTATAATATTTCATGAATTTTGCAACTTCAGGACAATAGGACTTGGGTTAAGAGGAAGACGTAACCTGTATGAAAATGAAGACACATAGTAAGTTTGGATTGCTGCTAAATGAATCCAAACAATCCCATTTAAGAGTATGACTGCCCCAAAAGCACCAGCAGGTATTGAAGATTAGTATGTTAGATGTATTTGGTTTAATTAAGCTTCCTGGAAACACTCTCCTCAATTGTGGTTTTAAATTCAGTATATTCCAGGTAAGAATTTTTTTTATTAAAAGTTTTAATAGTACCTTTTAATTTCTTTTCTATTGTTATAATTTTTAATTCCCTCAGAGTAAATGTACATTGAAATTTTGTAAAACAATCCTAGCATGCAATTTTTCAAAGCATGTAATGTAAATTACAGTTAAACTGCATTGCTTTAGAAGAAGAAGGTTTCTGTAATTTATTTGCTGAATGAGGCCTCAGAAATGGGTTTGTTTCTTCCTTCTAGTACCAACTTCCTCTGGTAATTAATGCAAATAAACTGGCAGGGCCTCATGTTACTATGACTTGCTACGCTCAGAATCTTTCATGTTAATGAAAGGTTGTACCCATATGCTTACTGAGGTGTGATGAAGAAAAGACATCTCTGTTTGCAAAAATATTTTGTCTGGAGTAGACAGAGGTGTGTACTTCTGCAGAATTATGATTTTATTTACTCATCCTCTAGTTTTCAATAATTTATCCTTCAGATTTGGAATTACTCTGGTTGTGACCTAGCCCCATGTTTAGGCTCATAACAGTTTCAGATCATTTTTTAAAACTATATTCTTTATGCAGATGGTTTTCTAGGATGCCATCAATCCAGTTAATTCCAGAATCCTAACTTAAGCAGAGCTTCATTGACATCTTCTCTGTCTGCCTCAGGAGCAGTAGGGACTGCAGCTGGATTAGTGCAACTGTCTTTGTTGAAAAACAAGCCAAACCACACCTAATTTATTATTCCATTTGTACTAAAAGGTGACAGGCACGGAGACACATGTGCTTTGGACCAGGGTTAGAGTAGCATATCCTTAAGCCTCTGTGTTCGTAAGATGAATGGATGTGGCCGTGATATGTTCCTATATCTAAAGAAGGTACCACAAAATACAGACCAAGGATGTGCTGATGGATGGGGTTTTTTTTCTCTAAAGAGCTTGCAAGAAGTGTAGTTGACTGGCTTAATGTAAACTCGGTTTTTGGGGGTGGTAACTTCATTTTTATGAATGGTTTTGAGGTTTCTCAAGCTTGGTTGTCGTTACTTTCCTTCTCTAGGTTTTTTTAGTATGACTGTGGCATAGCACAACCACTGACAACCACTGTCCCAGATTCACCCAGCACAGAGGATGTACTGCAGAGTTGTTCCATTTGGCTCAAATTCAGAGGCACACTTACTGGCACCAAAATAAAGAAATCCACAGACAAAATCATTCCTGCAACTTGATCACTATCAAATGTGAAAAGAAAAAAAAAGGGGGAATGAAGAACTGTTGTTTAAAGCTCTTTCATAACAGGCCAGTAAAAACTATATGTCTTGGAAGCTGAAGTCTTGTGATATGTTTATATGACTAAAACCACAGCTAGGAATGATAATACTTTAAATGTTTAATAAAAAAATTATCTGTGTCTAAATACTTTCTCTATGAGGAACAATAGAAATATTTTTTTAAAAAATCCCAAAAGTCTACAGTAATTACAAATTTTGAAACCCCCCCAAGTCACCACTTTCCGTATTATCCTGGAAGACAGTGCTAAAGGAATGGGCATGTTTTTGGCAGAATAAATGATAGCAGGGGACTGCTTACTAATAATTTATATTTTGCTTAATTTGTAAAAAAAAAAATACTGTTTATTAATTTTCAGTGACAGATATCTTTCACGAAGATCAGATTTCACTGTGAAAGCAGAAACCTTCTCCCTGAATAACTCAATTTTCTAGCTACGACTCTAATGTTTTCATAATTAAGAGACTGGTATTAGAGTTGTTAGACATAGTGAAATAATAATTTAAAAATTCCATACATGAATATGTTCAATGGACATACTGAAAATTTTCCTTTTGCACAGGTTCACTGTAAAAAGTGTTGGCCAGATCTGAGAGCATTCAAGGGCTTGAACAAGTGTTGAAAGATGCAGAGCAGCACTGGTCATGAAGGATATACAACCTGAAGAATTTTGCAGAGTATTACAAGACTTAAATATGTTTAAGCTTGAGAAAACTAGAAATTGTCATTTATCTGATGAACAGTTTATTGTGAAATACTTTTGTACTTGATACACATTTCCAGATCTCATCATATGCTGATACTTCAGCTATTTGTCTTTCTTCTTTTATTGTTTGCCTCTCTAAGTCAACTCAACATGTTTTTTATAATTGCTGACAGTCTCTCTGTTAGACATACACTACATTCCTCCCAAATCTGCTTTTATCTTTTACTCAAAATAAAGCTGCTCGTATTACAGCCATTAATGGCTGTTAGTCAATCTCAGAACCAGTACTTCCGCTGCATCTTCTTTGACCAGCTTCTCTGTTTATCCTCCCTTGTGATTCATTTTTCTGTAACCTCATCACAAAACCAAATACAATTATTTTCTTACTGACTCCCAGATGTGTATTCTAGACTGATCTGCTTCTCTCTAGACCAAGAGTCACTCAAGGAGATAGCTAAAGTCATTTCATCACCTCCCTCCCCACACCTTCTTTTGACAATATTTCCACTGCTTTTTTTTCCTGATCCGTATCTTGCTAGTCCCCTCTAACTCAGACCCTCCTGTATGTCTCTCTGCCTAGGCTTTGCCCAAATATTAGTCTCTGTCAGACAAATAACTTAACAAGATTCCTGTCTAAACTAAATTAAACTAAAGTATGCAGCTAAAGAATGAAACTCCTTCAAATCCAAACCATCTTGCATCTTTTCTTCTTCTCCCTGATGCATGTTATCATGTCAAATCCATTCTGAATGCTGCAATAAAAGACATTTTCTGCTCTGATCATGTCACGTGTCTCCGTACATTCCTCTGCTTGCTTACCATTCTTCCTTATGAAACTCAATCTGCTTGTCTCCCTTGCAGAAGGCTCTTCCAGCATCTCCACTGAAACTTTATTTTTCATTTAAGACTCTGAGTGCAGATTCTATCTCTGACTAGTCCTTCCAAAGAAGCTGTTGCTCGGAGACTGGCTGGGCATCAGTCTGCTAGTGGGAGGTGTTGAATGCTTGCCTTTGCATTACTTGGGTTTTTCCCTCAGTTTTTCTTCCATGTATTCAAGTGTCTTTATCTTGACCCATGAGTTTTTCTCACTTTTCCACTTTCAATTCTCTCTTGCATCCCACACTGGGAGAGAGCAAGTGACTGGTGGGTGCTTAGTTGCTGGCCAGGGTCAACACATTACCTGTGAAAAAAAGACTGACTTTTTTTCCCAAAAATTCCCGTGATATGACACTATTAGGAATCCTGCAACTTCCACCATTTGATGGCAGTTGCATAATTCCAGCTTTAGGAAAATTTGATGTAATTTGAACTAGTTTGTAGTGAAAGCTTCAGTATAGCAAACCAGGTCATGAAAAGCTTTTCTCATTTTTACTTTCAAACTCTTAGACTACAGTTTCAAATTTCAATCCTTGAAAGATTCTGAGAATGAACCAGTGCCCTCTTTGGAGTGCATTAGTGGGCAGGGAATAGCCCTGTTTCATTGCTTTTTGAGAATTTCTTTTGCTGATAGAAACAAAGATTATATAGAAAATAAATGTTGCAAATTATAGTGTTCTTTTCCCATCTTCATCACATGGATGTTAATGTCATAGAAGCACTAAAGAAGATACTTCCAAAAGTATGCACATTTGCAAAACTTTAAGCTAAGATGAAAAATCTCTTGCTATTTGAGCGTGTTCAAGCGCATTCAATTTCATCATGGATGACTATTTATCCTGCATTCCTAATTTTCAAGGTTAAGAGATCTGCTTGCCATTAAAAGCAGAAAAAAATATAGAAATAAGAGAATAAGGAAATAACTGGCAGCATGTTACTGTCTGGACTGTCAAGCTGGTAAACCCCCCGAAGGGTTTAACTTGCATTTTCTATACACTGCTTTCAAGACAAAAAATAAGAGTGAATATGAACTGGGCTTGACCCAATCAGTAAGATAATGTTTCACCGCTTGCATAGCAAACAATTCCTGGCAGGTGGCAGGTACTAGAGAATCAGTATTAAACTTTTTGGCAAACTGAGCTTGTGAAGTGATAGCCAGACTCAGATGCCTGGAGTAGATCTTCAAGAGACAAAGAATACTAAAATAAAAATGAAATAACAAAAATAAATACCAAACCCCAAACAAAAACCCAATAAAACAAAAAAAGCTTGCTTTATTGAGTAATTAACACTGGCAACTTAAAGCAGAAAGTGTGTCCAAAAGACACCTTGAGCAGTAGTATCATCAGCATCACCACATCTCCTTGCATGTGTACAGCACAATAAAGTCTTTTCAAATGCTATTGTGCTTCTCCAGATAATGCAGAATACAACAATTTCTATATCAGCTTGGGAGTATAATAAAATAAATTTAATAATAAAAATAAATTTGTGCAACAAATTAAAAATGTTAATGGTTTATTTAATTTTGCACGCCATTAATTATCACACTGCAATATCTCAAACTACTGAAGCCATACAAATATAAGCCTAATACTTTGAATAGTGCATGTAAGTAAGTGTGTTGGTATTTTATTTCAAAAAATATTAAGATGCTTTACTTACGTGCTGATATATGTCATAACTTGGCAAAATAAAGTGTTTTGTTTTAAAATTAAGTGTTTTGTTTAGCTTTTCTAATCATAAAAGTCTTGTCTTTGAGATAGAGCATAAATTCTCAGAACTCATTCTTTTTTGTTGCTGACAATTGTAACATTTTCATTGAAGACACTTCCAGAAAAGAAGCTGTGGATTTTATGCTTTGAACTCAAAGACAATTCCTGGACCAATTTTTCAAGCAAGGTCTATCTGGGTATACGATTTGTTCATGTTGTAAATGCTGACTTTAGGAAGAGAAACTGAAATGTGGAATTAAAAACAAAAGTACCTTGATCAGTTTTGACATAAAAGACATTCTGATTTATATCCTTACTTAATAGCATTGGGGGAAATGTCACGAATGTAAGAAATGCATGTTTTTTCTATCACCAAGAAGTTCTAACCAGTCCAAGATCTTTTCGCCAACTATTTTGCTATATAGACAAAATAGAAAATACAAAGAAAAATCTTTGCACTGTCTCCACAGACTAGTAAGGACAAAACTGTTGGATTGTATCAAGGTCATGGTAGCCATGCTCTCTACTTTGAGAGAAGTTTAATTTTTTGAATTAAAAAGTCTTTGGCATAAACTGCACTGACAGGAGGAACTGAAATGCTGTGTCGGCTGAACCAACAACTGTGGTAGCCGGGGGGCCAGAGAGCCCAGGTACAGAGGGGGCCCGCTGGTGGGCAGGCGCCAAAGAGCAAGACTCAGTGAGAGTGAGTCTCTTACCTCAGTGAGAAAGGCCTCTCCCATTGCCCCTGTGGAGATTCAGTCTGTCTGACTGGCCAACAGACAGACGCCCCTTGCATCCCTTAGGAGGATGTAATCCAGCCCCACTCCGTCTCCCCCTTATTCCCATTGGTTGTTCTTGTATTACCTCACCTCCCTCCTGTATCCCTTTATAAGGCTATCCCAAACAGAAGTGTGTCCCTTTTGCTGCGTCCCTTTGCTGCTTCCCTTACTCCTTTGCTGCTTGCTCCTTGGCCCCTTCCCCCTTTTGCTGCTTCCCCCCTTGCCTCACCCTTTTCCCTGCTCTCTTGCTTCCTGGCCTCCTTGGACTGCATCGAGACAGATAAGTAATAAACTTCGGTGCTCCAGCAAGGGCCGCCTCCATCCCTTTTGCCTCTAGTGACGCCTGAGCTGGCCGGCTCAGTGTGAGTGGCTGCGTGTCTCCACCGCACTGGTGAGAGAGCTGGCTTGCGAGGTGCCAAGAAGCACCGCCAGGGGTTCCTTAGCCAAGGGTTCCCTTTGGAATAAGTAGCAGTTCCTCCACCAACACCCCACACGGCGATACTGAAATCCAGGGCTTGTTATTCCAGGAGAATGTGCTCATTTCCAGAACCCAAATGCAAGGGTTTTTATTTTCCATTAGGCCCCAAAATCTGTCAATTTATTAGAAGGAGGAATAGAAAGAAAATGCAACACAGTGGATGCCACTGTGCATCCACTTCTGGGTGGTATTATTGCTCAGGAAGGTAGGACCGAGGACCCCGGTCACACACTGTCTACCACCAGGCTGTAATGACAATCATGCAGCTTTTTTCAGGCTCCTAAACACATAAAAGAATTTCTGTCTATCAATTTCAGTTCTAAAGAGTGACAAAGCCACAGGCCAGTGCTTTAGACTAAGGAAGCAACCCAAAACACGCTTCTTGACTGGCTGAGATTTTCCCCTCTTGGTATGCTGGGCATCAAGCAACCCATGGAAAAGTTCTTCTATTCACATAGCTGCCTTGCTCTGCTCTGTGAATTACAGAGGCAGCCCGAGGTGTCTCATTGTGCTGACTGACACACTGGGGATCAGGACACATACATCCCTTTGTGAATTCAACGGGACCAAGCATTAAATCTAAGTTATAAGATGTGTATATATATATATATATATACATATATTTATGTTTCTGACTCCAAATACCTGAAGAACTTCCAGTCTAAGCCAAAGTTTTGTGGGAAATTTAGGCTAGGTTTTGAAATCCATTGTGCGGGATTTTTAGAGATGATAAGCATGATAAGCCTGACTCAGTAGGTTGGTATTATGCAGGGTGGCACACACAACCACAGCACCACTTGGTATCTGCTCTAAGGACCTCTTATACTTGCAAATGATGACAAGCAGTGCTGTCTGTCATGTCAAGCCATATCACATGAGACCTATTCTGCTTTGGAAAAGCTTGGGAAAAGCATATTTATTTCAAATTCAACCTTACACTGGTTTCTTTTGTGTCTTCAAGTTGAACTTTGCATTTAATGTCTTTCCATCCTCCACAACTCAAGGCTTTCGAGGCTAAATGGGGTTTTAATTTATTCTTTTTTTAAATCTCTATTTTTAAAACATGGACAGGTGGCTGGGAGTTGAAGAGAGCTATTACAAAGCAAAAGAATATTAAAACTGGTTGAAAGAAAAAAAACCAATATGTTAGCACTTCTCTTGAATGGCCTGGAAGTCATTTGGCTCTTTCTGGATACACTGGTAGCTGTTTGTATAGTTTTACTGGTCTTATCTATGTTTCTGCATTTACTTTTATACATTTCTGTTTGTCTGACTGAGTGAATAGGTACTAATTTCATTGCTAGCTAAAGCTCAGTTTAACAAAGGACTTAAGTGTTCACTTAGCAGTAAGAACTGTGGTAGTGCCATTGATGATATTGATAGAATTATATGAATCTTTTAAACTTAGATTGTTTTCTGCTCAGCTTTATTGAATGGTTCCAAATTTTCCATAATCAAGCTTCAATTCAGCAGAATCACGGCAGAATTTGGCCTTTGTAAAACTAGGTTTCACTGATACATCTGAAAATAATTTTTAGAAATAATTTTATTAAAAACCTATGGATTTCTATATTTGCATTCTGGACCAGTTTAAATCTCCATTATACTGACCAGTCTTATGGCAGAGCACAAAGTATTTTCAGATTTTACTGTAGGAATTGTGCATTGAGTTTATGCAATACAGATGTCGGAATCAAGATCTGTTGAAGCGTTACTGAGAACAGAAAATTCTACTTACTGACAAGGAATCATGAATTCTCAGCATTTTCCAAATCAGTACACTTGAAATGTGATAGAGTCCAGCCAAATCAGTGGAAAATTTTCTTTTCATTTCAGTAGCTATTGCCACTTAAGAGGATAAAAATTCATTTTCAACGATTGAAATTTTTTGTGGACTCTTTTACAATCAGTTTTATTTCAATAGATATTCTGTGCTTTCATAATTGTTGGCTGCTCAAGACAATCTATGATTCTATAGAGTCATGGAATTTTTTGGTTGGAGGGGACCTTAAAAATCATCTAGTTCCCACTTCCCTGCCATCAGGACAAACACCTGCTCCTAGACCAGATTGCTCAAATTGTAGAATCGTAGAATCATAGAACATGCTGAGCTTGAAGGGACTCATCGGGATCATCGACTCCAACTCCTGACCCTGCACAGGACACCCCAAGAATCACACCGTGTGCCTGAGAGTGTTGTCCAAATGCCGCATCCAGTCTGGCCTTGAACACTTTCAGGGATGGGTTATCCACAGCTTTTCTGGGCAACCTGTTCCAGTGCCTCACCACCCTCACAGCAAAGAATTTCTTTCTTATATCTAATCTAAGCCCTCCCTCTTTCAGTTTAAAGCCAATCCCCTTTGTTCTGCCACTACACGCCCTTGTAAAAAGTCTCTCTCCAGGTCTCTCGCAGTGCCCTTTAGGTACTGGAAGGTGCTGTAAGATGTCCTTGGAACCTTCTCTTCTCCAGATTGAACAACCCCAGCTCTCTCAGCCTGTCTTCATAGAAGAGATGCTCCAGCCCTCTGATCGTCTTTGTGGCCTACTCTGTACTAGTACAGTACCACATAATTTTTGCTAACCCCTAGTGCTGCTTTTATCCCTTCAGAAAACTTGGTGCAGGTTTGTTTTTTTTTTTCTGTATAAAATATTTCTGAAAACTGAATCAAGCAGACCAGGAAGCATTTCCAGATTTAGTCATGTTTCTTTTTTTTCTTTTCCTCTTTTTCTTTTTTTTTCATTTTTTCTCTCTGTTTCTTTTCTTTTCTTTTTTCCCCTCCTGCAGAATTCAATTATACTTTTGTATTTTGTAACATCAGGAAGAGCTACAAAACACACCAAATTGGTCTCAGGCTCAGATATTAAATTAGTCAGTAGGGAGATTTCATTCCAAACACCAAATTGCAGGGATTTTTTTCATGTTCTGATAGAATAGATTATTTCAATATTGCAACACTAGATGTCATCACATCATGGTCCAACATGGTGAAATTATATTTAAGCTTTTACCAGGATACAGATGAGTGAATAATTCAAAATGAATAATTTACATACTGGATTTTTTGCTGCCATTTTTCTTTTTTTTCTGCATGAAATATTCAAAAGCAGATTACAAGGCTCTCTTAAGTATTCCCTACCAGAAATGATTTGCAAGTTTCTTTCCATTTTGCATCCTAACAAATGAATTTTAACTGCTTATTTTGAACTTTAAATTCACAATTAGTCATTTAATAGGATGTTGCTTCTGTTCCTGATTCACAGAACAGCAGCGTAAAATGACAAGCTGAAAAGAGAAATGAAAATCAGAACTAACAAAAATTCAGGTCTGTTGCTAAATCAATATCTCCAGTAAAATAACAGCTAAAATTTTAAACTCCTCTAAAAAATATTCAAACAAAAGTAAACATGAAAAATATGTTTATTTATGCTAATTATTAATCTTTCTGTAAAATGCTCTTTAAAAACCAAAGTGCTTTCCTTGAAATCAGCTTCAAACAGTGTAGTAGCAAGTATAGATTTTGACCAATGAATGATGAGGTTTTAAAAATTGCTACTGCCCAATTATGCACTTCTCAATACAATTGGATTCCACAATTAATGCTTTCCTTCATATATATTTGCGGAACTTAGTTAGAAATGACCTTGCTTATACTGCGCTTTTTACTGAGCTGCTGTAAATTCAGATCGTTTCCTTGTAGTTTTAATTGTTGATAATGTGAGAATTGCAATGTAGTTTATAAATTATTTCTTGTTATGGTCTCAGGTCATATCACAGATGTTCTCCAGTCCCTGAAACAGCTACCATTAAGTCTACCAGCTCTCTTCTTTAACAGTGTTACTCATGTCATTCTTTCTGTTCAGACAACAGGATATCTAGTCTGTTTAATAATAGTAAAATTGTTGTTATTTTCAAACTCTCTGCCAGTCAGTGCTACAATTTCCTGTACTCCAAAAGCGCAGGAAATCTCCAGAGACTTTTGGCTACCTCCTATCTCTTCTTTACAGTCTTCCTCCCTTCTCTACTCTCTTGTGTTCTTGCATATTACACCAAAAGAGAAGACCCCGTATCTCCATAAATTTAGTCAAATGAAACATAAAAACTGTTAATGCCAATGAAACAAAAACCAGAAGGAAAACATACAAGATTGCTGCAAAATCTACTTTTAAAGCAGCTATAATTTCTTTCTTTTGGTTTTTGGTTATTCAGATAATTGAGACTTCTGAAATGAATTTGTAAATACAAAAAGGGCCATTGAATTCAGTACCTTATCTGATAAGTCTTTCACACAAAATGTAATGCCAGTATGAGTAAAGGAAACTAAATCTTTTACTAACACCCCTCAGACTACAGAGCAAGGCTTACTTGTGTTTTTGTACTGATAACCCAATTAGCATCAAATTTTGTTCTGCAAAACAAAAGGTTGAGAAATAATCCCTGTCTAGACCAGACCATGAGGACTCAGCTGCTCTCCAGTCAGGCCCCATGTTTCCTGGATGACTGGTCTACCAACATTTCTGTTTTAAAAGAAAAAGCTAATTAATCTTTTTTCTTGAGGACAGGAAGAAAAAGTTCACATCATGAACCTCAGTTTCACTGATAATTTCACAGCAGCAAAATCAAGGCATCCTGCTCTTATTAGCCTTCCCCACTGGTCACTTCATTCTCACATATTCCAACACTAAGGTGTAGCACCACTTTTAAGACACTTAGATAAGGATGCATGGAGAAAACACAGCACAGTCTGGATGTTTTGCTGTTATTTATTATGCCCACCTCATGCATTTCCCTTAGTAGGCTGTAATTTTCTTCTTGCTCACTGGCATTAGCAATTTATTCTTTTTTTTCTTATTTTTGATGACCAATATCCATTTAAACTGAAGTCATATCTTAGATTAGTCTAAATGGTTTAGTTAATCATAATTTTAACCATTCACATTTATTGTGTTTACCGACATCGTTGTCTGTGATTCAAAGTAGATAAATGCTTTTTACAGATTTTGATTTTTTAAAAATTATATTATGTGGATTTCTTTGTGTATATTACACTTTTCCATTGCACAACCATTTCTCTGTCCCTAGTCTAGCATTTTTTTGATCTTGCACTTACTCCTAGACAGTGCAACCTGATTTCTTTTGATGGAACCATAGATGCACAGAGCTATTCCCCAGAGCTCTTAGCTCTCAAGGCCTGTTTGCTTTAGCTTATGATCTTGTTACCAGCCACTTCTGGACTGAAATCAGTGCAAGAGCAGGTTAGTGCTCATTGCTGTTGACTGCTGTCTCTGCTGTGGTGATTCCTTAATGGGTATATTCTGTGGGGGATGGCATAAGGAAGGCAGTCACCTTGAAGAACATTAAAAAGACAGAGCCAGGGTTTCTTAAAACAGATTTTGACATGTCTTTTTGCAGCCTAGGGAAGGGTAATAGAAAAATTCACTGTGATTTGCGGAATAACCTGGAACAGCATGCCAGAGAACAATAAGTAGGAAAGGCATGCTGTTATATTTCAAAGAAGTATGACAGCATTAAATCCAACTTCCTGCTCTTTTCATGTAAAAGCCCTTCAGATTCTACTTTATAAGTATAGGGAAGATCTTGCAACGGCACCTAAGGTATGGTATATATTTAATGCTATTATTCCAATATTCTCAGCTGATAAATGGGACTTAAGACATGAGGAAGTTCTCTGCCTCTTACTAACATCTCCTATCCATTTAATAGACAAAATGAGAAAGAATCTAGTTATTTATAGCAAGTAATTATATTCCTTTATATTTGGTAACATTTCAGTGCAAGAAGTACATATTTATTAATTAATTTGCTATTAGAAGTCACTTAATAAATATTTTATTCAAATATGAATAGAGAGCAAGTATGCCAGCTGCCTAAAGCCTTGATGATTTTACACCTGAGTGCCTAAATCCTGCAGATTTGTTACTATTCCAGTAAGAATATAAAGAATTAAATAATCAAAGTGTTTCAGTTTCTGGGATGAAACGCCATGCTCTTTATTGAGTTTCTACACATAAACATTTGATCCTAATCATCACATAGGAGCACAATTTCCTATATGAGGATTGGGTGTAGAAGCTAATTCTCTCACTGCTGCTGTGAGAAGAGAAGAGAAGAGAAGAGAAGAGAAGAGAAGAGAAGAGAAGAGAAGAGAAGAGAAGAGAAGAGAAGAGAAATCTTTTTTTAATCAGTCTGAAACTTAAACTCTACAGCAACAGCAATTCATAACTATCTGCCATTAAACTCTCCTGCCTCTGAGCTTTGACAGATTTCTGGAATGCTGGATGACAGTCATATGAACTCTTAAAATAGTAGCTGAAGGATGAGAAAAAAAGTAGAACCCAATCCTGTCATGGAAACTGAGTGGGTGCAAGGATCTAGGAGGCTATTACAAACCACCTCTGTCTGCAAGAGGCATTGATGACACAAGCACTGACAGAGGGGAGAAAAGAATCAATTCATAGTAAGAAATTTTCACTCATGATAAAATTCAGAATGGCACTCATATTTTCTATGTACCTCATGTTTGAAATATAAAAAAATCCCCCATCTTTATAAGTGCTTCTGCTCATGCTGGTATTGCATATACAGACCTAACCCTCCAGGAGTTTCCAGTCTGATTGCATTTCATGCACTGTTTCAGCTTTACAGGCATTGTTTTAGTCAAGCAGAAAAAATCTTTTATTGTGTATTTAACTATTTTCATATTGCAGGACTGAAATATCATAAAATATTTTCATAACAATTGTTTTGTCTTCCTCCTTTCAGGGAGCTTAGCAGACGACAAATTTATGGATGCAATTGTGCTGACTTTATTATTATAATTTAATTAATGTCTGTGATTTCAGCTATTACCTGCACATAAGGGCTACTCCTCCATATTTCAGTATTGAATCAGATCCCAGGTTAAAGTATTGTGGAACTTCATTTTGAACATAGTGAGGAAGAATTAACATTGATATTTTTATATTTTTGTAGTAGTTCCTCAGACATAAAAGTAGCAAATTTATTTAGGAAAGAAAGAAAGGAAGCGAAGGAAGGAAGGAAGGAAGGAAGGAAGGAAGGAAGGAAGGAAGGAAGGAAGAAAGAAAGAAAATTTCGTTCAAAATCCACACTTAGTTCACTTAGAATTGGTCTATGAATGAAAACTGTTTTGTAAAAAATTTGAGGAAAAAATATCATCAGCCATTTTTAATCTTTCAGATCAATTTTAAATGCCTATAAAATGTGTCACCAACATTGTAAATATTTCCAGCTCAACCTTTGTGGACTGAGTTCCTTATTTACATACACTTATAAGTTATTGTTATTCTACTTCCTTTCTATTAATTTCATTTTTGTCTTCACCTCAACAGTAAGGTGCACAAACCTTTAAGGACTTCTTTGTATGAAACTTGCTCTCCAAGGCAAAAAGGGCAGTAGTGATCATACATCACGTACATAGAAGTCAGGCAGACGTATGCAAGGTGAACACCTATAATTGCATTACCTAAGGTAGTCCCATTTTTAACATGTATTTATATATCTACATGAATCCATCTTTTTCTAGGCAATAAACCAGTCAGTTGATAAAATGCAATGGAAAAAACTGCATCATGCTATTTAAATGCCCAAGTGTTAAGAACCACAGAGAATTCATCCTCATACCTTGCATGTGGGGTCCATGTAGAGAGCATCTCTCTTTTGACCTCATCAGGCACCACTGTGACAGTTTTGAAGCGCCCTGACAGAGCTCAGGCAGTGACCAGCCTTCAGGTAGTTATTCCTCTGAGTTCAAGGCTACTCATCCATTTAGACTGAGTGGAACACACTGTTAGACCTTTTGGAGAAAATAAATGTAGGCTTTTATATTTTAGACCTATTAATTATTTTAGACCTATTAATATTGGAGACACATCAAGGGCTTGGAGAGATCACAGTTTTGGTACTTGTCTCAAAACCTGTGTGACTCCTGTTTTAGTTATATGAATTTTTTTACCTGTTTCCATTGTGGTAATTGAGTCTGGTCCACCCTAATTACAACAGTATCAATAAACTTTCATAATTTTCCTTATTTCATTAAGATCTCTAGAAAATCTTTCATTACATCTTTGAGAGATAGCACAGCTCATTTCATTGATGAGATTTCTATGTATTTTCTACCAATAACATGGGATGATATGCACTGGAACAAGACATTATTGGCCTCTATCCATTTATTTAAAACTGTTTGGCTGGGGTTTGCTTTTTTATTTTCATTTTTGTGATTTTCTCACAGACCTTTCTTCACATGCAACTCAAAACAGAGTTAAGATTTCTGCATCACTCACATCAGAAATGTGTGAGAATATGCTGTAGCAGTGAAGCCTACTGCTGTGGCTGTGCCCATGAGCTGTATTGTGGAGCGGAATGAGTAAGCAAGCTAAATACACAAATGAGACTTTGAGAAGAAAAACTTAAGCAGTGCTTTCTAAAAGGGACAAAATTATATGCTCCATAATTTCTTATTATTTTTTCTATTCTCTATTTCTTTTCCCATTCCCTGTTTTGTTTTGAACTTTTTTCCACTCTGAAATACTTAAATGTGTTGAGATTCCAGGATGGAAGAATTGATAACAATATAAGTAACAAACTCTAACATTTTCCTTTAATGGGAGTGAGTTTTATCTTTGCTTCCAGGAAAAAAACCCAACAATCGTTCCGGCCTGCTCTTTCATCTCTAATCATGCTTGATACCAGCAATATGTGTCAACTTACACCAAAAATAAATGAACCATAGACAAGAACAGAAAAATGAGAATAGATCTCTTGAAGAAAGTGTGGATCACCACCTCTCGGATGCTATTGCTGAAAAGCAAATATGCTTTTACTCACTCTTGCACAATGGGTGTTAAGATCTCATAGCACATTTTACTACAATTTCATGTTCTGGAGCTCATTTTCTACTTCTCACTTCTTAGACATTTTCTTTCTGGGTCTGCATCTCATGTTTGGGATTGTTTTGTGGCCAAAAAACTAGATTCGGTAGTGTCCAAGACTGATGTGTCCATGCTACACTCGTGCTGTAGCTCCATCTTTACAACTAGGCCAGCTGTCTGATGAGGTAGCAATAATGCCATCACTTTACAATGAAATTTACTGCTACATTAATGAGACTAAAAAAGATATCAACTAACAGTGTATTTGTCCTTCTGTTTGCCAAATAATAGTAAGGCACAGTTTATGAACTCTGTGGGAGCTTACACTACAAAGCAGTGCCTTGCACTGCTCATACAGAACCATGTTGTCTGTTGATGTAATCACCATGCCAGAACTAATTAAACTCAAAGTGATATTTTCTGGATAAGGCTATTGCAAAGTTCTATAAAGATGAGCAAACTGTATCTGATCAGAAAACCTCTTGCCCAAAATATCTTCATGTACATAAGGTCAGATCTGGCTCACTTATCTGAAGCAGAGTAAATGTAACTTTTCCTTTCAGCTATAAAAAAAAATAAATAAAAATATGCAGTCTGTGTAAATTGAATTATAATATGAAGTCAACTATAATTTAGGAATGTCATATTCTTAGTTTACCTTTTGTGCTTACACGACGGCAGATTATGGCATGGGCATTTCAAATGCACAGGGCCGGTGGGAGATTTTAATATTTTAAGACATAAAATCATTAATTTTGCAAAAAGTCGAGGCTGAAGGGAAATTATCAGTCAAAAAAACTTGTAGCGGTGTCTGTGTGAAAAAAACTACTGGGCATTTGCTCTTCCACCCTGTCAGTTTGATTGTTCATCAGTTGTCTGGGAAGCTTGGACTGGTGTAAGAAAGGGACTTTGTAAGAGCCTACAAAGGGAATGTGAGTAAGCAATGCTTGGATTAGAGCCTGGGCTGGTAATGCACAGTAAAATAGAAAATGTGGTATTCATATATATTTGTGTATATACATATGTTAATACAGAAGTAGGGAAAAAACCTTCTTGTCAGCTGACTACTTATGGATGTGTTAATCTACAGTAGAAAAGGTGTGATTTAAAGTCTTAAAAATTCCTTATAATTTTCATTGAAATAAATTTTAGAGAAGACAGTAGGGTAGCATTCTTTTTGAAGTGCTAGCAGGCAAAAATCAGATCAATTTGTTTGGTGCAACATTATCTTTAAACTGATTATCCAGCATGTAAATATAGCAAACAAACAAACAAAAAAATCTGGAACAAATTTAGTAACATTAAGACTAAAAAAATCTAAAATCCACTCAGTTTATCAAACCCTCACCAGACAGTAGAAAAGTGGATCCGAGTGAAATGGATTCTGCCCCTCTGTTGAGCAGTATGAGGTACATGGTTCTTTCAGATGTCCTGAAGTTATGTAAATGCTAATTCATTCTTATAGCATATGTAACGATTTCTACCAATAACGAAAAACTAAACCCTGTATTTCTTTGTAAAAATAATAACTAATAATTATTTTGTTTTCCTGTTCAGATGCTGTAATGTAAGTCCTTGTGAACCACCTTTATGGACCTTCAAAAAGATATGTTGGTATCAAAAGAGTTTGTATATTTTTGTAACACAATTTTATTGATTGTCATGAAAAGAAGAGGACAGTTTTAAATAATATCAGTCAAGAGCTGTCTCTTATTTTTGGGTCAGAATCAAGTACAGAGTAGAACAGAAATAGAGATTTTTTTTAGTGAGTTTTAGTCAAGCTTAGATTCCAAACAAGAAAAAAAGCACCTAGTTGTGTCATCCTCTCACCTAGATTGGTTAAATGTATTCAGGAGAGCACTCTGACGCAAAATTTGCTTTTTAATATAATGGTATTTTGCTTTCACCTTATCCCAAATTGGCTTTCCTTATGCAGCTGTTACACTGCTGTTGTCAAAGTAGAAAATGCCTAAAATAATAATAAAACCAGATACTATTTTGAAAGTGGCAATATCTTTGATTGACATCTGAAGTAGTATATAGAGAAGTATCTCTATAAATACAAATAGATACAAGTCTTGAAAAATATGGTTCAACTGTGTCGTTTCTCTGTGTTTCTCTTCTCCCCTAGAGAATGAACTTTGGCTTTACCCTCTGGAATACAGTGCTGGGAAAGCTCAGGAACTATCATCTCCCATCCTGAAGTCCAACAAATCTGTAACACCCATCAAGTACAGAAGCAATATTTCTAAAGAAAAAATCTGTATTCTGGTGAAAAGCTTATTTAATTATTTTTTTTCAAACACCACACATATACAGCTCCCATGCCCCAGTCTATTACATAGAGGCAAAGTTCTTGAGATGAAAATGTCTAACGTAGTAAAGATCCCTGATCAAGGGCTTGTTTCAGGGATTTCAATGTGCTGAGAATTAAGAGGTTGTTTTGGCTAAAAAGGCAGAGCTGTCACTCCCTCTCTTTGCAATATCAGACCATTCTTTAGTCATTCCTTAGACCATATATGTCTCCGACAACCTTATCTTAATTTAAAAATCTGAGATCACTGAGCAAAATTAGAGTCCAAGCTTAGATGAGGTAACGCTTCCAAAAATCCATCAACTAGTACATTATATATTGTGTAAAGCTAAAGAAATAATAGTCATAGATCAAGGCTGGGAAAAAATTCTATCAATGAATTTAGAATGAGTGTAGCTGATAAGAGATTTTTAGAAGCGTTACCTAAACAAACACAGAAAAAGTCAACTGAACCTTTTTATTTGAATATGGATTTAAAATTTCGTGTAGTGTTAAGTGATGCCAATATTTTGGTATATGTTTGGGCACAACTCAGTAAAGAGACTCTGGGTTTGTCCATCTTCTGGAGCCAAAGACATTATGCTCTTTAATAGTCTTGGCTGTTCCAGCATTTCTACCAATTCAGTGCACATATCACTTCATTCTGCAAATATACAACCTGAGAACAAAGTGGGAGAAAATTAACAGTCAAAGAATCCTAAATTGTCCATGAATAACTAAAGTAGGGAGTTGGTGAAATTCTCATAATCATCAGTGGGTAAAGCTCTAACTGGTTTTACAAAGATAGCAGTAAGAGAATATGGCAACCAGCTTTGTAATGTAACGGCAAAAATTGCCGAACAGGGACGTTTGGAGTGATTGCTTAGACGAGATCACTCTGGACAATCCTTTAATTATCTTAAGAAACAAAATTGCAAATAGTTTTTTCATCTTTGTTGAAAGTCCTATGAAAAAAAAAGAAAAAAAAACCCAGATAAAATGCCTACCCAGCAAACTATAATGATGAAATAAAATGGACAGATTTTTAATATTGGACACTTTTTCTTAGACAAAAGGCACATTCATGACCTGAACAGCTGCATGAGAAATATATATTTGAATATATATTAACCCTATAATTCTTAGTAAATACATATTATATGCATAATATATGTACATGTTGCATCTACATGCGTGGTATATTATGGGCTCTATATATTACGTATATGACTTGCATATGAAGCATGAATTTATATGCGGTGAGAAATGTAACCGAGCAGTACAGATCAGGCGATGGAAGAGAAAAATTACATTGCTGTGGAGTCTCCTTGCTCATGATATTTTACCATCTTCTGGTCCTCACAACCTATTAGCCCCTCATTCCCAACCTCTGACTGCAGAGGTTAGGTGATAAGTCAGGCTATCCACTGCTTTTCTTCAACTACTTGTATTTTTAAGGCAGCGTCGCTTAGTGGAGATGTGGGTTATGCACGTGGAAACACAAAGGAGAGAGTTTACCTCATAGTTTTAGCTTCTTGCTGGTTTATTTTTATTTTATCCTTTTGTATGTGTTCATATAAGATCACTAAAGGGATTTTAGGCTATGACTGTCAAAGAAATTTCTATTTCTAGAGAGGATGCTAGGTATAAGGAATAATAAGAATGCTAGAAAACTAAATCGAAACAGGTTCATTTGCAAAGAAACAACCTAAGCTGTCGAATGGCAGACTTCACAGAATCATCTGTGAAACACTCACTTTGAAGTTCACCAGAGAATGAAATAACAGTCTGCTAAGGGGATTGTGATTTAGCCAAGGGTGTGCTGCCCTGCTGGTTACTGACATCTGAGGAGCAGGAAAGCTGCACTAGGCTTAACATGGTGGGTTCTTACTTTCAGTCTGATGAGGTCATCCCATAGCCGAGTCACTTCGTATTTCTCTTCTCTGATACCCTCCGAGTGAAAAGCTGCAACATTTGTTCTTACTTTCTTAATCCTGGAAATGAAGTTTTTGGAGAGGATGTGTAGATGTAACACGTATGAAAGAGTTTTAATTTAATGTAATTTCTTGCATATTTTAGAAGAAATTTAAAGACCTGCCTGTTCTGCAATTACTCTTGACAGAGTATGACAACAAAAAGTTTCACCAGACCTACCAAAGAAAGAAACTAAACGGAAAGGGGCTTAAGTTCTTCTAAGCACTTCTAAACACTAAAAAAAAAAAAATTACCAGGAATACCGTGGTTGTATGGCTTTTTGTCAGGGTGAGGAAAAATTGTTTATGTGTTCACACTACAATCAAGAACATTTTCATCACTTGTGCAATACGATGTTATCTTGATAAACTAGTCTGTGAACTTAGCAGAAGAACATACCCTTCAGTGAAGAAGTTAGTAACTTTAACCAAGATGTCAGCTGAGATGTCGAAAAGAAAATCAGGATATCTCTCTTTTAAAATAACATTGATTTAACTTGTCTGTGAAGCTAGTTGGGAAAAAATGTATCATTCAGAATAAAAAGGGATTCAGTTCTATCAGTCAGGGGTCTAAAACCCAAAATCAGACCCAATTTTGTCTTTGTAATTAGGAAAACAAAATCAAATTGAGGTTTTGTTTTGATGAAACATGGTACCATAAGTCTCATGTCTGAAGATATGCAGAAAGTTTTCATCATAGTCTCTTTAGGTCAGCCCAGCAAGACATTTACACAGTGCTTGTATCCCTGTAGAAATCTTTTCTTCTTGTCTGAAGTGCTAATAGTATTAAATATGTTATCACTAAAAAATATAAATAGAAAAATGCAAGTGCTTAATTGAATATGAATTGCTGCTATTGTAAGACACTTGAAACCAGATCATGCCAAGCTACAGAGAAAAGAAGTTTACCTGTGGGTAGATTTGTCAAATGCTTTAGGTATGTTCAGTTCTTGAATAAAGGGGGTACCTTGGTATAGACAAAATCTTCATTAGACTACACAACTTCAACCTCATCAGTTATCATGGTAAGGATGAGAATTTTCTCAGTCTAGGTTGTTTTCATAATAAGACTGAACACTGCATTTCAGGAGTCAGGGAACATTTCCTGGGAGATAGGTTATCACATAAGATGAGCTCTCCAACAATTTTGATGCTAAAATTTCTACAAATTTTAACTAGCTTAGGCTTTTCCATCCTCCACTTATCTTCCTCTCAAACGCATACCCTGTTGGTATACATTCTCTCTATGGAGAAATACATGTTTATGCTAAGTAAAAAATTAAACCACCTGGTGTAAAAATAATTGTTAAAAGACATGTCAATTTATTCAATCTGCATTCCAGTGAGACAAAAGTATAGCACAGATAAAATAACACTTCCTTTTGCAGATATGAAAATTTCACTGGGAATAGGTTCTGTCACAGTACTTGATAAAATCTTTCATATTGTGAAAAGCAGGCCCTTCCTCTCTTTTTTTTTTTTTTTTTTTATTTTCTGATATCCTGATTCCTGGCAAACAGATGCAAAGTTCTGCCAGATATACTGGCCTATACTTTTATAGGAAAAAAAAAAAAGTTATTGTTGGTTTGGGGTTTTGGCTTGGTTGGTTGGGATTTTTTTTAAATGCGGGCATTTTACAACTTTTTAGGTGGCGTTTATCCAGCTTGAATCCAGCTTGTCTAAGTTTTTTGTCTTCAGCTTTAAAAATCTATTCTCAAGACCGAAACTTGTAGATTTTTGGTCTGAATTTTTCATCTTAGAACACAGATGATAATGTCATTAAAATTGCGTGTTATTTGTGTCCATTTTACATGAAAAATGCCACCTATAATTTAACATATTGATGAGACACAGCTTGTTCACTGGTCTAGCTCTGTTCCTGCTCTAGAAAAGCATCTTAACAATAAATTAATTAATATAAATAACAAGTGTAAATATTTAGTCATATTTGCTAAGATATGCTTGAGTAATAAAAATTACTCCACGAAACAAACAAGTTACATTTTAATAAATATGACAGTAGTTAATCTGCGCTTTCACAAATGGGAACAAACATAGGAAAGTGGGTAGAGGGAAGTGCTTGGTGTATAGTTCGTGTATAAGTAACATGGAAAGTGTCACACCTTCCATATCACTGGTCCTTCTTTTAAACCTGATTTCTTATTCCTGAGCATTTGCTAAAAAAGTCTTTCTGGAAGAAGTATCTCTTTTAAAAATTTAAACACCTTATAAATTTTATAAGCAATGGTAAAAATAAACAGCATCTGTTACAGACAAACCAATATTTGCCAATGTGAGTAGTAAAACTTGAATTAATAGCGCTCGAAGTTTTATAATTAGGAGCCAGAAGTACTAGATGGAACTCAGATTAATCCTTATTTCACTACTTCTGATTTATCTGTTTTGAAGAGAATGTTTCCTTATAAATACAATTGAACCATTATCTGGCCTCATTTAGCTACCGCTGGAGTAATCAGAATTGAAAATACTTACAATGACCAAATGATTAAACAAAATCACCTCAAGAATTCCTCAGAAATACTGCTTATTTCTTTTCATGGGATACTTCTAGATAACAGATCTTCTTCTGTCCCTTTGTAAGTTTTGTAGTTTACTGGAGTCCAGAGCCTTAAACAAAAATTTGGGGAATTCAGGGAACAAAGAGAATATGAAGAACTTGTTATCCAGATGATATTTTCTGCTTGGTGGTACTGCAAGGTCTTGCATATTTCATTCAGATTCCAATACATGCCCTGTGTTCTCTTTACTGGATTTTAGGCTGCTTCTTTCAAAAATTACATGTTCTAGTCTTATTAGATCAGTGCAACTGTTGAACAAGACATTGATAATGATGCATCGACTTCACTTTTAAGGATGATATTAAAGCCTGGAGGACCACTGACCTTCTCTACGTCACTTTTGGGATTATTTCAGTTCCAGAAGATGCATTACAAAACTCACTATTTTGTTGGGATCTTCCACAAGCTGTTTAAGTAAGACATTCCCTTGGGTTTTAGATATTATTCCATTCACTAAGCACTCAACTACTTCATTGGTAGCAGGCAATTGTCAGGATGGCAAAGCACACTTTCGATCCCTTCTTTAAAGCAGACCTTTATTTTTAATAGTACCTTCTCTGTTTATGCTGGTACTTGTACTTTACATACTATTTGTATTTACTGCCCAGTTAGAGGGTACTAGGAGAGTTTATGGCTTCTAAACAAATGTATTTAGTTCATGCTCTGCAGAACACTAAAACACCTACTTAATGCTAAGTAGCATTACCTACATGGCCACATTTAAAGCCTCATAAAACTTGAGTGTGTCTATAACTGTCTTGTTGTATCAGCACCTTAATTCAGTTTGGAATATGCATAACTACCCTCTATAGCAGCATGTAGTTGATGACATGTACAGAAGATTAGATTCTCAAATGAAGCCTCTTGAAATGGTCCAGCCTGTCAAAGGGCACCAGTGAAATCAGGAAGCTACATGACTGACATTGGCTGAGAATTTGGTTCAGGAAAAATAGACAATAACACTACAAAATTATAATTCATAAACTAACTTATTCTAGAAACTCAGGGCCATAATAGTAATCATTGCTATGTGCACATCTGGGAATGAATAGGAAAGAAAGAGTAAATCATCTGGAAACTTTTTTGTGGAAAGTGCTTACTAAGGAAAAATGGGGTTTACAGTAAGTCAAGCAGAAAATAAATCCAGATGAAAAGACACATATGAGTAGGTAAAACAAACAGCCTATTTTGGGTTTAGATATTTTTTAGAACCAATCCAAAACTGTGCAGTCCTTCTCAAGCCATCGATAATAAAATTTTTTTATTCTTTTATTCAGATGTATTTTTTTCACTATTTTGTCATTGTGATTTTACTTCTAACTGAAAAAAATTTATACGTGTGCTACAAGTTGGAAGCATGTGCTGAAACACTTAAACCAAGTTATGAAAACTGGCTATCCTTGCAGCTTCTCAAGTTATAACCCTTCTTCCTCCTTTTGCCCCAACACAAAATTCCTACCAGCTTTATGGGAGCAACACTTCAGACTGAAGAGATAGCCAGCTATGACAGGGAGAAATCTGGGATGGTACACATAAATGTCCAGTGGAAATTTAGGCATTTTAGGAAAGCCTGCTTGGGCTCCAGCTGCCATTTCAGAAGGAGGTAGTACCCGTCTAGGTCTTGTGCCATAACTTCCAGCACCGTGATATCTCAGAAAGCATCAGGAGTATCCATAGTAAGGCCTTGCTAGATAAGAGTTAAAATTAATCTCAAAGTTTAAGATCTTCCTGTAAAACTGCTCTACGTCTGATCCTGCAAATTGTCACTGTAAAAAAGATAGCATAACATCTGGCCCAACATCTGAGGAAATATTTGCAGGCTTCAAACTATATAGGGTTTTTATGTTAAAATTAATACCTCAGCCATTATTGGTAGTCAGTCAAGAATATATTTAATAAAGAAATGCATCCCACCTACACAAAATGGACTGAGATCACTATAAAATTATCTGCATTTGGAAAGAGTAGCAGACAGCTCTAAGTAAATACATATCTGAAGCAAGACATTGTAATGCACAAACAAAGCACAGACAAAAAAATATTAGCTCCTGAGCATCCCATCAGTGCATCCACCCAGTGCTTGAATGTATCAGCTTGCTTTGCTCTGAGAGACTGAATCAAGTTATATCTATAAAATTAGAAGTGGGATTAGCATAGTTTAATCTTCTGAAATAGAGCAGGATTATAACACTCGCTTCAAGTTCAGCAGTTTAAATTAATTCTATTTTCTTTTCTTTTTCCTTTGTCTTTTTTTTTTTTTTTCCTTTTGAATTACAAGAAAAGATACTTGGTTCATCAGAGTGGAATTTACTTTTTCGCAGAATATCCAAACATACCATCAATATATGACACTACTAAAAGTGGGTTCAAAGAGCTAACTCTGATAATGAACTTGAAGAGAAAGTAATGTTGTCCACTAAGATAGGAAGGAAAAAAAAATTGATTTTAGGGTAAGATCTACAGTTTGTACAGTGGGGAATACACCTACAACAACCCTACTAGGAAAGACTGAATAATTAATCATCCACGTCTTTCACAGGTGATGATTTTTTTTTTTTGTCAGAAGAGATTTATGCTTTTCAAACCATATAATTAAAACAATAGAAGCTTTAACCACAAAGCCCTAATTTGTTGATAGTTTTTAATAACAATATATCTAGAAATCTAAAACAAATAAGGTATTTCCATTTTATATTTTTTAATATATTTATACATGCAAATAATGAAAGAACGATAACAATTATAGTAAAGTTAATAAAGGTTTGCTTTGCAATAGGAGGTAATACCTAGAGTAATGATAAACATGAAAACTGCTAGTCAGGTAATATGTGAAAAAAAGTTAATAACAACATAAAGGACACAGCAAGACCCTTGAAACTCCTAATCATCTCAGAGGTTGTATAGTCGAACGCTCCCATTTTAAGACACAGTAAAGTTGTATTCCAGGAGCTTCACATGCAAGACCAGGAAACAGTGAACTTTAAATAAAATATTATGTTGTGGAATTAGTGCCTAAATTTAAATTAGTGGAAAATTGATCTTTTTCCTGACCCTGCTGTGTTTTGCAGCTACACTGGGGTTTTTTTCTGGATGGAGCTGAACAAGCCATTCCACTGCAAGAAGACAAGTGGAGCAATTTCCTGGGAAAAGGTTCAACTAACGATTAAAATTATCCCGGATTTGTCTTTGATAGTGAAATGAGAGAAATACCTCCAAAGGACAATTATTTTTCATGTATCTTAAACATCTATCTTTATTTATCTTTAATGTGCTAAATTGCTATCTAAAGATGTCTATCTCACCACTGACTTTACAGAGAGGCTGGCCTAGCCAGGGTGTTTCCCTGGGTAGAGCCAAAGGGAAGAGAAGAGGAAGTCCCACTGTGGAGTCTCACTCGGGTGCCTTCAGATGCCTGAAACTAGTCATGAGACCCAATCCAGCCTTCACTCAAAAGTCATCTTAATTCACGAAAACACAATGCTACTATTTTTATCGTGCTGTTTCAGCCTGACTCTGGTAGCCTGACACATTAATACCTTAAAAAATTAACTTAGTTCATAGAACTGTGAGCAGTTTTGTCTTACAGAATAATTAGATGTGAGGCAAGTTGAAAAGATGAAATTTCCCTCTGTGCTCAAACATTTATTTTATTGTCTCTAGGTTAATTTGCAAGGAAGCTGTGTAAAACTACAGTTTTTCCAACTTTCTCATGAACTCTGAAGTGTTTTGAATTAGCAAGATTCTCTGATGCTAACCAGTTGAAATATTTAGATTAGTTCATGTTGCCTGTAGACTCTAAAGATGCCTGGATACATTTACACTGAATAAATACAGGAGCAGCTATTAAAAGTAATTTAAAGTGAAATGAAAATTAGGTCAACAATTTGTTAGAGACTGAAATATCTCACAGAAAAAGAGATAAATTTTGATATAGCAGGGTGTATATATGTATGTGTGTGAGTGTGTGTATGAGACAAAAACTTGCAAGATCTATTCAGGCAAAAGAAAAAATAAATAGAGAGAAGAGCTTTAATGTATTTCAATAGTCAGATGCATCCATCCTATTACCAGAATGTACTAGCATACTTTCCAAAGTGGCACACAGTTATTGAAAAAGAGAATACTGTTAGATGAAGGACGAGTGGAAGATGGGCTCTTTCAATTCACTGTCCAAAAGATCATAAAATCAACTATAGTATATATTTTATTTTTCTATTTTACAAACACAAATCAAGACGAAAAACATACCCAAATAAACTCACCATGCACTGACCTATTGCTTGTAGATATCAGAAAGAAATGTCTCACATATTCATTAAATTAAATTGATTAAATTCAGCTCTAGGGATGAACATAAAAGCATGCAACAGGCAGAGTAAGATGCTGTGAAGCTGTAAGATGAAGTGATGCATTTTCATATGTGTGGACAGCAAACTCCATTTAAGAGACCAATTATTAGCCACATGAGGACAAACATTAATGAGTTAAATGAGTCATTGTTCTGAGTAGTACTGAGTACTTATTAAAACTATGAGCCACCAAAATAACGCTTGGAAAAGCCGACAAGAATGTGAGATAAAGCAAACCTTCTTTTTGCCTCTTTCATTTAAGCTATTGCCATTAACATATAACAACATACCTTAGTAATTTTAGTCCATATCATTAATCACTGTAGACTCTGATGGATACTTGGCTTCCCTCCAAAAAGTCAGGAGAGCAACTACATTTCATGCCGTACTCTATTTGCCCAAAGACCATTAAGACAGCAAAACAACTTCACCCCAGGTGCTGTGACAAAGCTAAGTTTTTAAGGAGTTCATTCCTAACAGGGAACTTCTTTCCTTCTAGCACTCCTTACTCCATATATTTGTGTGAGTACACAACATTGAGAGCAACTAGAAATTGCCAGTGCAGATAAGGTAGTTCTGACAGCTCCCACTATGCTTTTAAAATTCATAAGACTCTTAAACCATGACTCAGAATAGCAGAAGCTGTTTCTCTTTAGCCTCTGGAATCATCTGATAAAGTAGTGAAAGCAAAAGGCTTGCATATCATGATCCTTCTCAGGAGCCTTGCAGGTATCAACTGCTAGCGTTGTTTACACATCCTCCTAATACTGCTATTTATTGGAGTAATTAGTTAGCAAAAGTACTCTTACAGGGCAGAATGTCTTTACAGTATTTCTACTCAATAGATGTCCACCATGTCTCTTAATAATCTGAATAGATAAAGCTTCCTCCCATCCCTATCCCCTTCCTCTCCTTTCACACCAAAGCCAGGTTGGAGCAGGATGGGTTGGTATCACTAGGCAGCATTTCTGGGGGCGTCACTCACGAGCACACAGCCACAGCTCCCTGGAACTGTTTCAAAATAAAAGAAGATTTTTGTTGGTACACACTTCCAGCTATCGTTGCACTTCCAAAGATTATCAGACATAGCAGGAGCCTATCAAAAAACATATCAGGCAAGCCTGAAAATTCAGTCAGCATTCGTATGAGATTATTCTCCACTTCTTGGTCTTTGCAAACTACCTCTCTCATAATTTCAAAATGCTCCCTGGTGTTTGAAGACAATAATTTAAAAGAAAAGTGCCAAGTTGCTGTAAAAATCTTACAAGTTAGCTTCATGGCAAGCATGCATCATATCTCAGCCATCCTCAAAAAAGAAAATATGAGTCAGCGTGTGTCAGCAATCAGATATATTTTTCTGTCAAGCAGATAAACGTCTGACATCTTTCTGTCACTCCTGACTCTCTGTCAATGTTCTTGGGCTCTGTTTATCTGCTGTGATCCTAAATTTCCTGCAGGCCAGTGTGGAAAATCACAGATCCTGCTGCTTCTTTAGGCTGACCTACATTCCCCAAAAGATTAGGCAGCCCAAAATACAGTCTTTAACTTTCTGGGACATGTCTGAACAACAATAAGCTTCATGAGGAGGAAAACACATTAACACAAGCTCCAATTCACATCAGTTTTCTCTCCTGGCAGAGTCTCTGAAGTAGCAGTGTCACTGAGGGGCAGGCACAGCTCTCAGATCTTCTGCTGAGTGGTGTTTGACTGGTGATCACTTTCCTTTTAACAGCTTTAGAAAACAGCAGTGATGCAATCCTGCCAAAGCTGTTTTATTTACCTCAAAAAGAGGGCATCTGGCCTCTTGGAAAAAAAACAAACAAACAAACAAAAATCCTAATTAGATAATGATCAAAGTCTAGAGGACACATCAGCTCCTTTGTGCAAAATAGATGCTGGGAAACAAAAGATTCTTGCACTGTAGGCTCTGCTTGCTTCAGTTCACCAAATACTGCATTCATGTACATAATGTTCACTATCAGTGCATTTAAAGAAGAAATGCTGGATGGGAGGCTCCAAACCTCATTTGTGGCAATAAGCTGTGTCCTTCCTAGGGAGTAATTACTGAGGGTGTGGGCTTGGGATTCTGCTCCAGATTCATGGGTATGTGCATTACACGTTAAGTGTATAAAATGCAGGTTTACCTGTGAACTGGGTGTCTAAGGTCCTTGCCTGGCTGTGGAGATCTACTCAGTCTAGTGGGGGAAATTACTAGACCACCTAGGCCCACTGAACTCTACCTCAATTAGACACCTGCATTAAGCCAGCTAAACAGCTCTCCATTAATCATATTTCAAGCATACTTTACACTCATAATTTTTGAGAAAAAGATTTCTTTCAAACAAAAAGCCTTTGCTTAACATGGCAAGTTTTTAGAAATTTTGGTGATGAGGTGCAGATACGATGAAGGAAAAAGAAGGAAAACTTATGAAGGAAACATGTGGTATTTTGAAAATTATCTGTAGTCTGTGCAAGTTAAAGGGAACCAAGCACAGCATGTGTTATAAGGAGACTGTTTCAGTACGTGGGATCTTTCCAAGTCTAAAGAATTGTGACTAAAATCAGAAAAAAGATTGCGTTAATATGATTCACAATAATACTGAAGTTATCAAGTTTGCAGAAGATCTTGCTTCACAATATCCTAGTATGATTACATCTGTGCAGAAATACAAATGAAAGTGATACCAATAGTGGAATATGGCCTAGAAACACTTTATAGGTGAGTGACAACAGAGCAATTTTGGAACCCTGTGACAGCTGCCCCACCTGAAAGTGGCTCTCCCTGCCCTCTTCATGAGCACCTCCAACAGCAAACCCCAAACAGGGAACCAAGCCAAGCACAACATCAGGTCCTAATGAGTGTCTAAGCCTGTAACAGGATGCTAGCCACAAAACTAGGCTGAGATGTAAATACCCACGGATGATATTCATTCTTGCTTCAGTGGTGTCAGGTATTAATGCCTACTTACCTTCCGTCCTGGTTTTATGCTTTTCACTTGATTATGAATCCCAGTCTTAGCACACTGTTGCTTCATCACAAAACAATCTGAAGTGAAAAAGGAATTGCCCAGAGAAACTATAATGATCCTAGGTAACCCTGCAATGCTTTGATGACTTCTCAAGACGCTTAGACCATTACTATCTGAGCAGGTTTGAACAACTTTAGGCTTTTCTCTCTGTCATGAATCAAATAAGCCCTGAAAGAGTACTGTCACAGTCTCCTAAATCTTATTTTTTACAGATGCAGAGATTAGTCACAATGAAAGAAGAAATACTCAATTCCCATAGTTTACCAAATCAAGAGTGAAAAGGCTTTTAGTGTATTAATGACATACAATTACTATCAACCAGTAAACTATACATTCAAAATTCAGTAGCAGCAATCCAAGTAAACCACAGTATTAGATGCTCAGAAAATGTTAATAAACAGCTACACATTTCTAAAAACCTTCCTGCAATTAACCCCAAGAGCCATATACACTCACATCCATGCTTACGGAGGTATGTGCCATCCAAAGAAAATTGCCCACACCATTGTGTGTCATCCACACACTCCCATTTTTTGTGGGATAAAATGGGAGCATGTGGATGCTCCTTGATAAAATGTGTAAGCAGACAATGCAAAAGACTGTGCAATGTAAGTGTTTCAGCAAAAACTCAGCAGTATTTAAAGAGTGCTGACAGTAAGGTGCGTTATAAATTTCTTGGAAGAGATTGAATTTGATCAAGTGCTGGAATTGTAATGGTGGAGTGGGGTACAGCAAAGAGGACTTCTAATCTGCTGGAGGTGTTTTTTTTTTTTTCCTTAGAAGTCAAACTTTTATTGTTATTAAAGAAGTTACTTAAATATTCCTGTGTTAAATCAGAATGCTTCATAAAAAGATTCCTTTAGGCAAAATGCATTTCTCTCTATGAAGCTTACTTTGGTATTTGATGTTCTACTGATTTCAAAAATGTAAAAGGGATTGCTCGGTTTGGGTTTGGTTTTTTTTCATGCCACTCTTCTACTCGTACAGTCTCTTGTACATAATGATGTTTTTCTTCCTGAGAACAGCTAATTTAACTCTATTGTATAATATGATGAATCCAGCTAATATTTTTTGTTTGTTTCCCAAAATTTATTTTTAAGGTGGCTGAGCCTTGCAATGTCTTGCTTTATACTCTATGTGCTTTGAAAACCTGTGTAAGGATCAACTGAAGAAAACAGAATGCACAATGACCTTGACCATTACAAAATCCTACTTTTATGAAAGTACCCCTTTGTTATCACAAATGTCCAGTAGAAAAACAGTAGTCAAGGTTTTAGAAAAACAGTAGTCAAGGTTTCAGAAAAAGAGAAGGTGATACAGACTTATAAAGATGGTGAATTACAATAATATCTCAATTTACTTTGTAGAACTTATTAAACTTACATAAAACTTGTATTCTCTTTCTGTTCTGAAGATTCTTTGAAATCATTTTAATGATACAGTTCCATGATAAGAATTGAACTAAAGTTGATGATGGCAAAAATTTTGAACTATTTAATGTCAGTCAATGCAAAGCCACACTTCAGGAGCTCCCTACTAGAGAATAAACCTGCCTGTAGAAGATAGAACATAGAGGCACCATAGGAAAATAGAGTAACAAAAAGATAATTAATTCACAAAACTGGCAGTGAAAATCTGCCAATTGTGTGTTTACTGTCTCATCATATTTATTTCAAATATAGAGAAGCAGAGCAACAACAAGGTAAGCAACAGCCATAGAGGCAGGATATGTTCTTACAAAGCAAAGAAACCTTGTCTTACTGTGTTCTGAGCAAGAAGCAAAGACTTGAAGTGGCATAAAGTGTTCTTTGATTGCTCTTCATTTTGTAAGGCTTTGCATTTTCTGCTGTTTTTTGGAAAAACACTCAAATATTATGAAAAGAGGGAGTGAAAATAAATAAAGATCAAGATGTAATCTGGAAAAGACTGTGGCCACAGCATTTCTGTTCTGAGAAGCAAAATATAAAATAATAGTAAAAAGCAATCAAGAAACATTGCACTCTATGGAAATTTCAGTTTCCAGATGAAAGAGGACTACAGGTGGGTATGCAAACAAAACAAATCTTTTAAAGTTCACTAAGTGTGATGAATGAGTTCTTATTATTAGACTGTATGAGTGGCTATTTTTATGTTATATAACTAATTTCACCACTGTGTTTGAAGTATGATCCTTTTTTTGAACTTAGCCTCATAAGAAATGTGGTTTTTAGCAGAACTGTAATTCGCTAGGCAGCGGTGCACATTCTGTAGACATATTACCTGAGTCCTACAATAAATGTAATGAGGCAACTTCACATGGTTCTAGGCCAAGCAATCAGTAAACACATGGATAAATTAAAAGCAAGACAGTTTCTGGAAAAAGTTCTTGAGGAAGGAATATGGCTTTAAGTTCCTCACTTCTGGGCTCTGACTCGGCACTTTATTGCTCTTTGCATTCTAAAGGCTATAGGAAAACTTGTGAGACCTCCTTGCTTCCTTGGAAAGGAAAGGAAAATATCACCTCCATAGAATAGCTATGCCTGAAAATATCTTCCATTGAAAGACATGTAATGAAACGTACAAAATATATCTCACATTTATAGTGTATCCATCTACTAAGAATATTGAAATAATTCAGGTTTCCTGTGAGGGCAAAATCAGAAGTTTTTCTGAAAATCTTTTGGAGTTTACTGAGTGAATAAAGCCTCTTGCAAACTGGATCACACATACAATGCTGAGCAAAATCCATATTTTCCCAGGGTTTGTTTCCCACCCTGGTAAGACATCATTACAAATGCCTTTCTTCTGTGTATGACACCTTGTAAGTTTGATGTCGTTTTTCAAAAAACCAATAGCTCATTCTTGAAAATAGAATCAGCATGCTAACCCAGCTGTCATAAATAAGGCTTTCCTCTAGCTTCCTAATGGGAACAATTTCTCTTGCTTGTTTTACAGCAACATGCAGAATAATTAATGCAGTTTCGTTTAACAAATTAATTGCAAAACAATTCATAACACAATCAATTACAAGTGGAATATGTAGGTTACAAAATATTTCACAGATAATGTCTACTTTATAATTAGAAATATTTTGCAGTTACTATTGACTTTCTCTCATGGTGAATGCAGGTACTTGTGAGACAAGACAACCTTTGGGATGCAAAGAACAAAATCCAACCCTAGCCATACATGAAAAGCCAAGTTGCTACCCAGATTCTCTGTATTAGTGTTCAAATTATCCCTATATGTCCTCCTTATAGCATTGTTAGGAGGGTTAAAATCATCACTTAGAAGAATGTAGGTGCAGTTATGAGGACAGGAGTTCTTAGTATTCACTTTTCTGATTGTTTATAATTCTGTCTTATAAATACTATTGTCTGAGCCACTGACTGGAAAACAAGAAACCATGTCAAGGAGTGAGTAGAGATTTATTCTTTACTTTGGAAACAATTCCTGAGTTCTAAAATGTTGAAACAACAAAACCAATGAGCCATGTAATAAATGAGCCATCTACATTGTGAAACTCCATTGCTTAGAATACCCAAAATAGACTAGAAAGAGTAGAGCATTCAAGATTGTGGACTCTACAAAATTATACTAAAAATAATTTTTACTTAAATCTGAACCTAAATATCCCTGTTGCTCATTAATTTACAATACAGATATTAAATAAAGCTGCTCATGCCAGTTCAGATTAGTTTAGATGAGTTCAGATTTCTGTAAGGAATATATGAACTTTCACAACAAATTAGCATGCACTCACACACACATAAAGGAAAGTAAAGGTCTGGAAGAATAATTCTGATCTAGTCCAACCTCCCTGCTAAGGCAGGGTACCCTAGAGCATGTTGCTGAGGATTGATGGCTTTTGAATATCTCCAGAGAAGGAGAACTTCACAAGCACTCCGAGCGAGCTGTTCCAGTCCTCTGTCACTCCTCTCTCACTCTCACAATAAAGTTCTTCCTCATGTTCAAGTGGAACTTCCTGTGTTTCACTGCGGCCATTCAAGATGAGAAAAAAACCCAAAACAAATCCCAGTTGTTGCACAGGTACATTCTGAGCTCCTAAAACTGCATTTTTCAAGGGCACCTCTGACTACACCAGTTGAGCTATTGCAGTCCTAGTGCTAGGTAATCCATATTGAACCTCTCACTTAAAAAACCTCTTCAAACTTTATTAGTTTAACAGACATATTTGGTGTTTCTTCATTGCTCCACTGTTCATATTTAATACACTTCCTCAAGAATGTCTATGTGGCATCTGATAGCAATAGCTACTGCTTGACAGCTATGATCTTTTAACCATTTTACAGAGAAGCACAGATCTTTGGATCTCTCATTCCTGCCCTCATTTCTCCCAGCTCCAAATAACCCTGGAAGTCAGAGGAAGACTTTCTCATTACTTTTAGTCCCTAACAGGCTTTCTCTAAGCAAAGCACTCCCAGCTGTTACTTAGCTGCCACTCAAAGATGGAAATCTTAACCAGTGATTTTCACATGCTCTCCTAAAGGTCCCATTGCAGTGCCTCTATAAGCAAGCATCTTTAGGAAGCTGCTCAAAGGGCTGCTCCTCACCAGCGCATTGAGGACCTTTCTGTATTAGGGCTTCAGGTCTGTTCTTCCAGGACCAAATTTAGCTGGGAAATACCAGGAAGGGCTGGATAAATATCAGTCCTCAAAGGCAAATCCTACTTCACCTCATCTTACTGTCTCCAGCAAATGCACTAGTGGTTTTCAAGTCATTCTGACTGGAAGAGTGGGGGAAGCCATAATTGTTCTAGTGTTTTATGTGGTGGGATGCTCATATGTTTGAGCATATATAGTTTGGAGGATATGAAAATTAATCCATAGCTGGAGGTAGCCAACTTTCATTACTGCATCCTGAGGTTTTCTGGAGACAAACGTTTACTTAGAGTTTTAAAAGGCAGTGACTGAATTATGGTAACTGCTCTTTGGATTTGCTATCCTTAGTATGTTTGTCATTTGAGTAGTGGTTCAGCAAAATAAACAAATAAAACTAAAATGCAAAGCCATTCTGTGTCGTCTCCCGCAGTAGTAACACCACATCACTTTGCTCATCCTATACTTTCTGAAATAAACATGCTTATACCATTACAAAAGGAGCAAAGTGTTCAGTGCAAACAAATAAAATCAATCAGCTGAAGCAGATAACTCCTGGTTTGCACTCAGAGAAGGGCATGGAGCATTAGGTCATTTTACAAAGGAAAGATGAAAACAAATCATCACCAATCAGAAGAGAAAAGATCATAATAAATGAGAAATACTGCTGTTACTGTAGCACTACTATAATTGAATAAGTGAAACAAAACTGTTTAATTTTCCTACAGCAAGAGTATAGATTATTTGACATGAGGAAATGCCCTACTCTTTTAGATATGACCAGACTCCTGTGAAACACAAAGACTGTAGGATATTGCTCATGGGGAGCACCTGGAAGCCCAGATGATGTGTTGAGAGGGGATGGAATGAGAGGAATATGTTATAGTACATCCGCTTGAGGAGTTCACCCTCAAAATAGAGGACTTAAGTCTTGAGCTGGGTATGGCATGCAGTGAAAGTAAACAGGTAAAAAATGCTTCTAAGAAGCAATTAGATTTTCCACCAATGTTAAAAGTTAGTGTTTTCTAACATGAGTTGATTTCCTTTGAAATATTTATCTGTTCACTTATTAGATTTGCATATGGCTGTGGAAGACACTGCTTTGATCCTGCATTTTCCCTGCTTTAAGACTCATAGGTCTGTCTTGGTTCATAGTAGTGTACTTGCGAAGATGAGGAAATAATAAGAGGTAATAGGAAGCAAATAACCATCTCCCATGTAGTCCCAGTTGTAATAGTATCTGAACAGGTCACTATCTTAAATACATTTGTCAAAGACCTTATCAATGACAGATCAAGGACTCCATCATGAATTTTCAAGGCCCTTGCTAGAGCATTGTAAGTCATGTGGCTGATACTCCACACCAGCAAGAAACAGAGCAGATAAGACTGTAAAATTCTGTCACACGTGCCAAGGTAAAATAAATGCACTTTACAGATAGCAGACATGTACTGGATCATGTGGAAATTCTCCTCTGACCTTGGAGAGGTGGGGCTATCTATAGTATTCAGTCATGTTGCAGAACAGGGTCCTAAGAAAAATAAATTATGAACAAGGACTGGTTGCAAACTTAAAACCAGGTAATCTGAAAAGCATCTGGTTTTAGGCAGCAAAATCTCATCCATCAACCAGCAGAGGTTTTGCTTAAGCCTTGTTTTAAAAGCAAATTCCAAAGAGAGGCTAACAAAAAACCACAACCTCTTAGAAATACCATCTGCATAAAAAAGTTAAACAGTATCCACAAATTCACTGTGTAGACACTTCAGATTACTGAATAAAATTTTGGTTGATAGTAAATGATTGGCAATTGCCAGAAAAACAATGTGGTAACCAGCCATGTTTGGTTGACGTGATACATAAGCCAAAGTGTGATCTGAGCCCTGAAGCCATCCATGTCCTCTCTAGACACAGATCGTCTAGGGATGATATTTCTGATTAAAATGGCGATTTGTGGATGAGAACATACAGAAGAATTGGTAGCAGTTAATCCAAACAGGGAAAGAGAAAGTTGTATCAAAATTCAAAAATGCCAAATTCAAAAATGCCATATTTGTGTATCTGACATACCTACATAAAGTAGAACTAAGCAAGCTCTTCCAATTCAGATTTGAGTCTTTTGAGTTGCTCTAGAACATGTTTGCCAAATTTGAGTCTGTATAAATAGATTGTGTTTGCATGAATAAGAAGGTCTTCACCTCTGCCTAACTCCAGGCTCATGCATGTATTCTGTCCCTGTTGTCAGGGCTCCTGACAGGAGCTGAGCCGTGAGGGGGATGAGCTGGGAGACAAGCGTGGCCCCAGGACAGGCTGTGCCCTCTCCACCTCTCCACCAGAGCAAGGCCAGGGAAATCACAGGCACAGCCTCTCCCACAGATCCCAGAAAGGACGATAGGTGAGCCTGGTCCCCGACAGGAATCTCAGGAAAGCATTAAAGGAGATGCCTGAAAACAGGAATGGAGTCATGGGTACCTATATCAGGTCTAGGACCAATCCCAGCAGAGCAGCCAGGGAGTCCAGCCAGTAGAGACAGGACCAAGCACAAGTACTCTGAAACATAGCTTGGGCAAGGTGGAGGTGCCCAGCCTGAAAAAAACCAGAGACCCCAGACCAGTGTGCAGAATATCTGTGGGGATGTTCAGGCTGAGGCCAGCACCTACTGGTGTGTTCAGAGCTGTGACAGTCTTTGAGTTTTCCTATTCATCCAGCATATTCCCATGTGACTAATTTTACAATAACAGCCAAAAAAATTTCTCCTCCACATAAAAAAAATTGTTGATTGGAGTAAGTGGACCTGCTCTATCCATCTTGCCTGGACTCCCACAAGGGCACCATTTGCCCATTGTGCCAGAGCTCCATTTAGGCTCAAACCTAGGCACCTGGTGGGTTCAGCACCTTGGTCTTTCTTGGGCACTGTGCCCCAGTCAGAGTAATCACTATCCCCGCCCTGTTGCCATTTCCAGGAGTGGCCCACTCTTGCTGCTTACAGACACAAAATCACAGTGGTCTGCAGCATGATGTGTCTGACTGGGAGTGGTCCAGATGTCATTGCTGAGAAATACAAGAGTAGAGCTGGTCCAGACACCAAGATCTCAGCCAATGGTGGTGGTTACAGAATGAGGCTCATTATAGGATGCAAACATAAGATTTACTTCTGCAATAATTAGCCTAGGTAAAGGAGAGATCATGCTAGTTAACCAGAAAAGACTCAAAATAAAATTTAAAAAAAAAATTGATTGACTAAAAATTTTACTTACGCCCCAAAACCATGGTTCTTTTTTTTACACTGCCTATAGAGAAAATTTGAGATTATTTCCACAGATGTAGGGATATGTAGCATAGGTATACTGAAGTATATTAGAAAGTAATAAGGAAGAATAGGAGAAGATTTGTGAAGTTCCTGCTGAGGAACCAAAATGTGATCTGTGTCTGTTTTTGGGGGATTTTACATGACTTGGTCCTGGTCTCACTGCCAGGAACATACATTGTCACGTCTACTCTTAGCAGGTGTAGTACATTAGGTGCATTCTTGGAATAATCTGTAGTTTTAGCTTTAAAAGTCCATTTATGTGTTCTGAGGCTGCTCTGTGATATGAACTGATGCTCGATAAATTCTGGATAACTGGGAGATTTGTTCCAAACGAGCACTAATGATCTGAACTAAAACACTAGTATGGATGTTTCCATAGTTGTATAAGGTGGATGAAATTTATCCCACTGTTACAGACACAGTGTCACATATTGTTTTTCTAGCTGGTCACAAAGTAGTCAAATTTCTGCTCTAATGAACTGTTACCTGCAGGTACAGGTAGATTAGATATCAGTGCCTTTACAAAACTCAATTTTCTAAACACTTACATTTAGTTTAGTACTGCAGTCTCTGTGCACCTGTACAATGGGATCCAAACTCTTACAAATAATAATAAAAAAGCCCCCAGTCTCTAATTACTTTCATACTGTTACTTCAGTGTGAATGACTAAGATGATGAAGTGAGATTCTCACCTTTGGGAAATCAGTTCTAAAAGCTACTCTTCCAATATCCTGCAAATATACCTCCTTATTAATTTTCCTAGCTTTATTTTCTTGTTTCTTGCATTTTCAGGAATGAACATTTGTTCGTTTATATAAAATCATTTCTTTTTACCATCACTCCCATGGTACATTATTAAAATGCCCTAATTGTATTATACCATATTATACTATTCTAATAATATTTAATGCCATTTCATCAGTCTCTGATGTACCAAAAACATACCAAAAAAGTCACAAAAACACATCTACATATATGCAGTAAAATAAAAGCAATTTGTCCACACAGGAAGGGGACTGATTTCACAGTATCAGTTGCCTGTGCTGCCATGTGGGAGGAGTCCTAATTCACTTGGTGTCTTTGAAGGCTTGTTCTTTTCCATTTGCCTTTCTATAATATAGAAACTCCATTATTATCTGAACAGGGAAATGCTGCAGTGAAATTACCTTTGATAGCTTTCCTATTTGTCTTCATCTGACAGTAGTTTTGATGGAATGAGTACTTGATGGAGAGCTCCCTGTTTGGCAGAATCCACCTTATGTGACAGGGAATAACACCACCAGGAAGAGGGGAAGGAAGTCATATTCTTCTGAACTAAGGAAAATGCAACTCTACCTTTTTTATGTCATCTCTTCACTCTCACATTTCATTCTGCTCACACCTCAGATGCTCCTTGAAGGCTTATTCTCAGGATTTGCACTTCTGGAAAAGAGGCCTTGAATATTGACATCCCAAACTTGAAACAACTCATATTATTTAGTCATTTTAAAATCAGTATTGTCTTCTGCAGTAAGTCTTTCTAGCAAGCATCAGAAATAATGCTGGAATTACATTCCAGAAAGAGTGATAGGAGTTTATTTAACTAAATAATGCTGATGGATGTGTAGGATTTTCTTAAAACAGCCAGATATCTAAGATGTGGATTGAATATTTAGTATTGCCATTGTAAAGTCAGATTTGACACTGACACCCATGCAGACCAGACAATGCCCACTTTCAAAATTCTGACAACAGTTACATTTAGCTTATGTTGACTGTTTCACACACAAATTGAAATCATAAATATAACTGCAACTAATTACAAGGTCTTTCATGCTGGGTTTTTTTTTTCTCCCACTTAGCTAGTATTTTATATAGCAGACATTTAAGATATTTTAAAAAATTATGCTTTAAATAAAATTAGAATGTTTTATTGCAGCAGCCAGCTTAAGCAAAATCTAAAAAATTTAGAGATCTATGAATATCTCCTCTTTGCTATTCCCTAGGATAATAAATGAAAAAAAGACCAAGCAAACAAAAACAAACAAACAAAACACAAACAAAAAAACAACCAACCAAACAACAACAACAACAAAAAAAAACAAACAAGAAAAAGCAGTTCTAAAATTCTCCGGGACTAGAAAATTCTGTGACATTAGTTGTCTCATTTTGTTATTTTCCCAAGGAAAATGTTTGAAGAAATCAAGAAGCTTCTCACTGAGCCATCTAAGTTCAAGGAAGTGTTTGTAACATTTGTTTTTAAAGCTTATCATGCATGTGTTTGTAGTGGGATTTCATCAAAGAGCTAAAGTTATTTATCTCAAAAAAGACAAAATTGTCCAAAAAGCCTTAATGCCGCGGTTTAAAAAAGGGAATACTAACTTCATAAGAGGCTTAATACAGTATTGTGAAAAGATTAGTGTTTGCTTTGAGATGGTCAAGCACAGAACACCAGCCAAGTACTTATCTTTACAGAGGAAACATAGAGCTGGAATTGTCCTTGAATAAGCAATGTTGAAGAATCATTTGGATACTTAATCTGCAACTATTCCTGTGTGAAGAGGTAGGAAGATTCCACAGCTGTGAAGATATATCCTCTCAGTTCCAGCCTGGGTGATTGATCTCTTCCTCTGACAGCCCTAACTGCAGTTTTGGAAAGGCTTACGGGTTGGAAGCTGGTTTGCATCTAACCCACTGACTCCTAGGAAAGGATCCGAGGAATATCCTGTTAAGAAATAGAGCTTTTCTGATGTATCATAAACCACAGCAATGAGAACCAGATATCTTGCTGGAGCTTCTTGGCTGTGATATGTGATAGTGAAGCGTGGTCTGTCTGTGGCTGACTTACAGGTTAGATGGTATTAATCACCTCAGTTTGAGTGGCTGGTTACAAGCACTTTGTAATGTAGCCTGTGGATCTTTGTAATGCTCAGATTGAGAAAAGTCAAAGCATAAACTGTAACATCGAAATGTTGTAAAAATTACATTTGTAACAGCTTGGAAAATAACTATTTTAATGGAATTATGACATGACTGAGTAACTGGTAGGAAAATTAAGTTTCCTTTTTTTCCATAATTTTGTTTGTGCAATCTCTTCAACAAAAATACATATACAATAAGACATTTCTCTTACTCTCAGTCTTCTGGTGCAAGTCAATACTATATGCAAGCACTCACATTTTCAGTTATGTTATAACATTTTGCCTTTATATTTTTGAGACTTTTTTTTAAAGATCTCTTCTTTCCCTTGCAGAGACAATATGAAATGTGAGAGCAAACAAACTGGTTGAGTTAGCAACTGGAAGGAATGAAACACTACTGGCACCTGGAGAGATGTGTTTCCAACAATCTCCTTAATGAGGTGATTTCCCTTTGAAGTCAGCCTGACCCATGGGTAATAGTTTTATACCAACTTCAACACCACGAGCAGCTTGACATTATTCTCGTCCTCTAAGACTCACTGTAACAGCCATGTTCTGTGTTTTCAATTAAATAAATGTTCTACAGATATACAACTGCAATGCTTCGCAGACGGAAGAAAATTCTTTCAGCTGTTTTGACAATATAGGTCTTTCCCTCTTTATTTGAGCCTAAGTCAGGGGCTCAGCTGTGTCCTTAGTAAAAATTTGGATTGTGGGGCTAGTAAAGAATAAGTAGAAAAGTAGTGCACCAGAGGCAATGGGAGTCTTCACTCTGATTCATTGGTTCCAACAGCCCTATTGTCTGAAAAATAAAACCAATTTATTTGAAGGTATTTTCTTTCTCCTCTTCCATAGCTATTCTCTATCTCATTTCTTTATCTTGTATACATGAATTTCACATCTCTGGTTAGATGAATAAATAAGACATTACTTACAAGATCTGGAACACCAAGCCATTAACTACTGTGATATCTAATGAAGTCTAACTCAAAAAAATATATTTTTGTATGAAAATTGCAATTTTTTTTCATTTAATAATTTTTATTTTTAACTAGGAAATATCTTAGTGAAACATTTCAAAACAAATAAGTACAGATAAGTATACTGCAGTCTGGTATTTTGATTTAAGATTTGATTGAATATATAGAGAAAAATGAAATATTGGAAATTATGGCAAGATAAAAATGTTTGTGTTGGACTAAACCTTTAAGAAAGAAATTCCTTTAACTTTCATCTTTCTGCTTGCTCTTTCATTCGTACTTATTCTACAAATTCCAAAAGGAGCTCTGCACCCTGTAAATATTAAGGCCTAACACATGTCAGAGTCAGTGTCAGTGTGAATTCAGCTGAACCAAGTGGGTAAATATACAGGAAGTTAAATATACATATGTGTGTGCTGGAGTGGGACCTTGTAGGAAATCTTACTGAGACAGAAATATAAGCAATTTTTCTTTTCAAAAAATGGCAAAAATTGCTTAGATGAGACCTAAGCTTAGAAGTAATTAGCACATTTTTGAAGTACTTTTCAGTATTTTTGAAAATGTGCTCCCTCAAAATGCTAATCACAGCTTCTGAGCATTTAATTTGCTTGACAGTTTCAGTGCCCCTGCTGCTAGTGGGACTGCCTGGTGTGAGACTGTACCTGAATTTCTCACTGCTGCTTTGACAGGCTTCAGGCAGAAGAAAGGTGTCATCAGTTCTCTGCAGACTATGCCACAGCAACAGTTGACCCAGAGGGAAAATAAGGTGGGAAATGGAGAAGGTGAATGGAGACCTTTCAGAGCTCAGTTATTAAAGAGAATAAATAAAGTGCATTTCAAAGATTTGCTTGGAAGCTTCATATTGACAAATAAATTTGTTAAGGAATAAAAAAACCAAATGGCTACACCATCTGAAAAATAGCTTCTAAATATTTCTCACTATTGTTTTGTAGAATAATTCCAAAATCAATTTTGACTTGTTTTTCTAACAACAAAAGAATTACACCTTCTTCTTTCTTGTTTTCCTTTTTGTTTGTTTTATATTTATTTTTTCATTTGTTTTGTTTTGTTTCGCACCTGTTACACTAAATTATTTGTAATAAATGAGAATACTCTTTTTTAAAAATCACTGTCAGATATTTAACTTATGCTGGACTTCAGTTCAAAGTCATTAGGAGTAACTAAGATTTTCAAACATGTCTAAAGAAGATGGATGACAAAATGAATTTAAAACATATCTGTAATATTCTGCCCAGATACTATGAATCTTAGATATAGGACTATGTGTCATTAGGCAACACAGCACCAAGACAAAACTTAAAATTTCATGGCTGCAGATACTTATACACAGAGCCAAAATGCCAAGTTAAAAAAAAAAAAAAGTTGATCCTGCTTGTGGAAGACTAGATTTCCAAGTCTGGTTACTGCAAGAATGCAGATGTGAATTCTGATCTTTTTTTTTCTCCCGAGAAGCCTTCACTTTTTTCTTTGAACACAAACAAATAAAGTCAGATTAAATTTCCTAGGGCATAAAAGAAGTGTTGCAAAATCTTCAGACAATATTTTTTTTTTGTCGAAGACATTAGAAATGTAATTTCCCTTTCTTCATTAGAGTTTGAATTTTTGTAGCACCATTTCAGCTAAATTTGTGGAAAAATCTCTAAAACCAGTAACTATACTTACTTTTTTTTATTATTCTTTTTGGTTTAGAATTTTCTCTTTGTGCTTTCTTGAACTAGCACAGGACTAGCTGTCCTATATGTGATATCACATGGAAATAGCAATTGTTATTGTTCACCAATCACCACTTCAGCCTGTTGCTGGATCAACAATAACATTCTGCACAAAGGTCTACCAGGCTCATCAGTGACTCTCTCTCAGTGAGAGAAATTTAGAGTTCCAGGGCTAATGCATTTCAGTACTTATACTATCCATACCCTCATCTCTTTGCAGAGTGGATATACTCTGAATATTATTCAATGATGTATATATATTTAATTAGATGTTAAAAATCTCAGAAAACTTTTGAGCAGATGGGTCTTCTTATGAATACCTGCTTTGTCCAGACTTGGTGACAGTCAGTGAGCAGCAAAAATGTGACAGGATTCCACCAAGCCCCACTATGGCTAAGTTAAGGTAACTCACAAGCATGCTCACAAACAGAATCCCTCACTGTCTCACTAAAAGATGCAGGTCCTACAAGTTTATTTACTTTATTTCTCTACCCCATGTCTGCCGTGGAAACAAAACATAGTTGTTTCTGAAAATCCGTGTTAAACTAAAAGAATGGTTAGCCATATGACAAAACACAAAATAACTGAGGATATTGTGCTTAAATTTTCTTTAAAAATATGTTACCCGTCAGAAAGATAGAGATGTTGAAATTTTCAGTGAGAAAGGTGAAAGTTTTGGATAACTGGTTAGGAAGTGAATGGAGATTGTAATGGTAAATGGTTTATAACATAAATGTTAAAATCTAGAAAACTGTGAATAATCATTACCTTCATAAGTCATCCCATTTGTAAGACATAAATAATGAAAGCCATCTGATCTAATAAATATAATGGTCTGTTCATACTTAGTACGTTATTATACTGTGGTTTTTAAAGAAGAACTTAGCAAAAATCACAGCAGCCAAAAACAAGTCAGCCTAAAATTCATGTCAAGAAAAGAGGGGTTTGAAGTAACAACTTTGCGATCTTTGCAAAGGAAAAGTAACTGAGAGTGAAAAATGCAGAAGTCAAAGACAGTCTGACCTTTGGGTCAGAGAAGATGAAAAAAGTTATTCAGAAATGCACTTTTTTTTAAGAAAAAAGAAAAGAGGCATTGAATGCAGAAAGCTGAAATCAGAATCTTAAAACAGTAAATGGGAAGAAATGAGTAGACATGAGGAAAATGTCATGTTCATGTTCAGCCATAGAAGTCAGCAACTAGAACAGCAAGAGGCACTTTCATATCATATCCCCAACCAAATCTTAAATATGTCACTGTTCTCCCTCTGGGTATTCTGCAGTTTCTGTTCTAGGGATATCCTTGTGATAATTTCTGAATGCCTCTGAATTAGCCTCTGGGCTCAGTTGTGGAGGTAATGATGGACCTGATGATTTTGGTCAAATTAGAACATGTTTAATGAGTCAAATTTTGTATAAGACAAGCCATGATTACTTCAGAAAATGGGTTTAACTGGTATTAGTCTTCTAGTCTAGCCTGAACTGTAATGTTTGTGAGATGCTACAACAAGATTTCAATAGTAAAGTATTTTTTTAATTTGTTTTCTCAACCTTACTCTAGTCATGTTAGTTTGTGTCAATTTCTGCACTTCTGTCAAATGTGACAGTTCCACCTCTATATCCACAGAGATATGATATATGACATTCACTCTTCCCCTGCCATGGGGGGCTATAGGAAAATCTAGCTTCATACTTTTTACTATTCCTGCATCAGGTATTTATCGCATTGAAGATACTCCTGAGTTTTTTCTTCTCCAAGCTGAACAAGCCCAACTCTCTCAGCTTCTCCTCATATGACAGATGCTCCAGTTTCTTGATCACTCCCATGGCACTTTTCTGGACTTCGTTATGATGTCTCTTCTGTCCACATTACCCTGCACACTATGTTTGTCAGTCTTGTTACAGAATCATAGAATTACAGAGTCACAGAGTCATAGAATCATAGAATATGCTGAGCTGGGCTTTCTTACTTGATAGGGCCTCTTCATGTCTCTCCATCACTGTTCCTAGTTTAAAGCTTTCCTCATCACTTTGGCCAGCCTGTTGGCAAAGACATTTTTCCACTACTTAATTAGGTGAATCTTTTATTTCCTAGCAGTCCTTATGTCTCAACAAATATATGATAGTCGTAGAAACCAAAGCCCTGCTCTTGACATCAGCTGCACTAGCAGTTGTTAACCTAGACAATATGCCCACTCCTGCTCAGGACCTTCTTTCTCCTTCCCCATCAGGATCAAGGAGACACCATCTGCACTGCCATGCTCTTGAGTGTCTCCTCCAGAGCCAAGTAGTGATGCTTGATATTTTCCTAGAATTCTCTGGTACTACGATTGATGTACATATGAAAAATCAGATGGGGTCTGCTGTTGCCTGAGAGCTAGACAAACCTTGGCAGTCTTCCCACAATGTCCCAAACCTATTCCCCTAGCAAGAAGCAAACATCCCCGAACAGCAAGTCAGGTCAGCAACTGGAGCCTCTCCCCTGCAGCAATAACACTGCTGTCACTTGCGGCTTCCTCCTGGTCCTACCACGTGGCTCAGTCTCAGCTGGCTTTTATCATTCACTGGCAAGAGCTCCCAATTCCTCATCTGCCAGTCTGAAGGTTGTGCAGGAGCCATCCTCTCTGGTATAAGAAGTCACCAACTTCCAACCTCCATCATCATGGAAATCTCCACTTCTCAGCATAAGCACAGATTATGTCCACCTTCAGTACAGCGGGGGGCCCAGGCCCTCAGAGAAGATCAAGTCGAACTCATTCTCTTGATCCATGCCGTTCTCATACTTTAGTCACAGACTTTAAACAACCCTCTTTAAAACAATACTTTTTGTCACTTCGGTGTTGTCATGTAAGCAAATTTAGATAAATCATTCTAATTCTGAGCAGACAGGATGAAGAAGTAAAGGAGAGGGACTGAAATGGTAAGGAAGGGATTGATTCCTTGTCTGGCTTTCACCAAAATTCCGGCAGCGTGCTATCATTAAGAAAGTCAGGGTCAGTCAGAGATGATCAACCAAGAATAGAAAACTCACAACTAGCTCATAGTGAAATCCCAATGCAAAGACAAGCCAGTAACGATCTTTCCTTGAGTCTGTAAAGTCATGTTTGAAGCCAGGATCTCTTCGGTGAGGGGGTCATGGCCTCTCCAGAGGTCACCAAAAGTAATCATAGGGTTGTGAAGCATTGAAAATTTATTAGTTACAGTAAACAAAATCTTGCCTTTCTGCTCCCATTCTATCCTTCACCTTCAAGAACAAATGTCAATCTATTATCAAGACCACAAAATATACGCACAGATAATTCTTGCAGACCTGTCATTCTTAGTATGTATATGTGTTTTCGTGTTGCCTTATAAGAAATTCAAAAGTTTCCTGGCATCCTGCTTTCTTTTTACTTTATGGAAGCTACACTGGGATTCTAACAACATGGATAACTGGACACACAAGAATCTCCGGAGATTCAAGGGCACTGACAAGGCATGATCTCAAAAGTGAATAGACATAAAATCATAGAATCATATACTATCCTGTGTTGGAAGGGGCACAACTCCTGGCTCTGTATGGGACAGCCCCAAGAATCATACCATGTGTCTGCGACCATTGTTCAAATGTTTCTTGAGCTCTGGCAGACTTGGTGCTGTGACCACTTCCCTAAGAATGTTGTTCCAGTGTCCAACCTGCCTCTGGGTGAAAACCTCATCTTAATATTCAGCCTAAATCTCCTCTGACACCAGTTCATACCATTGCATTGCATGTTGGTATGTTCATATCAACATGAAATACTATGATATGTGGACAGGCTATGGCAAATAGCACTCCAAGATGATCTTCAAGGTCCCATTCCAACCCAGACCATTCTATGATTCTATAAAATACTATAATGTAGATACACAAGTTCATGAAACCCCAGAGTAAAGCAGGATGCAAAAGAAGCTGCAGCCAACAAGGGATGGCAAGCTGCCTGCTCTGAGTATGTCTGAGGAAAGAAAAATGTGCCTTTCCAGGATGATCAGCAAATCCTCACCTCATCTTTGCAATTGGGTTTCTGTTGCTGCTGCCAAAGACAAGAGGGAGGACTGGAAAAATGTGAAGGAGGTATTTCCTGACAACAATAGCTCTTCCTCTGAAACTCTTTTCTGGCTGTTTTCCCTGGCCTGGGCCTGAGATTCCCCCACACTGGGAGCTGGACCTCTTCCAGTTACCTGCCAATTCTCGGGAACCTGAGAAGAGATGGATGTTTCACTTGGATGTGAAACACTGGTCTTTACTGGGGGCTATCTCACCAAAGGGAAGAAACAGGAGTGGGAAACAGGAACTGAGATGGGAATGTGGACACTCTACTCCTGAGGACAAGATGAAGGGGTTCCAGGAAAGAAAGAGGGGGCATGGCCTCGCTCAGGTCCCCTAGAGCTTCCTGACCTCTTGGCATCTTTCTCCACTTACTATTGCTTACTATTACCTGATGCTTACTGTTTCTGATGGCACTTGGGCAAAGCTGCAAACATTTTTTCTGAGTTTCTCTGTTCAGGCCTATGGGAACAGGGGGGAAAAGTTGCTCACCCCAAGCCCATGCAATTCTGTTCTTGATCCCATTGCTGCATGGACCAACACCTGTGCTGGTTTCATTTAGATCTGTCTCACTTTCTCATGAGCTATACCTATTTTTCTGGAGGGCAGAAAGACATCTTTGCCTCATGGAAAGGTCATCTTAGGGATGTACTACCCAGTTCCTAGAGTACAATAATTCTCTGCTTTCCTAGTTGCTTCTGTTGTCTATCTTTCAATTGGTGCTTTCATCCAGTCAGTCACCCTGTTGCTTTGTCAGTACCCAAGGTAAGACACCTCGATGTTTAATCATTTGCTGCAGTGTACAATAGCTAATTGTTCCAGCAGAGGATGCCAGCTTCGTGTTACCTTGCAAAACACATCTCCAGGTACCTTGTCAGAGCTTGGTTTGCTCCAAACAGTCCAGTCCAACAAAATAACAGCTCTCAGGAAATAGGCACAGCCAAATAGTACCAGCCTGAAATGTCAGTATCAAAAGAACCAGCAAGGCGAGAACACAGCTCAAGTACACCACTCTTGGTCTAACAACGAAATTCCATACTGAAGGGTAAGAGAGATCTTAGAGAGTTGGCATTAGACTTTCAGCAATCTTTGGGACTGAAATCAGAGACATTTATAGAGCATTAGGGTCAAGACCTCCATCTGAACATACAGGGCCAAGGTTTGTACAGGGCTGATTTTTTATGCTCTGTTGTAAGGGAGAGGGGTGAAGAGGTACAAAGACAAGGAGAAATTGGGTTGAGTAGCTCATTTTGTCCCTTACAAGTCTAGTGAAGACCAGGAAGCTATCATACAGTGTGTTGAAGTCAGAAAGAGGGTGGAATAAAAGGCCTACAACAACAAAGTCAATGGAGAGTCAATCAAGACCTGCTGCCACACAATAGATTATATGAGAGATATACTATAGGAAATAAACAAATGTTTGTCCAAAGCTTATTGCTGGTGAACAAGAACAAGAAAGTGATGAAGATAGAATCAAGATGTGCCTTGAATGGTAGCTGCAGCTTTACCACTTTGTAAAAGTTCTTTGAAAAAAAAAAAAGTGAGGGGCAATTTTTGAAAGGTGGAACCATCTGGGTCCTGAGTAGGTAAAAGATGAGCATTTGGGTCTTATGCACATCTCTGTGTCTGTGTTCACACCTAAGTTGTGCTCTTCCATGATAGAATTCAAACAAAGATAACACTGAAGATCCTTCATACCTTGCACAAATAATTAGTGGTAACCAGTTTCTTTTTTTTCTTTCAGCCTCGGTTTCCAATGTGAGTCATGTCCACATTGAATTGGGTAAAAACATCACTTGGGACTTTAGGTGTTATATCATTGTAACTTCCAGTACCATAAAAAATAAGTCCTACTTTAAAACACTTGCTTTAGTAGATATCAGACAGCTGTAAAGAGCTGGAACCACATGTAAGAAACTGTTGAGATGACTTCAAGGAAACATGTCCACGACACCTTAATTATAAAAACACTTTTTAGCAATGGTAATGGCTTCTTTATACAATAAACACTGTCTGATTACAGAAGAACCTGAAAGGTAAAATTCAGATCTCAGGTAGTTTCTGATAGCATTGAAAGCTAAAGTTTTGTTTCCATCTAAGTGTGGACTCTGATGCCTTTCTTTCAGTAAGCTAAATTGTTAAGGTTTTGAATCTTAGTTTCAAAATTAAAAAGAAGGAAAACCACACAAGATGAGCTTTTCAAACACTGGAATTCATATTCAAATCAATGAAATTTTTATTTCTAAACCTCTTAGGATCAAAAGATAACTTATCATATTTGTATTTGAGTATTGGCTGGTAATGCACACAAACTATGATAAAGTAATTAATATGGGTTAATACACTATTAATTGAATTTCTAAAGCACTAATTCTGAAAAAAATATTCAATACAATCTTATATTTATCAGTAAATTTGCCATGAAGCAGACTAAAATAAAAGATAAAAGAACGTCTTTTCAGCTTGAATGACTGAAATTAAGATGGCCATATATACCCGCTTTTTCCCAAAAATTAAGACTGACTACAAATTAGGGTCAGTCTCCCATATACAGCCAATGAAAATACAGCACAGATGTGAGTACAACCCACAGGTTCATAGGTATTTAAGGCCAGAAAAATAATTTAAATAATCTTGTATGACACCTGCAATAATATAGACCATGAACCCTCATCCTGTTTCTTTCCTTCATGCTATTAACATGCCTTACTTTAAAGTATTCCATTAAATAGTAGAACATTTCTATAAAACTCTTCAACCCCTCTTTTAATTTATTCTTTTTTTTTGTGAAGTATGCTGTGGTTAAACATTGGACTGTGGGGAAACTTCTGGCTATTTATAACCTCCACTGGAAGTGCTATAACTGTACCTCTCATTCCAGACCTTGCCTGTTCATTTGCTGTAATTGCATGGGTCTTTTGGTCAAGACCAATTGGGTCAAACCAATGTGTTTGAGATTGAAAAAGTATGTATTTTGACAGGCAATGAGACATCTCACCTGATTTCTTCATAGGAAAGTGTTATTTTTCTTCTTGGGATTGCAAATGACATTAGGATTTCAATTTTAGGGCCAAGATAACAGTTTACTCTGTAGTTTTACAGAACTTTAATACGAGGGAAAAGACACTTCCTTTCTAGTGGGGACCGTCACAAACTCTTTTCCCAGCTGGACCACCATAGATATGAAAAGGAAAGCTACAGACCCACTAATGCAATGTTTTCAAAAATCTCTGACTCAGAACATCAAAACCTCATATAAAACTTGAGGTTTTAATACACAGAAATTTTGGGGTATTTGTATTTGCTTTCTTGACAATTTTGGCGGCCAAATTTGACAAGTTGCATGGGGAGAAGTTGTTTTTGAGTTGTGCTCTAAATAGACCTGTCCACCTGATCTAGACAGTGCTGCTAGGTCTAACTGTTTATATACTTTCTACATCTGTTTCTACAGTGGATTTTAAGTCCAACAGGTGAGAACATCTTTTAAGATGCTTACACCCTAGTATGGTGGTTAACAGGTTAAGATGGTAACCCTAGTAACAGTCTCTGTTCAAAGATTCTCACTGCTGTTCTGTTTCTGTGTATCGTGTAAATTGGAAAAAAAAATTATGTCCTTCAATCATGTTGTGATCTCACTTTCTCTTCAGCAAATGCTCGGAGATTGAGAAAGCCAAATGAAAGGAAAGTAAATCAGATATTCCTACGCTGACACCTTTTTGTTTCTCTTTTCAGAGAAAAAACTTTAAATGCTTTTAAAAATATTTTCACGTTGAATAAGGAATTGTTTTTTGAGGCACGACAGAAAAACAAATTTCTAAGTGAAGAACACAAAAAACTTGTTCAAACAAAAGTGGTAGCAGTATCGATAATATGTTATTTCTTTCAGAGACTACTGCTGGATGGATTTATCAGGAGCCTACTACATCAGAATAGCTCTTGAAACAGCCCTCAGCTGTAGAAAGTTGACACAAGGTGTAGATGACCCCATCTGTAGCTGACACTACTGCTAACAATGACCTTGAGACAGTCAAGATTAAATGATCTCTTCAAAAAAGTGTGTATCAATATGAACACTACAGATTACACATGCTAAGATATAATATTATTTTCATCACCATGGGAGGAGGATAGGCACTGTAGGAAGCCAGACCCCATACTGAGTTTTTTTAGCTTTCTCAAAAGTCTGAACTTTTCATTCTTACCAAAAGTTTTGATTTTCTCCTTTTTCTAAATTTGTTTTTAGTCCACAGTCAAAGGACAGAAAGTTCCTAATGGAACTTCTTATTCCTGCTAGCTTTCCTGATGAAGATTTTGTTACAAGAGGTCTCATAAGCAAAATTCTCAGATAGCCTTAGTAAAAAATTAAACAGTGCTTTCTGCAGACATGAATTTTAAGGAGCTGTTAGCTATAGTTCTTGTATGAAGGAGCATTACCAGACCCCTTCCTGATCCCACGGACTGTATTTAGTAGGTCTTCATTCTGTCATGGTTGTATTTCTCCCTGAAAATTACAGTGAGAGGTACTGATGTCCCTGTTTTAGCAGTCATCTCCTGACAGCCATTCTGTCTGTGGGGGCATCTCTTCTGAAATGTTGTCTGCTGTATCTTAAGATGGATATGAAAACCTTCTGTCTTTTAGGCTTATTTGGAAAGTAATGAGAACGTTTGAATATTTTAATCCAGCTGTCACCACTCACTCAGGGTGACCTCACTGTGCTAAGGCAGAGTTATATTAAGAGCTACTCTGAGCTAGCTCCAAATGAGATGATATATCTACACGATACAAGTCAGAGTTCATAGAAAGAAAGAAAAAAATTCATTAGGGTAAGTGGAAAAAAATAGATACACTTTCAAGCTATCAAAAACTTTCTGTTAATAAAGTCAGCATACTTCAAAACTAAATACAGAACTAAAAAATTACTCTCAGTTTAATAATATATGTTTATGGTGTGAGACAAGGTGATTGCAAAATAGTAGACATACTTATTTGGTTGCAGGAGTGTTCAGGGATTTTCTAAGTGGCTGTACATACAATAAAAGATCAGTCAAATAATTATTAAGTTCAGCTCAGGTGTGTGGTCAAGAGCAATTTTTACTTTGCTTTTCTTAAGGGAATTGGTTGTCAGACCTAGTTCATCCATCGTATATGGCTCTTTGCAATGATCAGTCTGATGCTTTTTCTGTCAATTATTGTTTCTATTATATTCTATATCTTTAACAGAGCTGATAAATAAACTCATCTGCGGTGACAGTGAAGGATTATTTCTCTCTCAGATCACTAGGAAGATTCTTTACGCTTATACTGTCTTTTCTGTCAGTCATAGCTATATTTCTCTCTGCCATATTTTCCATTTTTCTTTAATTAACAGAGAAGCCAAATCTCCTCCAACTCATAAGACCATTACTGCCGGAATCTTCAGTAAGAGGATACACCTGAGCCACCTGTTTATATTTTTCACATTTATGAGCTCTTTCTGGCTCCGGCCACGCAATTCATACTCTAGCTTATTGAGAAGCACACTGAAAGCAATGTGACAAAAAAGACTACGTTTCTAGCCGTGTTTTTGTGTTTCCTATCACAGTCCTAAATTACTTATTATGATCTTTGTAACTTACCTATTAAAAATTGAAATGGCTAAGGAAAAATACTATGTGTGGTGTTAGACCTGCTCTGTAATGACAGCAGGACGCAAACTGAAAAAAGAGATGATGAATAAAGTGGGATTTTTTTGATTTTTTTTTTTNTAGTGTTGCTGCTGTTAAGCCCCACATAAAATACGTCAGTATTCACATTTCCATTTTCTGCTATTGATAGATTTGGGTTACAGAACAAGCTTAGATGCCAGACACCTGCCTGCATTTCAGCTAGCTACCATAATTCATTATTTGCATTTAGCAACTGTTAACACAGCAGCTGTTGAAACTACTAATGTTCAATCTTCCTCTATTATTAAGACACAATACTTTTTAAGATAAAACTTTTTATGCAAGGCTTCCAGACAGTCATGACATGACATACTGCTATCATCTTTTGACAGCATTTCCCTGTTATCTGTGTGAGTTATGAAGGGTGCATGGACAGCTAGATCAGATTTGACAAAGGTTATACTTCTCTACTGCTTCTGAGTACTCAAATTAATTAGCCTAATTTGTGAGATCAATTTTCCATTTATTGGGCTTCTTATTGACATAGTACCTGATTTTGTAGTTAGGGCAGCTTGAGGATGCCTTTTGTTACTGAAAGCAGATTGAACATGTAAAGTATTATTGGTGTAAGCCTTCGTGAAAGGCCTTTTATGGTTTTACTAACTTGATTAATTTGTTGTAACCTTTTTTTTTACAGCAGTAGGCATGCATTAAAATTTGCAGATTTATTACATTTGTCACAAACTTCAGTGCAAACTCTCACCAACAGTGACACTTTCATTAGTGTTAAAGTAAGAGCACTAATAAGATCCACTTTTCCCTCCTAAGCAACACCAAGGGAAAAACTACTGTTTTAAAACAGCCTGTACAATAGTTTTCTTTGGTCTGATGATATTGTGGCATCACTAGATGGAATTTTAAATTAAAACAGTTTGGATGTTTTACCTTCTGGACGCTGTATTACTTCCTCTTTTCTTGTGTGGATCTAGGACCTGACTTACAAGAGTGGGAAGAGTAATGAGACTTTCATAAGACAGCAAGTGAAGAAGATAAGTGCAAAATTGAACTGACAAGCTTTAAGGTGGTAATGTTCTTGTGTGCACTGGTGACAGCTGGTTGGAAGATTTGTGCTGAAAAGAAGTGGTTCTCCAGCTAAAAAGTGTTTGATAAAAGAGGAAAAAAAAAAAATCTGGGTTTGGCATTTACCTTTGAAACCAATCACATTCCCCAAGAGAATAAAAAAGATTATTCTTTTCAATAAGACATGTGCCTGTGTTGCTAAAAATGTAGAGTAGGAAATTGCAGTCTAAGTATTCTGAAAGCCTACTTCACGGGTAAAGCATGTGAAGAGCCTCCTTCAGGTAGAGACAAGCAATAAATGAGCTAGTTACTGTCTACACTAAGATAGATAAATACGACTCAAAAAGGGAAAAGTATCTGGAAGAAGAAGCATCTGCAAGGACTTCAGAATTCCAAGTATTTCCTAAAAAGATGATTGATGTGGATTCACTATGTATATTTTTAATAAACATGGTCTCTCATCTCTATTTAGGTTTTCTATTTTACTCTGACCCTTTCAGTATCTAGCTAAATAGTATGTCATATCCAATGCATACACATGAAAAACCCAGCCACCTCTACTTTTATGGCTGCTGCCCCAGGGATTTTGAGGGCTAGCTGTTGAAAAAGGAGAGCTAATCAGTAACTCATGAAAATGAAAGGGGTCAAATCCTACCTTTTCCACTTCCATGAAGTCTGAAGACATCAAAACTTGAACAAATCAACAAAATGAAAAGCTGTGTGTTTTGCCAAGGCAAATTTTACTCTACAATAAAGATGATCATACAATCAATGTTTTCGAGTCTTAAAAAAACCCAAAAAAACCCCCCACAGAAATAAAACCTAGCAAAAAACAAAATACACTACAAGGCACTTGTATTAAATTTGTGGAAATATGAAAATTTTTTATGAACAACTGTTATACAACAGTTAAATTATGTTATTCAATATGATATTTGTGTTTTGCTCTAATTTAAATATGAAGAAATATTTTTTTTAATCATATGTAAATCTAATCTAACTTGAATATGTGGGGTTGCAACAACTTCTTTCAACTTAATTTTGTAAGACACCTTACTTCTTTGTCACTGTATCCCTCAGTTAAAGTTACCACCCAGTTGAAAAGGATTATCTATCTGTCTAGTCTTTCACATCTTTACCAGTCTATAGGTTTGTGCTATGGAAAACCCCTGAAAACTACTCATTCCCATGCTTTTATATCTCATGTATATATTCTGGAGAAAAAGGACTTGTATCCCAGATTTGAGTGCATGTTGATACTGCAATTAAGCTATGCATTTATTAAAGTTCTGTGTTCTCTGTAGGCCATCACATTTTACAGGTGCATTAGAGGTCAAGATACAGCATTGTCAATGTGTAATCTCCTTCAAACAGCTGGAATTAACCTTGAAGTATCACAGAAATGGTGGCTGTGTTCTCCAAAGAGAAAATGGCATTTTTCTTCCTACCCTGAAAGTGTCAAAATAGCTTCTTTTTTGTTGCCTGGAAGGAAGATACTCTGTTCACACATTATACATTAAAATGATTGAAAAGGAAGAGGAAAAAAACAAGTTGATAAAATTATCAGTACTGTTATTGAGGACTATTTGTGGATGACACTTTTAACTATGAATTCAAAAATAATCTATCACAAGGCTGAACATAACCAGTTATCTCAGGATATTTCTGAACTGCCGCTTGCTTAAAATTTTTGGAAGACAAGCCCCTTGGGGCAGACTGTATTTCTCAATACATGTGAATACTGTGGAGATCACAATATGCAACAAGAATGATAAGAAGCTTTAATTGACTAATAAGATTGGAGTGTCTAGAACAAGGTGAAGGAAAGACAGAAAAGTTCCCATGAAACATTCAGTTACCAAAAAACATACAGCTAAGAAACAAACATATAAATATCTTCTTTTAGAATGGAAAATCATATAAAACTTGTTAAACAACTGAGATATTTTACATAAGTGTTGTTATGGGACTTATTTTTCGTTCTCATCAAGAGCAGACAGAAACAGAATGTATCTGCATATCCACTGTGTCTATTTTTTACACATTCCATAAGACTGATGCTCACAATTATTTGGTATATTGAATTTCTTCAGGACATGCTTTATATTATTAGAATTTGCACTGAGCACAGAGATAAATGTTTTTAGCAGTGAAGTTTGTGAGCTAAACTACTGTACATCAGATCAAACGTTTCTCCATTGTGATGGATGACTTCCCTTCAGCTCTACCCTTCTGAAGCTGCTCTGTTTATTTCATTTCAAGCTCACTTTAATCCACAGTTGAAGGAGCCAAATCTATATACAACATTGAAACCGCTCTGTGTTCCTGTCAGATCTTTCCTTTTATTTTTTCACTAATGCTATTTAAAGATTCTCTGCTAGAAAACTTAGAATATAAAAATGTATACACGTCAATTTTACATTCTCTGAGGAATCTTTATGATAACATAGCAAATGATTCAGCAACCTTTAACCACACAGTGTGTCTTATTTCTCCAGCTAAGGCTTTCTTTTGCCTTTGGTAAATTGGTACATTGGGTCTTCAGTTTAGTTTTGCAAGACAATCTTCTTTATTTGGTAGTGTCCTGGAAATTAACAAGAGAGAGGTTGCATTTGTACTTATACCTTTTATTTTTTCACCTCCAAATTTGAGACAATTGGCTTCATATATTTCAGAGATGTCTGCACGGCTTTCAGCATTGATAGCAACTGGAAGCCTCTGGGTTTTAGTGTAAATCCTTTGAATCTTCTGCCAAGATGACATTAGGCCAGAAGAAATACTCATTAACTGGCCATCCTATAACAAACACAAAGTCTTGAACACCGGCCAAAATTAAAATGTTTCCCTGTTGTGTTTACACTTGGTAGCATTTGTGTAAGACACAATCGTAAGATCCTAGAATTCAGCTTCCAGCATCTCACTGCTCCTGCCTGTAAGCTCATCAGTAAAAGCTGCACAAAGGGGTGTGCTCAGCAGCGTGGTACAGATCCTAAGCCACTGGCCTGGTGTTTTGGTCTCATAAGCATATTAGTCAGCTTTATGGGATTTGCATTTAACAGAACTGTAAGGAGATTAATTACAGTTCCTTAAGCCACTGAAAAATAATGTCAAATCAATTACTGTGTTATTGGCTAGTGCAGACCACGTGGTGGCAGACAGGACAAAAGTCAAATGAGCACTTTCGCTCTCCATTTCAGATTCCCATTAGCAAAGATTTTTCAGATATGTGAAGATGATAATGAAATATGGGATAATGTTAGCTAATTTTTAACAAGGGGATTTTTTTTTTTTTTAATTCTATGATGGCTATACATAAGGCCCTTGTGGAACTACAATGGTCTTATGTATTTTACTGAAGACTGCTGAACCATTCTGCAGATAATGAATAGAGGTCCAATGTTTTCTTCCTGTAGATAAACAGCTATGGATTTATCATTTCATAATCAATGCATAGTTCAGCGGGAACAATTCCATTTGTCTGCATCTAGTACAGTACTTACACTGTACTGAATTCATGAGACATTTTAAAGAGTTCATCATGCAGAATCAGATAAAATGTTACCTCTGGATTTTTGAAAACAAGATTGAAAATTTTTGAGGAGTTTTATTTATGAATAGGATTGCAAAACAAATAAAAGTAAAAACACTGCTCCCATTTAGGTATATTTTTCTCATATGCCTGATGTTCTCCATCCTCTACAGGTTTTTTTGAACTTGGGATATTTTACGGTGCTCCAATACACATTTAACACAGACTAAAGCCCTACTGGACAGAAGTGCATGCAACCAAAGCAGGAGCAGGCTGAGCTGAACTTTTTTCTCTTCCTTCTCCTGGGTTCAGGTAATATCCCACAGCAGAAGACCCACTCTGCACAGTAAATCACACATAGCTGTGATACAGGATGGTGCAAATCTGTATGCATGGGACAGAGACACGCACTTCCAGCTGCTGCAAAGCAGTATAAAACTCATTAGCTGTGAAGGAGGCAGAGAGCAGCTAAAGTGCTGTGAAACAGCCAATTTTGTGTGAATTGCTAGAGGGAAGATAATGGGGGGTAAATCTAATAAACCCAAGACTGCTATTAGTATAATGCCTATTAAATTCTTTAGAGTTTTTCATGTTCAGTAGTGACTCCAAATCCAAGTATTTTGTGACCCATCAGGGATCCTAATTCTTGGTATAGAACATATATGCTGACTGGAAAGGGAGTCCTGCTGGGCTTTATCTCATTTCATTATGACACAAAATATGTATTTGGAAAAGAACACTTTCAAATAATATTTTGACTGAGGTGAACTATGAACAGTGAGCTATGAACAGTATTCATCTACAAACATTGCTACCATGACTGTTCAAAGATGGTTGAGTTGTAGTTGCACTTGGTTCTGATCAATTAAATATAATTCTCAAAGCTTGTCCAGACATAGATGTTCTAAATCATTCCACACTGACTATTTTTTTCTACAAGAGAGGCAGGACAACATTAAGAGAGTTAAAAAATGCTGGGACTCAAACAGTTTCATAAGATAAGCTTGTGTTTTCTGGGTGCATTGGTGACACATGAGGTTATTTTCTTGTACAGCATATTAGTATCCCTTCATAACAGTGCAGGGATAAACTGAGATAATTTTTGGCAATGGGAATGTAAAGCATCTTCACGGCAGTGAAGTCATAATAGGATGTAAATATCCAGAAGTCTCAACAAAAACAGTCTTTAGATTTAAAGGTCTAAATATTAAGCAATTCTTGAACTTTATAGCGCACTGTGAGGAATTCAGACTAAATTTAAAGAGAAAAAAATGAGCAAGAAACCCAATGAATCTCATTGAACTAACTAACATAATTTTGTAATGCTCAGGGCCATTAAACACAGATTCTTTCTGGAAATCCACACACCTCACTGTCTATGTCAAAATAGTTTTGTCTTCCTGTTTGAAAAAAAAAATTGAAAGATTCCTATAGGGCAGAACTGTCTGACGCCAAATCAGAAGAATTTGTGGCAGGAAAAACAATAAAGATAACCACAAAAGTAAATTTTGACAAGCAAGTATCCTGAAGAACAAACACTTTCTGGGAAGTTCATTGTGAAAAAAGAGACTGATATCTGCTCTTGTACAGAGCAATACATTTTAACAGTTTGAAAAGCAGAGGAATTATTTGGTTCTGCTGCTTCCAAGTGGGTTAGAGAGTATGCCCCCACAGACTGTAGCTCTGTTGTGTATTAGAGAGGGATGGAGACTCTGTGAGATTTCTCTTTTGGATGCCTCAGCTGTTCTCTCATTTGGTCAGCGGAAAAAAGATGGGTGCGAACAATTATGTAAGATATTCTGGAAAAATAAACAAACCAGCTGGTGTTGCCTTCTTCATCCACTTGAGTCAAAATACTCAAAAAATAAGGCAGTGATTAGGAGGAGACTTCTTCTCCTGTCATAGGTCAAGAATGTGACTGTCTGCTTTTAAGATAAGGCTTGGCAAAATCATTTCTGGCCAGAGCCTTGGCACACTGAGCTAGATAGGAATCTAAGTGTGTCCTTTTTACAGCTGGTTGTCAAATACTTATCTGATGAGAGAACTTGTTGAAATTTCCCATTCAAACCACTAAGCGTCATAACAGTCTGAATACCTAAAAAGACTTCTTGGATTAAATAAATCTCTTTTAGGGGGAAAAAAGATTAAAAATGCTCTTAGGTTACTCAAGTTTCGGTCACCTTCTGACTAATCACCTCCTGTCTAATCCTTTATAAAGTTGAAGTCTCAGTGATTTCCTCTTACCCTCTTCCTGATTGGAAAGTCATATTCTTTTAGAGAGGAAGCAGGAGCAATCTCATGTGACATACACAATCATTAGCACCACTTTGAAAAATGAGCAAAAACAAAAGCACACTCTGAGGTTACTGTATATTTTTTTCCTGTAAATTATTCCCTCATTTCTAGCATATTTGTATGAAGAAAAACGCAGAAAGTGTTGAAAGAGATATATTGTGTCTGCTTAGATGAGAACATGCTGATAAGGAGTGGCACATGTCATGACAAGTATTTCTCCTTACCTCATTACCTCTCATTCTTTCCAGTTTCTCCTCTTCAGCAAAATGCTGAAATGTTACTAGAGCAGTAACAGTGATTAAAATGCCAGATTGCTCTATCTTTCATTTTTTATCTTATTTTTGTCATCCACTCAGACAGGTACAGACAGTTGTAGAGGGAAAATGGTAACTCAGTGAGGCTGATGCTGTTACCCACTCAAAAGATGAGCATCATGCTTTGCTGCTTACTCCGTATGAGGGTCTGTAAGTACAGAGAGACAGCGATGAGAGGGTGCACCAGTGCATGTGTGTGTGTCTGTGTGTGTGTGTTGTATGCAGAACAATCTTGGAAGCATCAGAAGGCTTATTTTTGGCGGTATGGGTGACACCACATAAATTTGGCAGCACAGCTCGCTTCCATAGAAAACTGTCTGCAATGCTATTATTAAGCAACATTAAGAACTGAATGATTCTGCCTATCTGCAATACGAAACATTCATGAAAATTTCATAATTCCGTTTTTGCAGCAGGCATGCTAAGTAGATTCTGTACAACTTCATTATGGCTGCATTTGCAATTTTACAGTTAAAAATATATTAGTACTTTAATTATTAATTCTATTACACAGGGGCTTGTAGCATTCTGATAAAAGTCTCCAGTGCAGGCAACTTCTCAATGAGAAAAGGCAAAATATATCTGGAATAGAAATCAACACACTCTTCCCCTTCAAAGAATGTAAGTAATCTTCACTAAACCGAATTCATATAAATGTTATTCATTCTTCGGCTGGATATGGACTAATTTGTGTCGCATTCTTCCCCAAGACATACCTACCTGGAGAAGGACGCTGCAAATTTCAACTATCTATAGGAGATGTCAGGGAAGCCTGGTCATCCTGAGCCTTCACATAAGAGATATGAGGTCTGCTGCACTTTGGGAACAGTGGAGTTCCTCTGTGTCTTTGCCATTATGAGTGCTCCTGAGAAAGGATAGGGTACAGCGTGCCGCAAATGAGTTGTTTAGGCCCCTCAAAGGATCACAGGCAAAAGCACATTTAATACGAAAGTGAAAGCAAAGTCCATTGTCAAGTTTCACTTCTACTACTTACTGGATGGCTAAAGCACACGGAGAAAAACCAGACTAAAAGCTATCAATCTAAAAGTAAAATCAACATAAAATTAACTGCATGCAGGCTGGGGATGAAGAAAAGGTAAGGATGGGAATGGGTAAGGATAAAAAGAAATCGCTGTGGAACAATATTCCAGCCTGAGTCTATTTAGTTGCAAGCACAGCACTGCAGAGTACTGTGACTTTGACTTCTTTCATGTGCAGTGAAACTTTAGAGGTTTAGAAGAAGATCTGGTAAAAAAGTCAGAAGTCCTTGTTGCTTCATTGTTAGGCTCTGTGTCTGTGTTTCAGGGCAGAAAAGTGCCTCTACTGTGGGAAAGGCAAATCAAATGATCCTAGTTAAATTTTCCAGTGATTCCAAAGTCCTGCAGTTCCTGAATAGTTTGTTATACTTGTGCTACTGCTTTAACTTGATACTTAGGCTGTGCCTATATCTAGCTAGTCTGTATCACAGCTGTTTCTTATCACATTTCTATTGAAGGCAAGATAGAGATATCTTTTTTATTTTCTTAACTTCCCATAGAAAACAATTCCTTGATTCAAACTGAATGCCAGACAGATAACTTAGCATCTTCTTCCCTTTCTTATGGGTAGTTAATAAAACTACATTACCAAAATAGTACTCGGTTTTATGAATTTCTTTGACCACTCTAAATCACGGAAGGCTAACTTTTATGAATAATTCATACGAATGTGAAATTTGTGATCTTTTTTCTATTTGAATCAGAAATCTCAGATTCTCTACTCACTTGTCTCAGGTGAAATTTTACCCCTGTCAAGGGAAAAATGAAGCAGTTGCACAGCTCTTTATCTCCCAGCCATAATCTAAATAGTAAGAGATAGAAAATTTATTTCCAAGAAATACAACTTAAGGAACAATTAAAGCGTTGGAAAACCTGGCAGAAGTTGAGATAAAGTCTCTTTCCTAATGACAGCATATAAACCAAGGTGGAGTTCTTTCCTTTTGAACACTCATCTTTGCTCAAACCGCAATATAGTGTTCTGATCAGTGTTAGGGGGTTCCAGTCAGAAGATTGCAGTGATTTCTTACAGTTTTCTATTAATTTATTTGATTGATTGGTTAAAATGCCAAAGTGTAAAAGTTGTTATAAGAAGCTAGTTAATCAGTCTAAAAAATATTGGAGGTTCAATAATGCAAAGATTATCCCTGTAAAATTTTATAAATATAGACTGTCCATTAGAACTGAAAGATGGTGGGGTTTTACAGGCAAAAATTCAAATTTGCACAAAATTTTAATTCTCCTTGGCTCTCATGCCAGTTTGTTTATCCTACACATTTTAAATTTCTTAATTTTACAGACACAAAGAGTTGTGAAAAAAAGCAACAAGTCTGTATTCAGAAATTTTTGTTAAAACTCTTTCTGCCATGCACTTTTGTGCTCAGAAACACATGTTCTTCAAGTTCTTTTACAGTCTTTCCATGAAAGAAAAGAAACCCTGTGATTTATCACCCAGTCAAAACTGAGTTGCACACCTAGCAAGATGAATATTTATGAACTTTTCACTGTCTAGATCCTTATCCTGTACTGCATCCAGTGAAAACATACTGACTTACACTAGCTGAGAGTCTTTGCTTAATACAGGAAATCTTATCAAAGACATTTTACCAGCAATAAAGAATCTAAAGACAAATATTTCAATCTGAAATATTCAATTAGCTCCATTAGTAGGATCCAGCCTATAAATGCTGTAGTAGTGTAAGTCTACTTTAAGTCGCTTAGTGTCAGTTTTCACCATTTCCTACTCAAAAGTAGTATCATATAAAACAAGAATTCTGTTTCTGAATGCAAATGAGACTGTATAATGTGTTGAGGAAACTCGTTTTTAGCTAATAAGCTTCAAAAGATTGGAAATAAGGGGTAAGAGAGAAAACTGATGTGCTTAGGAAATAAATAAATATTTCTATTTTTTTGGTTTTGAAAATAGTTGACATGGCTTAGGTCAGATGGAATTTAGTGGTGATTTCCTCTGTTTAGTGTCTAAATGTTCAGATGTCAATAATATTTTAACTAAATGAAATTGTTATAATGATACTTACTCAATTTTTAATCTATTTAACTTTAAATGGACATTCCAAATTTCATTATTTACTGCTCTGCATGTTAATAAACAAACTTGTAACATTTGAAATAATGTCAAATCTAATACATAGTTCTGTTGAAAACATGTTTTTTCTTCAGTCCTGAAATGCACCTTTAAAAATAAGAAGTTGAAAAAGAGCAAGCACCAATCTATCTCACTTCAAAGGATATTGCTGAACATAAAACCCCCGTAGTAAAGAGCAAGGAACAGTTTGCAGCAAAATATATTTGCTCCCGAAGAATCAGACAAGAAAAAAAAAGAAAGATAGGCCATTGTAGTCAAAACTCTGTAATATTTGTCTAAATTGCGTAAACTCCTATTTCTAAAAAACCCAGGAGACAAGGGGGAAATTGAATGAAATTCTGCCACTTTCAAAAGGGGAAATTATGCCTGACAGATGTCAAAATTCCATCCCAAGAAATATAGCGGGATGGATTGTAAGAGAAATGATCTCTACACTTTTGCAGCCAACTGGTGTTGGCTCCAACTCAGGTATGTGACAGGAGGTCACAAACTTGAATTGCCCTGCTAAAGTGCTGACTTGATAGAAAAATCTAAAATTCGTTTGTTGCCATAGAGTTTCCTCCAAGTAATAGCCATTTATCTATTTGCATGCTCTACACACCCACTCTTCTGTAAAGCTCTGCGCTTTTGTCAGTATTGCCATAAACTACAGCCAAGGGACACTGGTTAATGCATTGATTTATGTTGAAAGACTTATGTCGTAAAGAATTGATATACTGCCTTCATAATTTTACTTTTTCCAATCCATATTGCAGCATGGTAACCATAATTCCTCTGAAAAAAATTATTTACAATTCAGTTGTTATTTGGATATAAAAAATACACAGCACAAGACCTTTTCCTGGTCTTTTAAAAAAATGTTTTGGGAGAACAATATCTGACCATAAGTTAAATACAGCTTCTTTAAACAACCCAACTTGTGAGACTTTGCTTTCATAACTGATTAAGTAATGAACAGTCTGGATGTTTTGCGGCTAAGAATGTACAATATTTTCTTTTGTTGGAAAGTATATTTTATAAAGATCAAATGTCTGGACTGAAAGCGAAAAAGAACGAAGGCAAAGTAATGCAGAATGTCGTCAGGAAGGGTCTAACTAAAGCATTTGATTTGCTTCCTTCTTCTATTTATTTTCTTTAATATTAAATAAAGTCTGAAGCTGTGTGCTAAGTAGAGGTTTTTGTGAAACCAGATTTCAACAGGCTAATTGGTCACTCATTTCTTAATACATTAATGATATAAACATGACACTGAAAGATTTCTTTTACCCATAAATTTTGAAAAAAATGGGACATTTAATATCAAGCAAAATATCTTTAAGGGGGATTAGCTCAGAGGCTCTTCAAGATAAGTCTCATTACTGTTCTATTTATACAGAAACACTAGAAAGGATATTGCTTGTCACTGAACTAATGTTTGTGTCCAAGCCAGATATACACAACACCTTCACCAAAGGTGAAGATGTTTGATGGTGGAAGCTGGTCACTTTACCACACATCTGAGTTTGTGCTGAGTTTTACACCAGCAGCGGAAAACTGCTTTTAGACAAAGCATTTAAAGCTGCTGTACTTGGGGTATGGATGCTCTGTTGATGGCTGGATACATGTGACACTGTTTCATTCCTTGTAAGGAGGGATCTTCTTGCAGGCAGAAAGGAAAAGGGAAAGGAAAAAAGAAAATGAAAAGGGTAAGAAAAAATAAAAATAAAAAAAAAAAAAGAAAGAGAGAAAAAGAGAAAGAGAAAGGGTAAAAGAGAAAGGGTAAAAGAGAAAGGGAAAGGAGAAGGAGAAGGAGTAGGAGAAGGAGAAGGAGAAGGAGAAGGAGAATGAAAAAATTTAGATGGTTTTGATTTGCTTTTTGTGCTAACATATAATAGGTAAATAAAAATTGCTCACTTTCTTGATACAAGCACTTCCATAACTATTTTTCATCCAAGATTCTGTGTAGACCCCAAAACATCTAGTCTTAGTTTAGGGTTGCTTTCAGCTTAGGCTGACTGACCTTTTCAGGGCCATATATCACAGCTACAACAACAGGAACCCAACGTGGGCTTGTGACTAAACTCTTCGGCAATATTGGATTCTCTCTTATCAATTTCGGTTTGGATTCCTATCTTCTGTTACCTTCCAACAGTAGATGGGTGTTTCTGCCTACTATCTCCTTTTTTCTCTTTGATTCAAATCACTGACCTACTCACATCCCTTTTTTACCTCCCTTTTAAATCCTTAGAGAGCCTTAATTCAGAGACATCTGATTCAGCTCTTCAGGCATATCATGCCATGTCCAGAAAATTAGGGAAAAAATTGATTGTCTGGATGACATCTCAGCATGCAGATGAAAGCAAATACATGAATCTGAACAGTTCTTCGGTCAGGAACCGATTTCTTGTTTTGACAAGAAATCAATGATTGTTCTGTGATGTATTCTTCTCCCTCATTCTTCTTCAGCATTCTTAGATGCTGTGCTGGATTCATACCATGTTTTGTAATATGCAATTACCTGCACTGCAGTATATCTGCAAAGCCGGAGTTATAAGCACAAGCCAAGCAAAACAGCGAACACAGGCTGTCAGCAGTCATACATGTCACCAGGTGTGGTACCTCTTGAGGACAACCCTCACTTGTGGTTCATTTAGGCAAAAATTTTGAAATAATTTTCCAGCAGAAGGTGAAATCCCTAGAAACAAAATTACATTTTCTTAAAACACACACCAATAACAAAGAGTGTCCATTGAATGCCTTTTAGCAGTGACTGTTAACAATCAAAACAAACCATCCCAATTACAATTACATATAAGTATAGGCTGAGTGAAAATGCATACCCTGAAAAAGCAGAAATAATTATGACTGAATCGAGGATATAACTCTGTTTCCGCACAAGGGCCCTGAAATGACCAATGTGTTTCCAGCAGCACAAAAGAACAGCTTGCATGTAGCAGTTTAGTGCAACATTGAAAGCCAGAAAATTGGCCTCTTGAACCTTTCAAGCTTCACATCACTGAGTGGGGCACATGCTTAAATTCACCACCTGGCATGTGGCCGTTCATACACAGCAAAGGGTAAAGCAGGTGCTGGGACCTCAGCACTGACACATCATATTATTTCTGCAAGAAAGGTAAAAATGGTGCTATTTCCTAAATAACCAAGGCATTTCTGAACCGTAATGACTTTGGTAAACCTAACAGCCAGCCTGTGCTGTGATTAACAGAAAGATAGGGAGAATCACGAGATTCACAGAATGCAGTTACCCTTTCTTTCTCACATTTTTCTATCACTTTATTTAATAACACTGCAAATAAGAAGACTAAGCCCAGTATTAAAAAAATGGAGTGGGGAAACGACAGCTGCCTCAAAGAGTACAGCTGTGCAGCCCAGGTTCTGCTTCTAGGCATGTTTTGTGTAAAGTGAAACCGAAAGCTTATAATAAAAGACTAGTGATCTGCAAGATTTTGCAACTTGTTATGTAGTTCACAGGAGGTTTACTAAGACCTTGCTGGCACAGATGAGAAACAGAAGTGAAAGCAGAGAGGAATTTGCATACAGAGTGCAGATTTCATTGTTCGTGACAAAGCTGCCCTTGATTTGCTTCAGTCATTGTAACAATCAGCCCAGCCAACTGTTTACATGCTCTCCATTGTGCTGGTGTTGGCTAGGAAATGGCAGGCACGATGAGATTTGCTTTCTGCTGGCACTCTGGGAAGCAGCAGGAGCTCACACACTTGACAGACAGACAGGCAGACAGGCAGACAGGCCTCTCTTTCCAAGAAACAAGAGAGTGGCTTGCTTGCTCTTGAGCTGTGTTCTGTGACAATGAAGACAAGAGCATGCATGGCTGAGAGCAGGGTGTGCAGCACGGTTTGGGTGCCAGGGAAGAAAGGGTGAAAATTAAGCATAGTGTTGAGAGCTAAAACCTCAGAAGGCTTTAAACAACCACCCCTCCCTGCCCAACTGCTTGCATCTCAGCTACTCTCGAGAAACTTTTCCCAGTTTCTGGGAAAGAAAGACAGGTGAGGGGACAGACCACGTGCATTCATCCATAACTCACAACGGAAATATCTGTAAGAAAGTACTGAAACTAAAGCTGTATGAAGGGATATGGAAATAGTGGTCCTTTTACTGTAAAAGGGGTGATAGTGTTGCTGCTGTCATAGCAGTGTAGTCACAGCTGTAAATATAATAATCTCTCAAATTTAAATATAATCACAATCAAAGAGAAGGCTCATGAAAGGCAATCCCCCTGTCCTGTCCACCACCCTCTCTTCATTCATGACAATCTTAATGGGTTTAGGTTGATAGGCTTTTCCTTGGCCCACCCTGATCTCATTTGAAATGCATAGACGAAAACACTTCTCTAAGCTATTCGAAAAACTTTCTGGAGTGTTTAAAACTGAGATTTCATAAGCTGTGCAGTCTTTTTCTTAGAGACATTTTCTAGAACAAGACACCTTTGAAGAATAAAAGAAGGATTACAGTTGAATGATTGGAAAGTGTTTGTAAAACAGTTTGGTTTTCCAATTTGCATTGCCTACAGAATTAAAAAACCTATCCCATGGCTGAGTATCATGGTTCAAATGGGTTGGAAGGGTTTTGTTTTTTGGTTTGGTTTTTTTTGGGTTTTTTTGGGTTTTTTTTTTGTTTTTTTTTGTTTTGTTTTGTTTTGTTTAATATTATTTTTTATTTTCTTTTAAATTCTTGATCATAGACAGTTTTATTAAGGCAAACCCCAAACTTATTGCTGGGAACACTCACACAATCATTACTGCAGACAGCAATCAACAGTGGGCCACATTCAAATACCTATATTTCTCTTTCAAAATGGAGATGAATTATGCTCTAAATCTTCACTGATTCTTGGTGAAAAAACCCTCAGTCAGCAATAGTTAAACTCTTTCTCGTCAGCCTACCTGCTAGATTTATATGATATACACCCTGAAAAGCTCTGCTTTCCAAGTAATTGGGGAAATATGATGACTAACCTACAGGATAGAAGAGTGAGGGAAGGGTTCCCCAGCCAAGCAAAACACAAAGGAATGTATACTTGAAAACAGAGAAATAAGACCAGTGCTATCGAAAGGCCAGATTCCCCAGAGGAAAAAAATATCCAGGAATATAATTTAATAAGGTAGAAAGCAAAGTAAGCATTTTACACCTCTATTAAATTTTCCTTCCGAGTTTTCTCTGCAAATACAGAAAAGACAAGAATTCCATTTCCTTCATATGGATTATTAACATTTTGTTGCTTGTGATTTATTTATACGAGTCTGACTAATGGCTTGAAGTGAAATGGCTATAGCAGGGAAATTATAGATTATCTAGTGTATAACACTGTGTAAAACCTAAACATGTGTTTATAGTTGCTGTTCTGGGATAGTTGCCAAAGGCACATTTTACTTAGCAAGTTATATTAGCATATTTTTTTCCTATAAACAACAAAAAAACTCTCCAAAAATAATAAGATGAGGTGAGGGGAAGGAATCTCATTTGTTTGCTGCTAGGAGACACTATGAATCATATTTTCAAAGGAATTTCCATGTTGTCTTAATTTTAAAATTCATTTATTGATACAATTTGGGTAGAATTTTCAGTAAGTACATGCTACCTGCTATATACTCTATTTATATGATAAAGAAGCAAATCCCTCAGCAGGGAAGGCTATCACTATCTGTAGAGTCAGTTGTAGTACATGGAAGGAGGTGGTGTTTCACTTTTTGGAGTTAGTTGAAGAAGTAACTTACAGTCACACCACTGAGGACTAACAAGCACAAATGATGTTCTTGACAATTCTTAGAGATAAAGGAAAAGAACTGAAAATCCATAAATCCTACTCCTGAAGATTTATTCTCTAACAGTAAGCATCATATACGTGAATGAAACAGTCTTAATAAATGGAGAACAAAAAAAAAGTCTGAAATCTACTATGTGACATTTATTTTTAAGAATCTTTACTTCAAGAAGCCTTTTGTGATAGAAAGATATTTTTATTTAGAAGGAGATAAGAAGAAAAAAGATGTAAAAGTCATCAAATTAGAATCTCAATGTAAATATACACACCACGAAGCCACCAAAAGAACAAAAGGCATGCCACAAAATCAGAAGTAATATTTAACTGAAGAAAATGGAAAATAGATTAAATGTAAGCTATAGTAAGGCCAGCCAGAGAATATTTTTTCTGACCAACTTGCTAAAGGCATAAAAACTATTAATAAAACCATTTTAAAATTCTCATGAGTAGGTAGCTTGCTGAGAGCTAGTATGGCCAATTCAGTTGAAAAGGAGAATTAGAGGTAAATAAGACAGAAAAATTAGGTGGACTCTTTATTTGCACTATTGATGGAGGGTTATAGAATGTTCCCATACCATTATCTGGCTGTGCAGGGAAAAAATGTCAAAAGTAAGTAGTAGAATCACAGAACCACAGAATAGTTGAGGTTGGAAAGGACCTCTGAAGGTTATCTGATCCAAACATCATCCCCACCCCACTGCCCCCTTCCAGTTATAGGAAGGATTTTGGAAAAAATGAACAGAAAGAATGCTATCAGATCATAAGTAAGATCATAAGTACCAGACATTATTTTCCCAAACAGTCAAACAACATTCTAATACAAAATAAATGATCTACCAATCAGTTTAGCATATTATTTTAATTTTCATTATAACAGATTTGATACAAAATTTTTCAGGGTAGTCAAACTTAGAAATGACCATTGAAAATATTAAACTGAATTCAGTATTCATGAGTGCAAAGCAATATACATTGCAGACAAAATTAACCTACCTATATACACTTATGATGATGTCCATTAAAGGAGGTAGAAAAGATTTCCAGGGAACACTGTGTACAGTTTGAGAGAAACATTTGTGCTAAAAAATGCCGTACATGAAGTTCAGATACATTTAAGAAGCAATAAAGGAAAGCATTCAAGCAAGCAAACACAAAAAATATTTTGCAGCTGTTCTTGAATGCTGCATGGAATTCTAGTTTCCTAATCCCAAAAATGATATAGTTAGATGCAAAAGGAACAACACTGGAAACAAGAATGACGAGAGGTACTGCACAGACTTCATCCAAGAAGAATCACAAAGTAATAAGCAAAAAGTGCAAGAGTCTTAACTGACAGAGAACCTCTAAAGGTTAGTATAGTACAGGTCAAGAAAAATCACGATTCATAAAATCATGAATGAGGTTGTGATATTTCTCACAGTGCCCAAGTATGAAGTCATCCAATTAAATTAATGAGTAGCATGATTACAATCAAAATAAAAGGAAGAACTCCTTTGCACACATTGTGCTAACAGTGCCACAGGATGCTGTGTAGACTAAAAATAGATATAAACTAGAAAAATAATAGATGGAAGAGAGGCAGTGAGCAGGCTAATAAAGTCAGTGGGCTGGACACATTCCTGCAAAGGAATTTAAATTGCTAACTGCTACAAGCCAGGAAGCCATGTAGAGGGAAGAACTCTTCCTTACCTGCCTCCTTTAATATTTTCTACTTATGACTACCAAAGGAAGGAAAATAAGGTAAATAAACATTTGCTCATATCTAACGCACTTATTTTTACTTATATTCTTAAGGAAACTAAGTGAAAATTGATGTGCAGCTGGTAAAGAAAGAGAAACAAGTAATGAATGAAATCTATAAAATCAGGAAAGCTGTGAAAAAATCTGGCCTAGAAAGACAGGGACTATCACAAAATGAATTATTAAAGAAGAGAAACTAGACCAAGCTGACCATTAAAAAAAAAAAAAAAGCAAAACTATGATTTACCAGGTTGGATGAGTGACTACAGTATAGGGATCCAGTGGTGTCCTTGCTCACATAACCATCTAGAAGATACCCTTCTTATGTAAAAAGGAGGACTGGATACAGTGATTTTGTGTAGCTGCACATACCGATACTAGCTTTTCAAGACAGCCCTGAAGGAAGAAGGCATGGAAAAAAAATTAAGAGCAAATCCATATGTGAACAAACAAAATATAGTACATTCATGTCTGAGATGCCGATACGTATATATTCTCCCAATAATTAAGGGTAGCCTCCGAAAACATACAGAAATATGTACTTAACTTTTATTTCCAGACAGTAACCCCAATTAAAGATGGTCCTTGCCGAAATCACCAGCAAGCTGTGAGAAAGCTCTTTAGATGACATGACTACAATACTTCAAGAGAAATATATAGGTGAGGATAAAGAAATGATAGAGGACAGATATTAAATAACATTTGTTTTGGGGTCAGATTGTTGTCCTTCATCTCTTAATCGGTATTTTTGTAATGAATATTCACAGTCCATTTCTCTCAGCAAGAGTTTCTTCAGTTACCAGACACGGGTCTGTTAGGCAGCTCCATTTATTCAGTCATTTCATTTCCTTGTTTCATTAAAGACAGCTTTCATTTCACAGGCCCAGCATGGGTTTGTGTTTGGAAGGGAGAGAGGAATTCAGCTCACTCTGTTAATAAAGCCATGCATGGTTCCAGCTTGTTATCTTTAAATTTCACCCTGCAAGGACAATTGCTTTACATTAAAAATGATAATAATAATAAATTCTAACTCCGTTACTGTTGAAATGCAATCGTTCTGATCACTTTCTGCCAACAAACAGCTACAGATAAAAATAAATGTTTTACTGTGGCTGTGGGTGATGCAGTTTTCTCTTTGATCAGTACACATGGGAGGAAGAACTTTGTGTCCGAGTGGATCTGTGCTTGCTTTTTCCCTGAGCTTCAAAAGGGCCACTGAGATTGTAGAAGGGAGCAAGAGGTCTGTATAATTTCTTCAGTTTAGCTTTGATGGCGTGTTTAGTGGCCCACTGTTTCTACTAATGTATTTCTTCAGTGTTACCCTTCATGAAGGAACAGACACAGTTCCTCCAGTCCATGTAGGAGCAATGTTTGAGATTCATTCCTTCTGTACATTTTCTGAACTGTTCTGCAAAAATATACTTATATACATTGATTTTCCAGGACAAAAGTTCCAGATCTCAAAAGAACTTTGGTGTTGTGATGCACAGCTTAGCAATAGCTGAAAATGTGAAAAGGGAGACATTTTCTACTCTGAGGGTGGTGAGAAGCTGGAACAGGTTGCCCAGAGAAGTTGTGGTTGCCCATCCCTAGATGTGTTCAAGGTCAGGCTGGACAGGGCTTTGAACAACCTGGTCTAATAGAAGATGCCCCTGCCCATGGCAGAGGGATTGGAACCAGATGATCTTTAAGGTTCTTTCCAGCCTAAACAATTTTATGATTCTATGATTCTATGACGCCAAGCTTTGTGTGTTTGTGTGTGTGCATGACAGCTTGGGCATGACCCAGGGCTGTGTCTCTGCTGCCTTCTCTTTGCTGGCTGATGCAGTCCAGGAGAAGCTTTTCCTTAGTAGTTGGTGCCTGGCAATCTAATCTCAGCTCTCAAGCTATCCAAAGTGTTTGAAAGCTCACCCAGCTCCCAGCCCTCCTAAACGTGTGTTGTGTTATGGGTGTCCCTTGTGATTGTTTTAATACATCACCTTAATTAGGTTCACTGCTACTAGAGATGTATGTGCCCTGGACTGACAGCTACTTCTGGGTTCATTTTTAATATCAGACAACTTAATGGAGAAAATGTGTCGGTTTCCTGCTGAAAAACAAGAAGTAAAGATCTCAACTGAAAGTTATGAGATAGGGTTACAGAAAAACAAACCAAATAAAATTTGGTCTATTTTATGCTTAAATGTATTTTTCATTCTTAACTGCTCAGGACCTTTCTTTTTGAATTCCTCCTCAGCAAGCTCTGCCCTGTGAGAGGAGGGGTGAGGCAGAAGATGACATATTCCGTATTTCTCTAGGCCTAAATCGGCTTTCCTTTCTCTCCACTCTCCCTTCTCAAAATGGAAATATCTTCTATCAATTTATTGCTCTTAATTTCTTAATGTCAATTTCTTTCTCCTTTCAAGTCACAAGGAACAGTCAACAGGACTCTGCATGAAGGACAGAGGTGTATTAAGTCTACTATTAAAGCAATTTCAGAGATGTCACATATCCAGACTGCTATAGCAGCACCCTGGTTCACATTACAGGGAGTATCACTCTACATGCTTTTTAACAGCTCTCAGATTTCTAAGTTTTAATAAGCCTCTATGAATGGAAACAACAAAACATATCAGCAATGACAGTGGCAAGGTCCTCTGACATCAGCTTGTCTGAAAATCTTGTTTCTCCACTCTTGCTTTCATCAGTGCCAAAAACATGACTTTTCCGTTCAAGTGCCTCATACAGGCCACAGGGAAGCACAATGATGGATATTCTGTGTGGTCCAGATGGCTTCTTCAGTGTAATGTGAATAGCTGTGTGCTCCCCTCAGCACTGATTTCTGTGCTAAGCATGCATTCCATTTTTGGATCCTTCTCTTGAGCTTACTGCCTGCATGCCACCTCACCAATATATGCCATCTGTGGTAATCCTTCCTTTGATGCCTTCCGTTTCTCCTGCAGAATGGGACTCTTTTGTTCACTTCCTTTCTCTAAAGGTACTCTCTAAAGGTACCATTGACTTATTTTTCAGTATTTGATAACATGATCCCATCCTGGGTAAGTTAGAGAAGTGAATGAAAACTAGATAGAATTAAGCTAATCTCACAACTAATGCTAGCGAGCTATGCTGGGGAAAAAAAATGCAAGAAAAACCCACCAAAACAAAACAAACGATCAAACAAGCCAACCGCGAGGAAATGGAATGGATGAGAAAATTCAGTAGCAAAGCAGAAATGTGTGAGAAAGAGGCTGAGAGATAGATGAAAAGAGAAGCTCTAAAAAACACTTTTTAAAAAGTAAAAAGAGAGAAATAATAATGTCAGCCCTTCCAGACAGATTAAGAAATGGGAACTCAGCCAACACAAGGAATAGAAGAACAATATTATAATTGTTTCTTGAGAGATCTGGCAATGGGCCATTTAGCCTGCTTGTTTTTACCTTGGGTCATTGCCCAGACTGGACAATTAAAAGGATATTTTTGTCATGGAACCAGTCATTTTATTTCACTGCTGTTAAAAAAAGTGTCGCTACCAACTGTGCACGCTGATTTAATCTGTAGTTGTAGGATTTTGTGGAACAAAAAGCACTTGCTATAGTTCAGAAATCTCAGAAGCACAACCCTTTCTTGAGGCCTTCTCAAACTGAAAGAATGACTTCGTAGACAGTAGGTGAAATCTTACCTTCTCTACCTCCGCTTCCCCCTCCTTTTCCCCACAGGGAAATTTTAAATACAAACTGACAGCCAAATTCTCCCTTTATGATCACCTACACTCTCCTCTCTCCCATCCTGATTGTTGACATTTGCCAGAAGCACAATGAGTCTTTAAATAGGAACTTCTGAAGACTGGTGTCATTTATTTTCCATCCTAAGCTAGAGAACTGACGGTGGTGAGTATATAGTGTTTTCCGTTCAAGACTATTAGCACATCTGTTTTCCAAGGCTTTTCAGGGGTTGCTATGTTTAGCAAAGAAGTTATTTTAGTTGCATCAAATCCCACAGGATTATAGCATTTCTGACATTGGAGTTTTCTTGTAGGTAGAGTTTTAAACATCTGAAAATTCAGATTGAGTAAATGTTTTCTAGTGGAATTAAACATTAAAATTACTGTAAAGGAAGAAGAGGAATTGAAGGGCTGGATTTGTAAACTATCATGCTCTAGGAAGTGACTAAAGCCCCCCGCTCCACATATACCTGAAGGAATTTAAGGTCATAGCTCCTAGCTTCCAAGGCAGCTGCTTGTTCATTTAACTGTGAGGTCATCTGCTACAGCTGCTGTTCTATGTAAAATCCTTCAGTTATTATTGAGCACAAGACTTAGAATGAGTCTTCTGCTTAGAGAATAAGAGTTAAACCTGGAGGTGAGACACTTGCATTCCAGGACACTTTTCGAACAATCTAGGAAAAAACAGACTAAAAGTTCCATATCCCCAAGGGACTTAAATGTGACACTTAAGTTACTGATTGGGTGTCCTGAAAAACGGTTTTAAACAGTCTTGTATGGACACAGGAATGAGAATATGGCACAGAACTGAATAAAGGGAAAATAAAATCATCCCCACATTTTTCCCAGCTGAAAGGATTTGGTAAATTTGGGTTGAAGTCATCAAGGATTTTAAAAATGATAACAGTGAAATGATGGGTTTAGGTAAATTTTTATTTCTTGGAGAAAATTTTCCTTGCTGTTTGATAAGAGTCCATAAGTGTATAAATACACAAAAAAATTTAAAAAAAATTTAAAAGTAATAAAATGATTGTATTGCGTTGTCTTTTCTCAAAATTCTTCTTTCTCATACAAAGACTTTTGAAGTGCTAGCAAGTTCTTGTGGTTTATATTTATATTTTTATACTACAGTTCTTGAAGCAATTGTATATGCCTGGTTAGCTGTTAGAAAAGACACGGAAATTTTTCTGTAAGATAAAACAAGTAATTAAAAAATCTCGTTGTCTATACAATAAAGTATAGAAAATAAATCATAAAGTAGGATGTCACAGTTGATTCTGCCTGAAAAGGGGTGGGGAGATTGCTTCCTAATTCATCCAATGTTTAGTTAGATTTGATTAAATAAAAATATACAAAATCAGGCTCAGATCCAACATCAACACATCTTATTCTAACTGTTTTAATTTTCTGACCATATATTAAGGACGTATGTCAGCAGGTCAGTGACTACATTCCAAGACTGTTGTCAGTCAACAGAAATGTAACTGGTTTATATATATATATATATAGATATAATTATTTTTTGGTTTTTTACAAATTTATCTAGTCATCTTGTCAGCAAAACCAGATGCAGACAAAAAAATCATATTCGAAAATAATTTTTTTTCACCCATTATCAATGCGACCATTGGAAAACACTGAGTGCATTTAAGCAATCAAACAGGAGGTATGCAGAACAGTTCGCTATGCATCTTGGCACACTGTATCCTGGTACCCTCTGGCATTTGAAACATGGAGTCCAAATTTTTTTCCCAATGACCTAGAAGCTCTTTGGGATCATGGACTTCCCTTTGTCACAGGATCATGCATCCGAACAATGTAGCCCTCTGGATACCTCTAGACCAACCCCATACTTAAGGCAGGGACAGTCAGAGCAAGTTTCCCATGGTGGTGTCCATTTCACCTTTGTCTCCAGAGAGGAAAGAGTCCACCAACTATGGAAAACATGTTCTAGTTCAGATGCCCTCACAGTGGTTATTTTTCCTTTATGTCACTGCTTTCCCCTTATCTACACAGCCACTCATGTCACCTTCTGGGTTAGGCGTGACTTGTCTTGGGTAAATCCATGCTGCCTGTTCCCAGTCACCACCTGAGTCAGTCCTCTGTGTGCCTGGAAATGGCTTCAGGGAGAATTTGCTTCATAGTCTCCCCAGGGACTGAGCTGCTGATCATCTTGCAGTTTCTTGGATTCTGTTTCCAGCAGGTAAGTGTAATGTTTGTCTTTATTCCATGCCTTACCTATGTTCTCCTTTCCTATGGATGCTGTTTCTCTTCCACAGGCGTGGTCAGCATTCTTGGGCCTCCCCTTGGTGGTCAATTTGGCTCTCTAACACAAACCCCCAGAAATTCTGGGAGAAACACGAACTACAGCAACCTGCCCCGTGCCCTCACGAGCCTTCTCAAAGGGAGAGTGAGAGCAGACCCTCTTGTACTGAAGGAAAAACTACTAAATAAAAAGGAATCTCAGATGTTACACTGCAAAAATGCAGGGTAAAGGGCTTCCTAATGCCTAGCCAACATTACAAAGTGTAAAATCAAGGTTATTTACCTTTGTTATAAAGCCTTTAATGACATCACTCATAGGTACTAATGTACTGAGGTGATGAGACAAATTATATAGATATTTCAGATGACACAAAAGGTAAATTATGCCTGTTAGCAGTTGAAAAGGATAACATCTAGGCTGATTTTGTGTCATTCCGAATGCTGTACTCATGTGCCGTATTTGGTGTAGGCCGGTCTAATATGGAAGCCAATATGCAAAATTTAGACCCAGCTGTGGGCTCCTGGGCAGAAAAAACATTACAAATCAGAGTAAATACCTGATCTCTGCCTTTTGGACTGCAAGCTCTTTATATAGCATTGTTTTTACCATATACCTTTACACTACTTGGTATGTTGGGACAACCAAACAAACCCAGATATGCTACTAGGTGCTATGGTTTAATTCCAGCTGGCAACTAAGCTCCACATGGATGCTCACTCACTCACACCTGGTGGAGCGGGAGAGAGAATCAGAACAGTTAAAATAAAATAAATCATGGGCTAAGATAGAGACAGATTACCAAAATATGAAAATTTTCCTCTACAACTAAAATTTTATTTTAATCTGTTTCTTTAGTTCTTTAGAATTATTCTTGTTCTAACCTGAGGTAATTAAAGCAGTGTTTTTCTTTCAAAAATAATTAACTGGTCATCGTAACTGGACAGAGAAGTATGAGATTATGAGGTTCATACATCCCTGTTCAAAAATATATACTTTTGTTTAAGTATCTTGAGTGGCATGGAGCAGTTTGTAGCATAATCCTCTCTCCATCATTTATGCTCCATTAGAGCAGTCTCATTTTCAAATCTGTTTGATATCAAATTGCAAGAGAAATTGATTTGGAAAAGAAGTATCAATCTCAAAACATCACCAGGTAGATTTCTTGTATGTGTGTGCAGGTACTTGTGTGTATCCAAAAAGGCATGTATAGAATTTCATAAACAGGTTTATCTAAATCAAGGCATAAAAGAACCAAGGAAATAATCTTCATTATCCCTCTTGGCCTTGTGAGTTCCCTAGTGCTACTCCTAGAACATACAGAGTTAGAAAGCATACAAGACAAAATGAACTAGATGGAATCAAGCCTCAATTTCCTTCTGACTTATGATATTTTTTTTAAATAAGACTGTCTTAACACAATTTGTGAGAAAAAAGTTCAGGTGAGGTAGGCTGCACCCGTGTAGATGAAGATAAATGTGGGTCTTGAGTAATAGAGACTTGAGTTTATATTGCCCTGTAAAACTTGTCTATTTTTAAATGGAATTTTTGAATAAAACTGAAGAAGTATGTGAGCTCTCCTCAGCCGTCATGTTAACTCCTAACCACTGGCAACTGAGAGGCTTTTCCATTCAGCACAGCCAAAGACAGATTAAATTAATAAAAGGGAGCAAGCTAGTGGTATAATATGATCTGCAGTAAAGCAGCTGGGTCTGGAAACCTCTGACTTTAACATGAATTAAAATCTGAAAGTTTTCTAAACTTTCATTGCCTTCCTGTGTTCCTACAGAGATTGCAGTTTCATGTGTCACGGCACCAGTCTCAGAGTATTTTCCTTTTGTGGAAGCTCTTTCCTACAGATTGTGAGGATGCTAAGAAAATGTATATGATATAAGCACACATATACACATTGCATGTGACATTCTGCATCCAAACTGGAGGTTGAGGGGGAAAGGACAAGAGGAGGAGAAAAGCCAACCTTTAACAAGCCAGAGTAACACCAAACATGAGGCTAAATGGGAGAGCACTCTGCTCTCTTAAAAGTAGGCAGCCCTGTGTAACAGCATCCATTTATTCCATGTAATTAGATCTCTTAAAATATGTCTAAATATCAGGGAATGAGTATCAGAAATTATGTCACTTGGCGATCTTTGAAATCTCTTTTCCCTCAGGGTTAGCAGCAGGGGCAGTGAACCTGGAGGATGCTAACAAGGCTTTTTAAAGCCCAAGTGGTCTCTCTCCAAATTGAAAATCTCTTAATCTACTCACTGGATTTTACAACACAAACTCTGTTTCTCCGTGTATTTCTTTCTTTATACATCCTGAGAAGTAATAAGAAATAGCTTTTAAAATAGTTTCCAACTACTACATGTTAGCTTGGACAGTACAGGAAAAAAAATATGTGAATAGACTTTCCTTTTCCAAAAGGTTCTAATTAGTGCCAGAGAAACCATAAGAGTCTACACCGGTTCAAATGATACAAAACTATTTGGGATTTTGGCTGCAATTTTTCTTTCATATTCTTCCATTCCTCTGCAACCCTACCCTACCTGTGCTGTCTTTTGTGTCCTTTTATTTCTGCATTTCATCAAATATGACCATCATATCCACTTACTTTTAAGAGTTTTATCAGAGAGCTCAGTGATTGGAGCAGATTTTTAATTGAGGCATCCAAAGGACTTTGACTATGAGTGATAGGGACACATGCATTCCCAAATGATTGCATGACTACAGCATGGTTTTTCTCTGGGCAAACTATGCTCAGAGACACGAAGCTCTGCTGTACAAACTGGCTGGAGTGGTGCTGTTCAGGTCATTTATAAAAACTGCTCTGGAGCCTCTCTTTGCAAATTGTCAGTGTTTTTGAGCCTTGCAGAGTCAAAGTCCTCATCCCCGAGTTCTTCCTCCAAAAGGTCCGTATCCTTCTTGTCCTGGGTGCCCCAGAATTCAACACAGTACTTCAGATGATTACCTGAAGGTCCCTGAGGTATCTGCATGGGTCTCTGCAACTCAGAAACCCTACATGGTTCTCTAGTGTCATTTATGGAAGACCTTTATACCATCATTTCAATATACTTCACAAAACCTCCTGTTTACACAAGAAAAATATCCACAAGTAGGTTCTTTGCATATATTTGCAAATAGAGGGAGGGAAAAAAAATATTTTACATTTTGCTTATAAATATAATCATTGAGAGCAACCAAGAATTTGCACACAACTAGGCAAGGCTCACTCAGAGAGAGCTTCTGAAAATGAAAGAAATAGAGAGGACCTGAATGCATGTGCAATTCTATTCTTACCATTGTCTGCTTTCCTTTCTGTGCTATTTTGATCTCTAGGCATATGCTTTTTTGCTTTTAATACGTTTATGCAAATTTGCTCCAATTGCTACTTGCAAGTGTTCACAACATGACAAGTGTACTGACATATTTATGTGACATACCTTTTGAAAAGATGATAAGGACATTACAGCACCAAATTTACAATACTATAGATGAGGGCTGTCGTGCCTTCCATTCTAAAACAATATTTTTAAAGGGTTTATAGTCCTGGAACAAAAATTATTTTTGGACCTTTGTTTAACATACATGACTGGAATAACATATCTCTGGATACAATGTGAGAAAATATAAGTTCAGGAGAATTTAGACATTCAGTGCCAATGAATATACACAATTTGCAAGAAGTGGGGTTTTGCCCACATCAGTATTCTTTAAAACTGTGTTTTGCAGCTAGTTTCAACTCTGCCATAGCCACACAGATTTTAAGATACAAATATGTGCACATCTGTTGTAATTCATATAAAAATAAAACATTCCTGTAAGTGTGAAGAATGAATGCTTCTATGATGCAGGTGATTTTAGACAAAAGATGTTAACAATTCAAAAGACCTGTTAAAATGCTACTGAGGCTTTATGGAAAAAAAAAAAAAGGAAAAATACATAACTCAATTGTTTATTGCTGCAAGATCTCATATATTTCCTCTGCCACTTAGGCACACGTTAAGGATGTTGCAGAAAATCACTACGTTTAAAGGTTTTTTTCTTTATGTTCTTTAGGTATATGGAAATGTTCTCCCCTGAAAAATACTCCTTAACCACTTTGAGAAGCAGTTTTGACAGACATTGTCTCTCTGTCATTTGAAAATACCATCAGATCTCCTTTGGATTCAAACATAACATGGCAGTTTTCCTGTACCGGTATCAAAGCTTGTGGAACTTTGTCATTCTTTTCCAGGTACCTAACAACGGGAGATGATGGCTAGCTAGAAGTAGTTCTCTTTAGGAACATCATCAGCTGAGGAAAAAAATCATCTTCTCAGCATCCTCTAAAATTTGTTTGCAAGGAAAAACCAGAGTCAGCAAAAACAGTGTTCTGCTCACCTTGATCTTCTGCAAAACCTAGCTGTGTCAAATTCCGAAGTTTCTGCTACAACAAGAATCCAACCACCTGAAAAACTAGTTATGTCTCAATACTATGCTTCTGCCTGGAGTCTCATGGTATTGCACTGGACATTATTAGGCCAGGTATCAGCAGTTCTGTGATATGAATTGGGCCACTGCTGCCCTGTGTGCTCATTTAAGAATCCCAGAGTGGTGCCACAAGTGCCTCTGGCTTGGGCAAGTGATGCCATCCTGTAAAGGGTAGGACACATGGAGCAGACTGACTGTGTTTCAGGGTCAGTTCTTTGCTGAAATACCACACGTTCAAACAACCTACACGCAAACATGCAACCACATCACAACTTTACATCCCAGGTGAGTCTCCTCTCAACAAAGCACCTTTGTTCAAGGTCGAGCCAGCTCTAAGTACAGGCAGATGAGGTATAGGCAACTCCCACATGGAGAGGAAAGATGAGAGTTATCCACCAGCCCTTCCAAAAAAAAGCTGTTTGGTATTTTCTCTGCTGAGATTTTGAACATAGGACGAGGGTTCAGTCCAGGTAGCATCTTACACCCGTGAAGTTCTGTTCTTCTGTAGATGTCCTAACCCCCTAGGTGCTTGAACTCCTTAAATGCTGCCACTCCTCACCAGAAAGCCTCTGCCACCACTGCCTCTCCTCTCCTCCAGACCCATTAGCTTTAGGTGTTCATTCCTGCCAAGGAGCACACAGAAACTCGTTTCTACTTACTAGAGAGGGAAACCTTTCACAAAACCAAGTGCTAGTGGGAGCACTGGGCCAGGAAGTATGGAATCACACTGAAGTCCTATGTACTCACAGGAGTGCAAGTCAGTGCACCAGGAAAGCCGACAGAACACTGTGCCCTGGGCAATCCTTCCAGGCCACTCGCTCTCCATAGTTATCCCAAAACAAGCAACAGCAGAAATTGTGCAATTGTGCATGTGGAAGGAAAATGAGAAAAGAAGGAAACCAAATCTGTTTCAAAAGTTAGAGGACTTGGCTAGCAGAGGAGAAAGCTGTTTCTGGCTCCTTTCCCTCTTTACTTGTAGGATAGTGTGCGACTGCAGTAGAGAGCATAGGTGGGAGCCCACACCCTCCGTGCATCATGGGCTACTCCATGGCTTGTGTTCATGAAGGCTCATGGGTCTAACTTCACCAGGAAGGTTGGAGCATAGCCATTCCTTTTTATTTCTAGCATCCAAAGGTTCATAAACTGTACTGCATTTGCAGGACACACCACCTTCCCTCCTCCATATATATGCAGATACACACAGATCGAGGTATAGCTTTGTCACGATCCGCTAACACGAGCGGGGGTCGTGATGGTTCGTAATCCTGATCTCAGAGTGCAAAAGAAACACAAACGGGGAAAGTTTTATGCTTGCACTTTTATTGAGTGCCCACAACACGATTATGCGATAGAGAAAGGGAAAGATATAAGGAAACAAAGGATAGAGGAAAAAAGGGGGGGGGTTAATAGCTACCAACGGCGAGTCGGGATCCTCGTGGTCCGTCGTCTTCCGTGGGGAGATCTCGAAGGGGGTCTCTTCAGAAAGTCCTTTTATAGTCTTTTCAGAAGCGGGGGGCAACTAGCCAAAAGCGGGGGGCAATTAGCCAAAAGGTGGTGAAGCAATAATGATGCAGGGACTAGGCACGTCTATGCAGGGACTAGGCACGTCTAGGCACGCTCCAGTGTCCAAAAGGTGGGGAAGCGATAACGGTGCTGGGTCAGCTCGTTCCAGTGCCTTTCCCTCCCGCCTGGGCAGCAAGGAACAGCACGGTACCAACCTGTCCAACGTACACGCCTGCAAATTCTTAACAAGCCAAGCATTCCCCTCCTTTCGGCCTAGCTAGAATTCCTGTGCCTGCTCCCCTTAGGAGTTTTAGGGTCTTTCAGTCTCTATCCCCGCTGATGATCGTGAGACAGATGAGGGATTTTCGGACCGTCTCTTACAAGCTTAAAGGCAGGTTTCTGCCTTGGAGTAAACAACATAACAGGAAGGTTACTAGGAGAACAGCAGGTGATAATACTATTTCTTTCTTCAAAATAAAGCCAGGCCTGATCTATTATGTGCCGCCTATATTTCAAAATGCATATGGATGCCTACTATTCCCAACTGGTAAGATAAGCCTTCAAAAGGTTATGTACTAGGTGGAGCTACTGTACTACCTCTTCCTTGGAGATCTGCTTTCCCCCTTTGAATTTAAGAAATTTGTTCAAGGACATTAGAATTCCCTCTCCGTTTCCCTCTTGTAACAGATCTCAGCACTTTGCTGCCTAACCCTGCCGTCTGTCCTGAATAGACTCCACGAAAAATGGAATTATCCTTTTCAAGATAATATGATTTGAACAAATGGCTTCTAACTGACATTTCTCCTCTTAACCTAAAACTTTATTTTAATTCTAGGAGAAAATTAATAATAATTAGATAAAAATTAATTATTTCCTCAGATTAGAAAAAAATAAAAACCATTCAAGTGCATTAAAGAGTAAAGACTGTTATAAATCACATTCATTTAGAGAAAAATAATTTTTAAAAAAATCTTTGCATTTTAGATTTTTATGTAAATCATGTGAATCATTCCAACTTCAAGAAGGAGTAGGGCTGATGTACCTTGTACTTTACCCTACGTGGGGATTTTTCACAAAGAATAAATCAAGAGTCCTGCATGAAAATTCAGTCTTCCTCAGTTTTCACAACCCCACATGTCCACTGGTAAATTTATGCCCTAGTCCACCTGCTACCATGGCATCATGCCCACTCATGCTAGGTGAGTACCTCACAGAAGCCAATCAACAAATCTCTGGATGGCTTGGGAAGGTTAATACGCAGAATACCAAGAGTCAGGTTTTTGAAAAGGCTCCTGGCACATCTTATGTTTTTAATGATTAGGATCTCATCCTCAGGGCTATGTGTTACCAGCTCAGTCCTTGTAGCAGGGGACTGGAGCAGATGGCTTGGCAAAACCAAAAGGTTCTTGCCTTTACAAAAATTAAAGATTAATTTGTTGTTTTCTTCTAATAGCAAATTTCATGCTGACGAACAGTACTGAGCTGACAGGCTTATATTTCTTCATCCATCTTCTGTTCAGAGAAAAGCATAAGCACCCTTATGTTAACTCCACTGTCTGTCTACATCCTTCTATGCAGTGATGAGAGAATATTTCAGCACTCCCAGCTATTTTGCCTTTGGCGTCTCCGCTGTGGTTTTCAATAAGAATGATATCACCATGTGTTTATAGATTTATTTGTTTGTTTTTCATGATGGGGCAATAGTCTACTACAAGCTGGCTTGAGCTCTGATTATATCATATAGACCAACCATCTGGTGCAGGATTAATTAACGGTAACACTTTTAGCCATTACTGCAGATATGTAACATGAGAGGAAAAACCTTCTTATTGCATAAGCAATCGCCTTGTCACCTAAAGCAGCCAGATTAGTCAGTGTGCTGTGCTGGGTCCTAGTGGACTTTGATGGTCTGATCAGCAATGGTACGTAATAGAAGCGTGTTTCAGAATATTAGATGAGTGCAAAGGATGAAAGGGGGTTAGCCTTTTCTGAACAGGGGCAATGGGAATTAACCATGGCTCATAAGTTTTCTGCAGGAAATTTTCGTGTTCCTGTGTGAACACACTGTGTAACAACAAAGGGTTTGTGGGATTCAGTGTAATGGAATCTGGTTTTATATTTAGCTAGTTTAACCTATTTCAAAAGACAGAAGGATTGAAAAAGCATTTTGCTGAAAATGACAACAGATATCCCAGATAGCCACACTGTTTATGCAATGCTAGTGCCTCGTTCTAAGGCTTTTCTAAAGCCCACACTCCAAAATTTTTACCATTTTGAACCCTAAACCCTCATAGGAGGTCATTAAGCATATAGGCAGCAGAATCGCACAGCTGCTCCTTCAGTCATACTAATCTCTAGACAGATGCTCTTCATGTTCATGGGCTGTGATGAATGTCAAAAAACTATTAGAGAACAGATTGATTTAGACTGGACCATGATCCTGGGAGAACTGGTTTCAGACTGCAAGAACTGAGGCATCACATGGTGAGCTGCAACGCAAATGACGACATGATCAGACAGAGTTGCCTTTCATCTAGATTTTCTCCTCCAGCATTTCTGAATGCAGTCTTGCTTGAAGAGACAAAACCCAACACTAAAGCAGATTTCCTTTATTTTCTCTGCTTACTTGCTTGCTGAATTTGCTGCAGCTAGCTTGGCTGCTCAACTTTGCCCAAGTCTAACTTACAAGAGATTCCTAGGCATTTCTGTATCAATCCTGTGTTCATCCACTGGCTGCTGTGATCTGCTACCGTATCTGTTGGGAATATTTAAAAGTAATAAAGAGTGGGCTAGAGGCAGACAGTCATTCCCCATCACACTCTTTCCTGCCCTGCAGAGGAGGCCTGAACACAACCTAGTTGTTACAAAACTGAGAGATCACATCTGCTCCGCTCCTCTGAGGCTCACAGAAAGATCACATGCCTTTATCGGATCTGAGTCCAGGGACCTGTCTGCCCAAAGAGAGGTGTCATCTGTGGTACATCCCACCACAGACTTTACTTTTCTGACCTTCATAGCTACAGCAGATGTTCTTGTTATGTTGTTATTCTCGGGAAGGGAGCCTCTCTGGGCTCCCAGGCTCTCATCCAGCTGCAGCTGTGGAAAAAAGATACATATAATAATAATAATAATGGAATCTTCTTTCCGTTGTTTCAGCTTACATCATCTTGGCACCAGCAGTCAAGGTAGCATTAGTCAGTCAGTCAGTGGGTTTCTGTGGGCTTCTCTTCCAAACCACCACCCTTCTGTCTCCATCGCCACACTGCCTTTGCTCTTATTCTCACTCCCTCCCAACTGGAGTGATTTCAGATCTAGGAAATAAAGAATCTCTTTTCTGCTGACCACTGCATTTCCTCGGCTCATACCTCCTACATGTGCTCACTGTGATATTTGGAAACACAGAAAGCTCAATCCACTTAGTAATGGTGTACTCATGTGAAAGTCTTGCAGTGTGTTGCTTGTAAAGTAGCAAATACCTGTGTTGGCCTTTATTCTATGGGTTATTTCTCTGGTTTATGCCTTCTATAAGGAGTAAAATATAAGTTTCTCCTACTAAAGACTTAAAGAGGATTTCGAGCAATATATTCCTGCACATATATCTCCACCAGCTACATCCCTGAAGGATCTCTACTGCTTGGGAAATATCCTGAAGAGTACCTGTATTGCATATAATTGCATCTTTTTTGAAAGATATGCACAAAACTATTTCAAGTTGTTATGCAAACTGTCCCTAGCTGTTTTGTATAGGGATTCACTGCAAGAAGGAGCAGAATCTGTGAGCATAAAGAATGAGGAAGCAGGGGGAACACTTGGGGGAAAGGAAACTAGTTCACAGTATGCTATGCCATAATGATGGGAAAAGCTGTGTAGTCTGATTCGTCAAAAATAAGGAAATGTTACAATTTTTAGGCCTGTTATAGCTCTTATTTAATTTTGCAGAAGCTTGTAAGAGGCCATTTATTTTTAACATAAAACTCTTCCCTGAAACTACGGCTTGCCAGGAAATCCAATGCCACTGTTGTACATTGACTTAATCATAAAGAATGAAAATAAAATGCTCTTAATCCAGGAAAACCTGATGAAATGAATTGCAGTTAAGGAGGTAAGGCACAGTCTTGACAAATGGGAGAAGACACAGAGGACAAGAAATGCTAATGATTTTTCCATGTAACAACATCTAAAAGTGTTACCATATATGAGTTTGTGCTAAGCCTGCTGATGGGCTAAAACCGAATAGAGTTCCTGGACCAGAGTTAAAATCTCAGGAAAATGATCACTGCCTTCCTATGAAAATAGGGAATCCAGAATTATTGCCTTTGGCAGTGAATAAAATCTGAAAGCAGTCTGTGTTCCTGCAATGCTCTCTATTCCACCTTAAAGATCCAGAATGCTTAAACATTATTTCACATATAGCAGGTAAGCATGTATCCAGTTTTCTTCTCTTGTTAGCCCCCTCTCAATTTTATCCTCTCTTTGTGTTCCCTCTACCTGTCAGATTCCTTGGGGAAGACATGTGCAGCTTGGACAACCCAAACCAGAGTTCTTTCTCCTTAAGATTTGTTTATGTTTGTTATTTCTTCCAACACGCTTCCTATTTTTTCTGCGAAATAGCACTCACAAAAGCCCCCTAAAGAGAATAATAAGAAAAAGGCTGAACAGAAGGTGTTTAGTCTGAATACTGGCTTCATTTCAGCAAATCAAGTGAGTATGTTTCAGACAACTTTCTAAATCACAATCTGAACACAAACACTAGAGACACATCACATTTCACTTTTGGATAGAAGCATGAGGTTCATATGGAAGAAGAGCTTTTTTTTTGCAGATAGGACATTTGCAGAAAGGATCTTAGGATCAAACACTAAGAAATACACAAGAGAAAAATACAAGAAAAAGAAGGCATTTAACTTTTATGTGGTTGCATTTTATTGTGACCAAGTTTCAACCCTTCTATTTACAGTTGTGGAGAAAGAAAATATTTTTCTGACCACAGTTGAAGAGAGATCCTGACAGGGCTTTCCTGCTTGCCATCTCCCATGTCATCAGTGTTTTCTGGGAGAAGAATTTGAGGTGGTTTTCCACCTAAGTGGTTACAGCTGTTTCCACAGGATCAGTCAGATGGAGTTTCTGCCTCTGTTTATTTTGGCTCTGATTTTCGGCTGGAGCCCAGCAGGATGACAGTGTTTGCTCAGGGTCTTGGGACTTTGGACAAACATTCCAGAATTTCTGACTTCTTAACATTAATGTTTGATGAATTCTGCTCTTAATTTCTTCTGGAAAAATGTCAAGCCCGCTGGGGATTACCCTTAGTCTTACAACAATCTTTTATATATATATTTTTTTTTAAGGGAAAAATAGAAAATAATTTTCTAGCCCATGAAAATGAGCATGCTTTAAAAATTAGAGAATGCACTTTTCTAAAACTGCAGGCTTCAGTTCTTTTGTATTTTTTTTTTGTTTGTTTTCTTTTTTTTTTTAAATTTTCATGTTGAGAACACTGCTTGACAGGAAATATCTACAGCTAAGTCTTCCGCAAAAACTGTCACACATAGGGCTTTATTTGGGAAGGTTATTATCCAGAAGTTAAGTAGCTCTTTCTCCAAGTCGCTGTTTTGATAGCCTCAAAACATACTGCGTCAATTCACTGTTGTCAAAGGTGACCTTTAGAAATCAAAATAAACACCCAGGTGAAATTCTGACCCCAGTGAAGAGAACAGCCTTTATCATTGACTTCAGCAAGGTCAGGACTTCCTCCTTAGTACCTTATCTCTTGAACAATGGAAAAGCACAAATCACACAAGTCACATCTTGAGGAACATTTACTAACTCAAAGGGATGGATAGAGAAATGTATTTACAAAAATAAGCATAAATGCATGGAATTAAATCTATATTTAAATTATATTCAATAAGCACACCACATTGCATGGAGTGGCTGCTGATTTTTGTACCTACATACCTTTAGTAGCTTGCAAGGAACATCTAAATGTTCAGTACGTATCGAGATGATGCTCACACCATCATCAGCTGACTTCAGGTTAGCTAAACAGCTGTACTTCAGAGGTCAGTGTCTAATCTACACTAAAATACCACTAAAAGCTCATGTTGTAGAGTCCTGTGGGTAACAGGGGTTCCCTCCAGAGACTCTTACACATCAGAAGGAGGCAGATGGGGATTAGGTCCAGGTAGATCTCAGAAGTTTTTTTTAGGTTCCGGGTCTGTTCTCTTTTCCTTCTCCTCACCTCTTCTCCCTCATTCAGTAAGAAAACAGGGAATCTGGGCCTCCTCAGGTGACATAAATGGTCTTATCTTTGTTGACTTACACCAGCTAAAGCACTGTCTTCAAGAGTTATTATAAAGCTTTCAAAAATAAACAAAACAAAACAAAACCAAACCAAAAAAAAAGGAAAAGGAAGGGATTTGTGTAAATATATTTGTGTAAATATGACTGGACACAGGAGGGTGTTTTCCTAATGAATATACAAGCTTTCACAGCAGCAGCTTTGTGCAAAATGCTTCACAACTCTTCACAGGCTGCAAGCAGCCTACATGGGCCATGGTGACAGCACCCACCTGTCTGGAGAAGTTACATTCAGGGACAGATCTAATTTATTATTTGGAGCATGATTACTGTCCTTCCCTTCTCACTCTGTGCTGTCAGTGGTCTAGATAAGGAATGTATTTACTCTGTATCCATACATTTGACTTTACTGTGGAAAACAGCCAGAAAGAACTGGAGGAAAAAAAAGTTTTGCAGATGAGCAACTTTGTGTTTGTACTTCTAAGTGCAAAATGGACAGATCAAAGCATTTATTGAAGCTCATGCCATAGCACACATCCCTGTGGAAGAAAAAGACAAAACAAAAACCAATAAAATACTCTGACAATGTCTTCCTTGGGTATTTTCAATGGACAAAGAGCAATAGACCATCAGTTATGAACCTTTTGCCTTCATTCATTCATTCATTCATTCATTCATTCATTCATTCATTCTTTCATAATATAACGTGTAAATCATGAGCAGAAAGTTGATTCTCACCCATATCTAAATCCAATTAAATTTATTTTTTGTCATCTCTGTACAGTTTGAATCATCAATCTTTCATTTCAGAACAGAAAAATGTGTCTTTTTTTCCTTGACTTGACAAACTCAGTCAGTTTCAACCCCGACATCCTGATATAAAATATGAGAAAGGGATGGTAGCAGAGAAAAATGTAGTGTGAGGTCCCTGTGGAAAATAAATGCTACAAGAGAGAGCAATCAGCATGTAAGTGAGTGTAAGTGAGGCTGGAAAGCTGGAAATGGCAAGGCTGGACATCTTTATCTGGGGTCATAGAGAGGAAAGGTAAAACAAAAGCTAAATATATGACAAAAAATTAAAAAGGGAGTTTCTCAAAACAACAGTTTGGAAAATTTGGCTGCTCTGCCCTATGGACACACAAGGCTTCCTTCCAAATCACTACCAGAGAAGGAGTGACAACCATCCTAAAACCACATTTGATTGATTGTCAAAGTGCACCCTCTATTTGGTTGCCCAAATTTTTATTAAAAATAGTAACTAGCATACAGTCTTTGGGTGTATTTTACCCAGGTACCTAGGCCAGCCCTTTGCTTGGAAGCTGAGAGGTAGTGCAATATCTGAAGTATTTGAAAACACACTCAGTCTAGGCTAGGTAGAAGTTTACAGCGGAAAAAAGGGTTTGAGCATGCAATTCACTTCTGTGAGTTATTAAGTAGGAGGAAGGATCAAAACTATTAAAAAGGTATTGTCAACTATATAGATGTATAATATATAAAAATCTTTTTAAATTCTCATGCTTTGGACCATATTTACATAAAGACATGATCTTGTAATAGCGGGTAAATAGGGTGTACTAACCAGCTGCCAATGATACAGTGGAATACAATGTAAAACACTGAGTCCATGAGATGACTGAAACCTGCATGTTATGTCTCTTGATAAAATTCTGAACAGCTCCTGGTGACACAAATAATTTGTCTTTCAAGTAGGGAGATACTTGGATCTTTAAAAAGAGTTAAAAAATAGCTATGGGGGGAAGAAAAATAATCTTTAACAACATTGGTGAAGATTTGTTCACGGTATGAGTGTTTGCAGGTTGCATAATTATTAGGAAAAACGTATTAAACAGTGTGAGATCATAAATAATGCATTCATGAGGAATGTGGGTGTGATTCTTGTAAAAGGAGAACCAGAAGAATGTGTTACAAAGTTGACATTCCTCTGAATAAGGCTGTCTAGCTATTGTTGCAACAGTCAATATTCCCAATGTATCAGCCACAGAAGTTTACTATTTTTCATTTTTAGTTAGAACAAAAAAAGACCTTCAATCTATATTAAATCCATATGGCATTTGGAACACAGTGAATGCAGTTTTCTAAAACCATTAAGTGATTTGCTGATAAGTAATTTCAAATCTATCCTTTCAAGGAACTGAAGTTAGTTTAGATCTGCTAAACCAAATCCATAGCACTTCATCATACAAAGCAACACAGACCTAGAATATGAACAAACAAACTCAAAAAAAGGTAAGAAAGATTCCTTGTTGGACTATAAATGCAGACAAATACACATCCAGATGGACTGACCAGAATAATTTTCTTTGTTAGTAATGGGTAATTGCTGATGTTTTGCTAGAATATTTTTCCAACTGCTAGTTTATATAAAACAAAAGTAAGACACTCTGAAATGCAGACAGAACTTTATAACTTGGTTTAGAACAAATATCAGCATGGTCAGCAAAACTGAGCAATCCTTTAAGCATGCTGAGCCAGTAGGCATACAATAAGAAAGTCAATGAGAACCAGTTTACACATTAGCAGAAGATGGTTGTATAAATAGAACTGCAGAGTGGAAATGAACTCTGAGTAAACCAGGGAAAGGTTTTGTTCAGAGACAGGCAGATGCAGCATGAAAGTTTGTCACAGGCTCCCCAGGGAAGTGATCACAGCACCAAACCTGCCAGAGTTCAATAGTTTGGACAATACTCTCAGGCACATGGTGTGACTCTTGGGGTATCTTGTGCAGGGCCGTAAGTTGGACTTGGATGTTCTTTGAGGGTCCTTTCCAACTCAGGATATTCTGTGATTCTGTGATTCCCTAATGCAGTGTTACAAATATCACGTTACATCAGCAAGATACAGGAAGGCAAGAAAAATGCTTTCAGGTCTGAGGAATGATCTGTTTTCTGCTGTTGTGTAGCCATTTGCAGGAGATACACAATTAATCTGGAAGGGATAGTTCTGGTACTGGCAGGTACAGATGAGTTTACTATCATCTTCATGAGGCTCACCACTGTCATATCAATTCCACGGTAGTATCTAATATGCTAACAGAAACACCCTCAATTGGAGCAGGTAATTCTTTTTCCCAAATAAAATGCAAAAACTGTATGATAATCAGGAACACAGCTGATGTTTCAAATTAGTGCGAACTGGGTGGAAAAGAAATAAGGAAGACATCCTCAGTCACATACTATGAAACCCTCTTGTTTGGCACAACCCTCTCTTGGCCAAGAATCTGGAAGAAGCATGTTTTTTATCATCATCAATGACTTTAAAAAATATATATATAATATCTAATTAAGTACAAATGTATAAATATATTTGTCATCCATAGGGATTCCCAGAAATTCAGGCCCTAATAAAACAAAATGCTTTAGTGCCTTGGGACTTTTGGGAGCTCATAATAAATTATCTCTGCAGGTCGGTCTTGAAGTGCACTAGCAGCAAAGTGTGAAAATGCTGGCACTATTTCAGTGATCAGTGGCTTTTAGCTGCCAGAGCAGACACCTTTAAAAATCAAGAGATTAATTAAAACTTCTCAAGAAAATTGCAAGAAAATTATTTATTCTACCATTTAATATACAGATTTCTGTGCATCTGTCTTTCTTGGGCTACTGGAATAGCTGATGGGTATCAAATTAAGGTTATAGAGCGCAGCTAAAATATCAGTCAAAGAAAAAGACAGGTTGTAAAAGGAAAGATAGAACAAAAGAGCTTCGGTTGCACTGAAAAATCAGTGGCACTAATCACTCTAGAAAAGCAATTTGGAAAATGCCCCAAACAGTCATTGTCACGAGGAGGTATTAAGGGCACCAGCACCTCTCTGAATCAGTAATTGCCAGTTATATCTACAGCTAATTATTTACTGGTTCCTGGTAGTTCCTCTGGAGCTAATTTTACTGAGTAGAAAGAATCAACTTGTGGTTAAAAGGAACTGTAAAAATACCAGTAATTTGTTGTTCCAAACTGTTTTTCTTTTGCCTTTTCAGCAGCACCCTGCAGCAAACACAAGGCTGTCTTGTCACTGTTGCCTGTCATTCATTGCACTGGTTTGTTTGTCTCAGAGCAGAAGAGGTAAGGCAAAGGCATGTTCTAAACAAGAGTGTTGTACTAGTCAAGACTGTAAATAGAGACAGGGTATGAAAGTACCTCCCACTGAACCGCATAAATAGCTTTGTTGAAACACAAGCTTTCTCAAAGGAGAAAAATGTTTTCAGGTGTGCTAAAGGTCTTTAAAAAGCAATTTTTCACTAATTTACACTATGTATTCTTAAAACAAAATAAGAATGCCCTCACGTAAAGGAGGAGCTGCATGGATGAATTGTTTCTCTCGTTTAGGCGGGCTTTCATGTTGAACTGATCTGGTTTTGAGCTGCTTTTAGCATATTCTGCCACAGTTAACAGCTTCAAATATTTATTTTAAAAGGCAGAAAATTATTGTTAATTTTATGTTGTCAAACAGCCAGCCCGTGCTTCATCTGGGAGCTAGCAGAGAGAGACAAGCATAAGAAACATCCTGCTATCTAGTGGACTGGTAATTGTACTCTAATCAATTTAACAAATTGAGTGTAAAAGAAAAATGCTTCACAAGGGAAATAGTTCAACTCTAGTCTTGACACTGACACTTGACACTGACTCTGTCAGTGTCCCCTCACTCATTCTTATATCACACCTTCTTCAGCTGGGAACTGAACCCCCTTTGCTGCCAAATATGGAGAACTTTTTAACACTCTTCCCCTCCTAACTCCCCCGGTTTCCTCTTGCCTACTCTCACTTTCTTTCCTTACAAAGTGGGTGCCATTATTCCATTATTTCTATTTTCTATGCCAGTTCTAATTCTTCCTCCGATCTGTCCTCCCCAAGGCCTCCAAAGCCCAGCCATGCCCAACACAGGTGTTCTTTTCATCCAGTGATGCAAGCAACGCGAATCCCAGCTGCTCTCTCCTATTTAAAAGAGAGTTACGGTATATCATGCATGTCTGTAGAAAATATCCATGCCAGAGGCAGGTAGCAGGTGAACCTGAATAGGTGAACCACAGAAAACAGAAGGCAGAGGAGCTCAGGTGAGCCAGGCCAAGTGGATCACAAGAAACATGGACTCCAACCATTCCTTCAGCTGTTTATGCCTGAAGCTAGTAGCGTTAGGTACTAATCATACAGTACTGCCACTCTGTTGGAAACAAACAAGGGATTTTTGCTTCATCTTTGGGAACGGCAGGCTAGGACATTTCAGGGTTTGGTAGCACACCACACAGATTATTTCGGACATACTGATTTGGACTTCCATGTGTGTAGCTACCTGGGATAATGCTAATGAAGAAATTGCTTGATGCATGCTACCTGCCATAGCTTTTATGAGTTAATCAGTGATCCCAGGCCCAGTGTTATCAAGATTAATATAACACCAGTTTAGATACAGAGATAGGGAGTGCAGATGGATATGAGCCACATATGGATTGAAAATCTAAAGTTTCCTTGCATCACTGTTCACAGGATAGATCAGGTTGGAAGGGACCACAGGGGGTCATCTGGCCCAACCTCCCTGTTCCAGCGGGGTCATTCTAGAGCATATCGCTCATAATTGCATCCACATGGTTCTTGAATATCTCCACTGAGGGAGACTCCTCAATTTCTCTAGGCAACCTGTCCCAGTGCACGGTCATCTGAACAGTGAAGAAGTTCTTCCTCATGTTCAGATGGAACTTCCTGTGCATTTGTTTCTGCCCATTGCCTCTTGCCCTATTGCTTGGCACCACCAAGAAGAGCCTGGTTGTTTGCTGTATCCCCGCTTTGTTTTGTTACAGTCCCACCAAGTATAGACAAATTTATTTCTGCTTATATGTAATTATTTCTGAACATGTAGCTGTAGTTTTGGATTCCAGAGCTGAATTCTATAGCTTTAATCTGATGTTCATGGCCACATCTTCTTACGAGAGCAGTAAAGACTCACTGACTATTCCTCACTTGACTTGCATTAAATCTGCACACCAAATTATATGGACTAGTAAAGGGTTTAAGCTTTATTACATAAGCAGGTAACTGCTTTCAATTCTTTTACCTGTCCAGAATTCATTTCCCTGACCAGAAGGGCTTAGTCAAATACTAAAGTCAGGTTCTGCAGAAGGAACCTGTTTGCCTTCAGCTTTCCCTGAATTTGTCACAACTCTACTTGCAGCACATTTTGGAAGAACATATTTTAAGACATATTGCTGTACAACAACTAAATCTCAGTGCTGATAAATCACACATCTGATCTGAAAAGGCAGGAAAAAGAGAAAGGAAAAAGGTCTCTAAAAACTTTTACGGCTGGCTAAGGGAGAAGCATAGGGAATTTTTGAAGGACCATACTTCTCCTAACAGTTAATAATAGCCCTCACTTACAGAGCAGTGTTTGTCAGGATAAACCCCAAAGCATTTTACAGCATCCAGCTACTATGTGCACAACATCACTGAAATGCACTAAACTATCCTCTGAGAGAAAAGGGCAGCTGGTATTGTGGAACAAAAGGTTCTGTAATACTGGATATGTATTAAAGTTTAGTTCTTATAAAGTGAGATGCTAGTTCACAACAACTAAGATCTTCCTTGTGTTTGTAAAGGAAAGAGGCATCTTGACAAACGACTGTCCTGCATCACACTGAACGTGAAAGAAGAGAGATTTCCTGACATAAACATAAAGAAAAAAGTCTTTCAAGAGGAAGATAGCTTCTTCTTGAATGACTCATGGAAACATCATCTCCTAGGGTTCCTTGATTTCAGATTACTAAATAGATATGCCAGTGGTCTAGTTTTGCCTGGCTCTTTATTACAGTTACTAGCAGTGCAATCCTCATGTTTAGGCCACCGAGTCCCTTCTGTCAAGGTTTTGTCACAAGCTGTGGTTGAGAACTGGAGGAAGACGCTACTGTCACGAAAAAATAAATTAACACAGAATTGTAAAAAATTATCACGTCATAAAACAAAAATGTGTTGCTCGGTATCCATGGCAACTGCAGAAACCAATGCTCTTTAACAGCCTTGCCTGAAATCATGTAAACTGCTTTGATAAAACATGAATCGTGGCAGATGGATACGTGAAAATAAAAATAACTTTGCATCCAATCTATTGCCCACATGGGACACCCTTGAAATAGTATGAGTTATATAACCCTATCAGGAGTCATTTTGTTAAGAGACCAAGATACAGGTAGCATTTTTTCCATATATCTAAACAGAGTCAAGAATAGGTTCAGCAGAAATGGTGTAATAACTTAACCTAGGAAGCAAATGCTCCTTAGCATCTCTGACTTGTAAATCTAACCCTGAGCTCCACAGAAGACGAGCTGTGAGTCTCTTGTGCCAGGAAAGGGACCAGTTTTGGGCTTTGACCCAATTTCACAGTTAGAGCACCTGCTTCATGGCATAGGCTAGAGCCACAGATTTGCCTCCTGTAAGCAAGAGTCATGAGAGAGCCATGACAGAGGTGAACACAGAGCCAGGCACACATTAGGCCAAAGTAGCCTTCCCCGAGCCCCATCAATACTGCTCCATGGATCTGTGGTTGCATAAAGTTCCACTGGTTATTTTTTCCTTCGGAAAAGAAAATCTACCTTCAGCTCAGTATGAGCCATCTCTGAATGAAATGGTTACCAGTTAGTGTCTGAGAAAATGAGAACCTGGGTCTGTGAGCACCAGATTGCAGGCTACTGCTCTGGTTTTAAAACCCTTTCCCTTAAAGGAGCTAAGTCTTGCTTTATATTTGGCTTTTGTACAACAGCTCTGGACCATGCAGGTAACCATAACTGCAGGGAATGAGGGTGAGAAACATGTGGAAGAATTAAGAATTGCTCCAGAATCTGAATCTACAGTTCTGGCATGAAGAGCTCATATTTATTCAGAGGTTATGTGGTCTGAGCAGCCAGGGTTCCCTCCCAGGCTAGGGGCATCCTCTGCTCAATGCATGAAAAAGCAGCCCCAACACCTTTCCAAGGCAAGAACCATGACAGTGATCTTTATTTTTTCTCTCTCCTGGAAGTTAAATTAAATCTATCAAATCCATTTTGTAGAACCTGATAAGTCATCAAACAGAGATTAATTTTCATCTTTACAAATCCAAACATATGAAGTCAAATACCTAAATTTTAGTAAATTTAAAACTTTAGTGTAAAGGCTCTGGATTAACATCACCATCTCCAAGACTGGTGTCCTCTGCCGGTCCTGGAGCTAAAAGGCATCATTCATGAATTTTAAAAATATCCCTTTTCTCGGGAACATACATTGCTTTTTTTCTGTATCCTCGCAGTGTTATCAGATAGTAATATGTAAAGTCTGTCTTCACCTTAAGCTTATCATATAACTAACAAAACTAAAGCAAACAAACACCTAAAATGTGTGCTTTGCAAATAGGACCTCTTCCACTGGAAATGCCATGCCTACTTCTCATTTCCCTTCTTCTGGAAAGCTCCTCGTCCCTTTCAAAAGATGCAGGTCACATGAACTCCAGGAAAAGTTGTTTTAAGACAGAATGGGGTCCAGTCCAGAAATGAGGTCAAATGCGATTGTTATGTTAGTGAAAGAGAGTGACTTCAGAAACAGGCTATGTAAACACTGAAGGCAACTTCATGTTTCATTGTGGAAGTGCACTAGGGGTTGAGCTCACAAAGCCGTACTGTCAATTAATCACAACTGGAGAATGGCAGTTTATACTACCTCATACCTTGTTGAAGTCACAAATGAACTCAGCAAGTACATGAAGAGGCCCCAAGGTATTTTAGGTTAAAAGTTCTTTCCCTCATTTTACGGGGTTCTAGCCTGTTGTCTTCTGAGTAAACACTTTTTCTCAGCAGTTTATTTAATGGGACTCAATTGTATTTTGTTTCAATTTCAAGATGGAGTTCAAAATTTAGTACTCTTTCTTGCAAATGCTAAAGACCGCACTGTTTTTCAGCACTATTTTATTTACTTGAAAGTAAGTGTTTTGTCAAAGGGACATATGAATTATTGCACTCCTGGAAAATAGCTCTTTGGAGACTTACACTTTTCATTCCAGTTCTTCTATCGAGTCTCTTTGGCTCCATCTTGTGATACTCTCATATTAGACTCTATACGTTGTAATTGCCATCTCCTTTTTGCTGTCTCAGCACTCTTGTTGGTTTTTTAATAACCAGAAAATTCCATTTGAAGCAGCATAGAGCCTTGAAAAACAATGGGAGCAGAGAAAGGTCTAGCAGTAGAGTCCCCTTGGATTTATTTCATCATAAGAAATGAACCTGGACCTTTGTGAACACTAATAGCACAATTTTTAATAACAGTGGATATTTTTAATAATAGTTACAATGACAATAGAAATGTCAGTTCTTTAGAGTGTTCTTATGTGAAGCTTTAGAGCAGCTTAATATAACTGATTAAAATTGTGTAAATAATACTTTCGAGACATTAGTAATGTCACATTCTTGATATTACATACTTTTTCAAACTGTGTGTGAAGGAAGTGAGGCAAACAACGATATCACATTTTCACAGTAGTAAAGGTCCTGAAAACTACAGTATCATATAATTCTAAAAATGTTTCGGTTTTGTTTGTCTCCCTTATGGAGATAGAATAACTGCATAATTAATGTTATATACTAGTGACACCAGAAATAAACTGAAAGGAATAAATAGACTCCTGAGCTGCTTTAAACTCCAGAAATACCACATGATATATGTCAAGATCCAGTCTACATCCTGTCAAAGCTAAAGTATGTCTCAGAAAAACAGAGTGAGCCCGATTTCAGTCTCAGAGACACTGGTACAATTTGGATGCAGAACTTTCTGATTTCACTGGTATGAGATAGAATCTTTCTTTTTATGTTTGGAGTTTGTCACAGAAGGGATTTTATCATAAGGAAAGGAAATTTGAGATTACTGTCTATTTTAAACGATCTTTTTGGAGCACATATAGATTTTATTATGCTTTGTATGCATAGAGCTGTCGTGCACACTGCATACAAATGCACACAAGACTTTTACAACTTACAAGGCTTTCTGAAGGCCACTTCAAGACCTCACATCTAAGCTGCAAACTTCCCCATGCTGCATCAGTTTAGGAAGCACACCTCAGTTGTTTTGCCAAAGCTTTACTATTAGTCTGAATGAAAACAAAACACAACAAAACCCCAACATCTTTTTCCGCGTCACTTAGTTTTCATTCCTTTCAATCATTTTCCTGTTTTAGTTTGGAAATCTCTTTACTTGGCTTTCATGTTTCCTGCCTGCATCACTTCCTGTGCATCAGTCACATCCTGTCCATCTCTCCCTTGCAGGTGGCATAACCTTTACTAGAGAGACTTTGCTTTATGTATTGCAGCACATCCTGCTTTGCTCCTTGTCTCCCTCGAGTCCAGGAGTCGTCCATTTCCTTGGGAACATTCCTGTGTTGAAAAAGATTGGCGTCATCCTTCTTTGCAAGCATTCAGAGGCCTTTGCTATGCATAAGCACAAAGAGAGGAAACAAGGGGAATGTTAAACTTTTGAGGAATATGGTAATTTGTAAGGGACCAGCCTTTGGAAGCAAAAGTCAGTGATTGTATTAGAGGGTCAAGAATAATTTCGTCAAGAGAGTTGAAGATGTTGACACCATCGGTCTTTTACCTACACCTAAAAGAATCTGTATTTTCAAATACATAGGTTCTAATACACCCACCTCTGTATACAGTTCTCTAGATGTCAGCACTATTGAAACCACTCAAAAATTTTTTAACCTATAATTTTTTCACCAACAGAAAAAAAGGATTTAAAATCCTGTCCTTTCTTTTAGAGTACGAAAGCAATGCTGTATTATGATAGCACCACGCAAAGAAAGTCAGTGGCCACCACAAACATCAGCAGTTCTTTACAGACTTCTACTCCCATCCATGATTTTTGTTGAAAGCAATTTTATCTTAAATTAAAACCTTGATCCTCTTTCCCTCTTCATTTCTTCAATCTGAGCTAAAGAAAATGAAACACCAACAAGAAAAAACAATTGCAATATTCTGTAATAAGAAATAATGTCGTTTGTGGAGAACCCCAGAGTGCCACACTGTTCACAAACACTGAAAAACACTTATAGCAGAATGGTTTCTAACAAGCTTCATATTGTATCTGAATAAATAACCTGCTTTTACTCTTATCAGGAAATTAAAAAAAAAAAAACAAAAAATTATTCCAGGTATGGCATGATTCTGTGCATCTTAAATACTGAGTGTTGAGTGACTTCAGCTCCTGAAACAGTCCTTTATGGACAACTTTCAGATATGCTCCATTTAGATACATGTTCTGACTTACAGCATCACAGGAAGAGTCAGTTTGGAAGAGACCACAGAGTTCCCACCTCCCTGCTCAAGCAAGGTCATCCAAGACCACACTGCACAGGATTGTGTCCAGATGGTTCTTGAATATCTCCACTGAAGGAGACTCCACAGCTTCTCTGGGCAACCTGCTCCAGTGTGTGGTCACTTGCCCAGTAAAAATTCTTCCTCATGTCCAGGCGGGACTTGCTGTACATTGGTTTCTGCCCATTACCTCTTGTCCTAGTGCCTGTCACCACTGAGAAAAACCTGGCTTCATTTCCTTGACACCCTTCCTTTAGATATTTATATATTAATGAGGTCTCGTCTCAGTCAGTACACTTACAGTAAGTGTATGTCATGTCTCTTCAAAGGAAGAGGTGAAAGCATTCATGTTTTGTAGAGTAGCTTATTTCCCTAACCCATTCTTCTACTCATACATTTTCATCTAGAGTTTTGGCTGAAGCTTGAATGGTGAGCATATGCAAGACATGCTTTCATATGAAATATTGTTAATATGACCTCAATCTCATTGTATTTTTTGCTTCTTGTTTTCATAAGCCCCTGTGTTTTTGGCTCCTTGCCCAACCTAAAGAGGCAGGAAATGGGAGTATCAAAGATCTGACATTCCTTCTTGTGAAAGGAAGGGAGAGAACATATTCTACTTACTTTTTCTGAGTGCAACGTTCTCTTACTATTTTTCTACTACTTTTACGCAATTCCAGTATATTTCAGCCATCTTCTTCAGCTGCCTATTCGGCTCCTCTGATCATTTCTAATCAGAGAATGATGAAGGGGTGGGAGCATCTTCTTCTACATCAGGTTGGAAAGCACGGTGACAGTGTGAGTGTGTGACAGTGCTTTCAGTGTCCTGCAAGTGAGACCATAAACAGTCCCAGTTCTTTACAGCTGGGATAATACTGCTTAAGTGCCCTAGTTATTCTTCAGCATAACTCTCTTTTATTTACCTAGCCTTTACATCTCCTGAAAATGAGAGCCAAGTCTTGTTCTGACACCTCATGAAGTTGTCCTTACTTCCTTAAAGGTTTCAGAATAGTCTTTGCTACTGTTAAAAGCCCAACCATATGGGATTTGCTAGCCTGAAAATCTCATGCTTTAGGGTTATCCTGCTCCCATGGCTCCAGTCAATCAAATATGTTGGAGACGGGTCCTTGCTGGGAGCGGAAGGTACATTATTTAAGCTCCAGTAATGAGTTGCCCATGCAAATCAGCAGCTAAATTCACATAAAGGAATGTAGCTACATCCAGCTGTTGCTCTTAAAAATGAAATGCAGCTTTGGAGACAGTAAAATCCTCTTCCAAGTTCTTACCTGAGGTCGATAATAATGCATACAGCACAGAGGTGGCCTGGACCATAGGTTCTCCAAACACAGCTGTTCAAAATATGGCAGGTGACTTTAAGGCTTTTAATCTCCATGTCTCTCAAATCAGGTGGTTGGTTCCCAAATGAGAACAAAGCTAATAAGTAAGGGATTAGTCCTAAAATCTGCAGTGTGAATTATTTTGAGGATTGCACTGTCTGCTTTCTCCGTTCCTTTATGGCGGTTAAGGAATTGGATTCAGCCAATGCAAAGTTGCCTTAAACTTCATCTCTGAATCATCATCAAGTAGCTTTCCTGAAAGTCAGCAAGTCTGAATTAAGTGGAATGTGCATGTTTTTATTGGTGTGTCCTTCTGGCCTTAATTTTTTTTTACTTTCCCTTTAGATAGATGGCTGGGACCCTCACTTCAATTTGAGCTTTTATTTTGCAGCATGTGGTCATTCTATTCTGGAACATAACAAAACTGTCATTATGAAAATTACCTTTGAAAATATAGATTTGTATAATTTTTCAGTGAGACCACTGCTGATTTCTGGAATCATATTCACGTCTTGGTCAACTCCAACTTAGCTATATAGGGGCTGACTTGGCTTATTTGGCTAACAGTTCCTTTACTAGTATTTTTTTTTTTTGCCCTGCTACTAACTATATGTTTATATTTTGCATGTACATAAAGATCTCTTGCAGAAGCACTGCTAAAAGGAGATTTTGAAAACGTTGCTTTACCTCTGGGCAGCATAAATTGCACTGGCTTGCATTTTTCAAACATTTCTTACTGATTCCCTTGTGACAGATGTAATGCACATACTGCAGCCAAGTATTTACAGCCATCTCCTTTCTCTCCTTTTTGACTTGTGTGCACACCCCTGAGGAGTGTGCACACAAAGCTCAAGGAAGCCATTAGGTTAAGTTTTAGTGAATACAGAGAGCATGAGATTTACAGAAAGCATGAGATTTACAGAATTTACCTTAAATATTCACTGCTCCGTTCCAGATTACAATGTTGTTCTGCTCGTAGTCTAGGGGTTTTGGAAGGAAAGTGGCATTCCGGATGCCAGGCTTCTCTTCCAGAAAAATGCCCTCTCTGAAAGTTACTGTGCCTCAGTTTACACTTTGTAAAGTATGACTATAATTCATCTCACCTTATGTACTGCTAGATCTTCTGGTACTCTTTGGGAGCCTAAAAAAAATGTTAGGGAACTTATTGCAGTAGGATACAGGCAGGAAAAGAAGTGAACTACAATGTACTGCACAACTGGGAAAACAAAGGGAAGGATACTCAAACACAATGGGAGAGCAATGCTCTGTAAGAAAGATGAATGTTTATGAAGGGCATTAAAAGATATTATAAAAGCCATTCTTCTTATTTCTGTCAGTGGTCAGAGCTCAGACTTTCCAAAACATGAACATGATATTCATCTTCTTTGGTCTCCCCCCGCTAGCTACCAGACTGTAACTCAGTTAAATTCCCAAAAGACAGAGACACATGACTTCTTCAGAAGATATGTATTTAAATGTATGCATATATATGTATAAATATTCTGTGGGTAGCAGGAGATGAATTCTTTTCATTCTCATTAGCCCCTTGTGTGACCTTGTGTGAGCAGCTGGGTTCTGCTCCTCTTCAAACTCCAGCACAAGGTGAGGATCCTTTTCTGCACCTCTACCCATTTCATTGAAAGGCTTCCCATTGTAGCACAACACCGGTGCTCAGAGGAGCCCCACAGATGGGAGCAGAGCAAGTGGAAGGAGAGAAGGGAGACTTTCTTCTAGCACCTTCTGTCTCGGCTACTGGAGCATTGAGTCTACAAAAGGAGCATCATTCCAGCCACTTCTAGAGGAAAAGAAGCAAGGCCAAGTTTGTTCACAGTTTACTAGTGTGGACACCATGAAATCACGACACAGTTTAAGTCTCCTCATTTTACCTTACCCTAACATGGCATGCATTTGAAAAAGTGGTAGAGCAAACAGCATTTTACCTAATTGCAGTTGCTACAAGAAACACCTTTTATTTCAGGCATATCTTCACGGTGGATTAATCAGGTATGGAATCCAGTCATCTTGCTAAATTCTGACCTTTCCATGCTCAGACTGTGGTTGGCTCAGCTCCTCGGTGATTGGCGTGTGGAACTGCATGAATGTTTGGCTTTAGTCAAAACCCCTTTTACCCTTTCAAAGACTACTATATCAAGTTTCCAAAAACTGCTGTCTTCTGCTTCTTCTCTAGATGCCTCTGAGACCTTTCAAGGATTCTGCTCTTTTCTCATAGGCACTGACAAAGGCTTGCAAAAAGTCCATATCTTCCTTCTTTGAGCTCAGGAAGATCCCTAGCACTGAAAAATAAGCATGCGAGTTTATTCTGTGATTTATATTGTCTCAAGAAGTTCATACCCGAGCAACATCCTGAAATTCATAGATAACAGGCATTGAATTCCAAGTAATGTCTTCTGCTTAATGTATCAAGTCTGGTTCCTGAGCTCTGATTCTGCACATAATGAATGATGATGTATTCTTCTCTGTTTTGCTGACTTCACACCCCCCTACATTGAGTGGGACAAGAAGCAGTGAGGATTTCCTGGAGTTCCAGTAATAAGTGTCTTTCAGCCTTACACAAATAATTTCTACAGCAGTGGATCTCTTTCTCACTCTCCACGCTTGCATGCAGACTAAAACTACAGATCAGATACAAAATTATTTTGGGTAAATACACCTGTTTTTCCAGACATGGGGAGCTTTAGTTAAAGTGCTGAGCACTCTGATGTCAGAGGAAAATGTTCTGCAACACAATGACAGCTGGATGCAGGAAGAGCTACAGTCTGCAGCTCAGGACTGGCAGGAATCTGAGCCAGCGCCATGGAAACAGGCATCAGTACCTGTCAGGAGCTGGGAAGTCGCAACATTCAGGGCTTGTGTTACTGCTGCACATTTGTGTCACTGACGTTGAAGCCACACTGCACTTTACATTACAAAGACATGCTCCCGGTACAGAAGTGCTCTTGAGCAGACTTTGACGTTGAAGGTTGCAAAAACAGATTCCCCTTCTAAATATTAAATTGTATTTAAAACATACCTATCAATGCCCCTGAATATAAAATAAACCTGACTGAGGCTACAGGGATTTGTGGAAGGAAAAAAATCATTATCACTATTTCCTAACTGGTAAGCAATTAGCCAATTATGTTACAGGACTTCTGAAGCATGTTAAATTGACTAACAAACAAAGCTGATTTGTAAACAAAATGGCTGGATCCAGTTAGAAAAGGAAAATTGGCAGCAGCTGGGAGGCTGTCAGGAGACAGACTGGTGTCACGAGGAGGCTGTTTGGAGCTGTGATGGTTTAGCAGCTTGTCTTGTTAAGCAGGAGCCAACTATAAGGATTTAAAAATATGAATACATATCTATATTTATTTATTGAATGTACCTTGTATATTAAGTATATATTTTATAGAGTAATATAGAGAGAATAATACATATGCATACAGTATATGTACATGTATAGGTATATGTAATCTACATGTATGAGTATACGTATACAACGTACTTACAATAAGTAATACAAGCATATAATTTATTTTAAATCAAATTAAATCAATTGTTTAATCAACATTCCGGCCTAAATATCACATTTGAAAATACTGTGACATACAAGATACTGTTTGAAAGCATTTCTCCCTTTTCAAATATGCTATGTTATAATGCATGAGAGGAGCACCCTGCGACCCCATACTCTCGTCCTCTCAGAGCTCTGGTGGTGTAGAGCATAATTCGTCTGTCTTCTTCTTCCAATTGGATTTGCAATTCTTCTGCAGGGGAAGCTAAGCACATATGTTTTCAGTAAGAAAGAATTTCTGGAGATAATCTCAATGACCAGCAAAACCATGCAATTAATGCAAAAGCAATGTTTTTATCTTAAGGGAATTTCAGAAAAGATCCACTGTTCCTTTAGCATTTTCAAATGTCAGAGGGTCACGTTCTTCTTTCGTACAAACAACAGTGATGTAAAGGGTTTAATGGTAAACTCTGAGTCAGATCTCTTAATTCAGACTCCAGTAGTGGCCTCAGTATGGGAAACATCACAGAAAATCCCATCATGAAGCTATAGTCAATTGTGAGTCTTCGCTGTGATTACTCAGGAAGAGAATCAAATCTGCTGAACTTCAAGAAAAGCCTCTTGTCTTCTTTGCCCTTGTTGCAGCAAACAGCTTTTCACTCTGGTCTTGCCTTCACTGAGAACCAGAACTAAAGGAAGAAATCTCTTTTGAAACAAACTGGAAACAAAAATATTGAGAAAAAGCCTGAAAGCTTTCCTGAGCATTACTGAGGGAAAGCCATTTTTGACATCACTGAAATTCATCTGTATGTGAGGTGTTAGGTCCTCTTCTAAGTGTCCTAATTCATCTGCTTAACTCTATGGAGAGGTGAAGTCACTCACTTCTGGTGAAGTCTAAGGAAACATCAGGAGAATAAAGAGGGTTGTTTGAAGGATGAATGAAAGATTCAAAGTCTGTCTTAGTAAAATTGCTATTACCTTTCCAGATTTACTCATTTCTGTAGAGACAGATTAATCTATGCAGGAAAACAGAAATACAGGTGAAAATATAAATGCTCTGGGTGCATCTCAACTCCCTGGGTAAAAAGATATAAAAGATGTAGATACTTTTTACCCACATTTGTTCTGATGTTCTGATTACTTCTTTTAAACTTTTCAACCAGAATTTTCTAGTGAAATCATTGCCTTGGCTGAGCAATCAACCTCTAATCAAGATTCCCTGACAGTAGATCTTTCAACATAAATATTTTCTGCTGTCTTATTTGTGGAATATGACCAAAACCATCTCAGTCAAAATCTCAGTTTAGTTGTTTAACAGATCCACACCCATTTAATGAATGGAGAGCCTTGCAGGTCCAAGATAATATTTGACTGTTTCCAAATAAAGTTTTTGTTTATTCAGGAATCCCCTTTCAGCCCATCCAGGAACACTCTCCAAATTACCTTCAAACTCTCATTCATCTGTAACAGAAAATTAAATGGGATCCGTAACTCCAAGCAGAAGCGGTAGAAGGGACTGATGCTGGGAGGAAGAAAGGGATGTAGCACAAGGCTGACTCCAGAGCAGTTTTTTTGCAGCGGAGCTGGTAGGAGCTGCCTGGGCTGCCGGCTGGAGCACAGGCATCAGTGCCAGCTGCCCACAGCTTTACATGACACAGTTGGCACTGTTAATTTAAACAGACTGATGAATGTGACCTCCTGAATGAAATGTTAGTAATTATGCAGTATAGACAGAGAAGGCTCACATTAAAGGCATTTCATAGCAGTTTCCGTTTTCATTTTTGTTTATCTGTTTGTTTTGAAGGGGAGAAGATTAACTAATTTTCAAATGAGTTCTCATTTGTTAACACAAATGCTCAGTAGATATTCTCTGTTGAGTGACCTTGGCCCGGTATCTCCCGTGCTAGTCCTTTCTGAGGAAGAAATAAAAACAGTTTTCAGGAGGGTGTTAAAAGGATGAAGACCAAAGTGTGAGATATCAATAAGCATTTTCCTTTGTTAAACTGTGATCACTGCATGTGTTAAAGTAAAGAGAAGACCTAAAGGGATACAGTTGTCCTTCATGGAAGATTTATTGTAGAATGATACTCCATCAGCATCTGATTACTAAGCACACTTTTGAACCCTCTTCAGTTTTTAGTGGAATGAGATGCTCTCATATAGCTCTTACTGGTGCCTGAAGAAACTATTTTTGCAGAAGAGCCAAGGAAAAGAGAGCTCAAAGACACAAGCCCCTCTGTTACTTCCACCCAAACAGTGACAAGGCAAAAATACACATATTGTAAGTGCAAGTGGAAGAGTCATTAAAGGAAATAAAGTGCCATCATGTTCTTATGAACAACAACCCTATGAGGCACTGAAAAATAGCCACAAAGCATCGTTGCAATACTGAAAAAAGCTTGGATTAGCCATAGGAGCAAAAGATAAGAACATCCTCTTCTGAACACGTGATTTGTAGGACTTGTATCCTGTACATAAATTAGGTTATCGTTTAGTGTTATTTAAATTCATGCAACAATAAAAATAGAACACGATAATTAAGTCCTTCTTCTATCTATATGCTATAATTTATCATTAAGACAGTCTCCCACAGATCTTTAGAAAACCAGTAGCATAATAGGTAGTCATTAGAATGTATATTTCTAGCTTAGAGCTATTTTAGGTTCTCATTACCATGGTATCTAGGAGCTTTCTAAGGTATCAGAAAAGGAGTTCCCAAGTGGACTTCATGTTGGCTCTTGCTCTCTCCCTCACTTGCCCATAGAAGCCTTTGCTTTGGCTAAAGAGGAGTCAGTTAAATAAAGCTGTGTGCAACTGAATGTGTAGTCTGCAGGGCTCCTTTTATCTTTCTGAGGAATTTCAGTCGGCAGAAAGAAAAGTTATAACCACGTTTTTGCCTTCTCGTTTGTAAAAAAGGAAATGTAACTCTCAGAAGATGAATAGTTTAGTTAAAATGCCAGCAGTAGAATAGAGTCTGCAAGACAATAGGGCGTTTCAGAAACCACGCATCGCTCTCTGGTAGTCCAAAAAAGAAAAAAGAAGTTGAAGGCTCCGAGAGGAGCAGTAGCTTAATCAAGACGCATCATGAGATTATTGTAATGAGACTAAAAAGTGCCTGGGAGAGCCTGAGTATTGTTATATACTTTGATAATGCTGCTTTCATGCCATGAGATCAAATACTGAAGCGAAAGTAACAGGCAAATCATGGAATACAAATAAGAGCAAACAACACATGCAAATGGAGAAATGAGCTAGTTCATTTAGCTGACTGGAAAATTAATTCTACTCATTCACAGAACCAAACTAAACAGAGAAAAATTTACTTTAAAAACAGAACATCTTAAAGTGATGTAAAGTTTTCCATATTTGCTCTTTTGTTTTAATTTTGCCTTTTTCTGGTTGGTATGTGACTGAGGAATCTGACTAAAAGTCAAATATCTTTCTGGTATTTTTTTATATCTGTACATCTGGTTATCTCAGAGATCCTTTTTCATAAAATGTTTATATTGTACCTAAAAATGTCTTGGTTTTTGTTTTCAAAATCTTAATCTTTGCCTCGTATGAAACAGCAAAATTTCACTGGATATTTCTAGATCGATTGTGATCTAAATCACTCAAAGATATTTTACAGCAGGAACTTTATTTGCTCTCTGTACTGGCTGGGGTTTTGCCTGGGATTTTTTTGTGTTTTTCCTGTTTTCAATCTCTCCCTTTTGATATGTTTATAACAGGAAACCTTTGCCTACGTGTGCAGAAAGTTTCTTATAGGTTGAAAATTAGTACTTTCCTCATTATATCTCTTACTCTGAAATTTCTACCTGGTCTGAATCTATTTATGACCGGTTTTACTTCATCACTCTCCCATGTGCTCATCAGCTGTTTGGTCCAAGGGAATAGATGTATTTTTTCTGCAGTGTGTTCGTATGCAATCAGTGATGCAGTTTGGTTCGAGTCACTGACGGCTTAAAAAACTGATGGCCTTAAGATCAGGAATGTGCCCTTAAAAAAAATAACTCCATATCTTTTGGGACTGCAACAACAAAACATAAGTTCATGGCAGCTTCTTTAAGTTCAGGTTGGGTTTCTACACATAATAGAGCTGCTGTTACTCCTGTCTCAGTGGCTTGGCTTAGAGTGAGAGATTAGATGGAGAGCAGTAGCTGTACTGGTGATATTTGGCAAACACAGAAATTTTCAGTACTGGCAAAATAACACTTTATTCGCGGGGTCTGGCAGATTCACCTGTCTAAACTGTGGCTGATGCCTTTCGTTAGCAGTCGACAGAATGATTATTTTCTTTGGATTTCGGAAGCCTAAAGTTTCAGGCATCTTGGCAGAGCGGGTCATTGTTCAGACTGCAGGTCAGAGCAGTTCATTCCAAAAGTTTCTGGCACACTATTGTTTCTCTTCAGCTTGTTTTGATTTCCTTCTTTTGTTGTCTCTCACTCTTCAGTTCTTATTTGCCAGCATATAGGCCATCCTACTTATCTTCAATTATCTCTTATAGACATTTCTTAGAAGTATTTTCCTCATGATTATTCCCTCCAGTGATTGACTTTTAACTAGAACAAGAAAAAGAGACAGTTTTCAGTGATTATTCTGAATTTTTTACAGAGATTTTGTCAGAATAAAGTAACTTTTTCTAACACTGATGAATAAATAAATATCAAAAATTTTTAGACTTGCACAAAATTTAAAATTGTTCCATTAAAAATATGGAAGATAAGGTAAGTAAATGTGAACATTTCAAATTATAGTACCATCTGCTGTGCGCTTTTCGTGACAATTTGTCAGCAATATTGCAGTCAGCTTAGTATCCTGAAGTCCTGGTCACTCATTGCCCATATGGGGGACACATTGTAGGACTCCTCTATCCTGGAGGTTTGCTTGCCATGGAAACAGGAATGTGCAAGGCAATGGGGGGAGGGGGGCTGTTACACACTCAAGCCTCATAAAACTGGATTTTTCCACAGTGATTTATTCGCCACTGCATCAGTGGAATGAGGATGTTCCCATGTCTTTAGCTGTATCCACCAAGGGAACAGCAGCCACTGGATTCCCACTCTGAGATGCCTTACAGCTGAGGGAGAAAAGGGCTTTTAGCCTACCACTTTTCCCTTAGATTGTTCCTAGACTATCTCTTTGTGTCTATTATCAGTTATCCAGACATACAGCTGTGCTTTACAAGAATGTTTCCTCCTTGATGTGGCGAAAATCAAATGCCTTCTCCAAAATCAGTTCACAGACATCACTGCCTCTACTAGTTTAAAAAAACTACATTTGTTAATAATAAAATTGAAAATATAGGAAGGAATCAAGGAAAAAAATTGTCTCTGCAAGAGAAGGTAAACGTCCACTTGCAGTATAAAGCTGTTTTCAGTTGGCTTTGAAATTCTTCCTTTTCTTGGTACCTCCCAACCTGTTTTAACTTTAAATTTGGTGCCCATGATAACTCTAAAGAGTATAGCCCATCATAGTACCCATCTACATACTGTGAGGATAAACAGTTTTTGGGTGTCATTTCTCTTAAACAGGTTATTCAAAGGGTCACTGGACTAGATAATTTTTTTTAACTAACCTATGAATAGAGAATGTAAAATATTGTATTTTATGGGTGTAGTGATAGAAACAAAAAAAGAAAAGCCAGAGTTATTAAAAGGCTTTTATTTGTCTTAACTTTCACAAAGTGGAAAATAATAATTATATGTCAGCCAATAATTCTTGAGTTAATCTAACAAGTACACAGATAATTAAAGAGGTAAAGAAAAAAAGTGTAAATAAACAAAATTTTATAAGTTTCTACACTATTTTGCAATAAATCAAGCTATGCAGAAGCCTTTAGCTGTTCAAATTTTTTGCAAAGCCAAATGCATGCTCTGCTTTTTTATCAAATGATTTAATCTTTTCAATTGTGCAAAATGTTAAATCAAAGAATGGACAACAGAAATATGAGACAAATAATGAGAAATACAGTGTTTAATACATATTTAAAAGCTTAGATCAGTCATGATATTATAGACACATTGACTTTTGTTTCTTGTTTTCCTCAGTACAAATAATTTTCAATATACCCTTCAGTTTAGGGGTGCAAGAGCATATATTTTTAATAAATTCATGTAAAATCTGTTGAGATTAATGTTGAAGTTAGCTACTCATTTTATCTCTGTGTTTAATACTAGCCAAGGAGACAAATAATTACAAACACATATCAGCCGGGACAATCTGAATTTTTTGGCCCCACTTGCATGGAAATACTTCGACTGGTAAAATGCGGATATTTAAATATTCCTAGTGAGTTGATAGGCATAAGACTGTTCCTTCCAACAGGGTGTTACATCATTAGGAGCTCAAAATTCTTTGAAAGTCATTGACTCTATCTTTTGTAAGGGCCTTTGAAAGCTTTCTCTCCTGCTTCTCCTACAAATTTTTTTCTCTTCAGGAACTAAAGCCCCAAAGTTCAGAATGGGTTTTAGAGGTGGGTAGTCACAGCCCAGTGGAAGAAGAGGGAAGTGGCAAAAGGCTAAGTTAGGTCACGGCATAAATCACACACAGGGAGCAGAGAGGTAAACCACATTCTCAGGATCGAGCTGAGTCTGCCACAAGGCTTGGAGTCTCACAAAGCAGCACAGATAGCTGGCTCACAAGAAACAGAGGTGTAGGTCCTCAGCCGTGCTCAGGCTGGAGTGATTTGCCCTCTCATCTAATTTGGCATTTTCCTAAATATACCTCTTAGAAAGCATAACATCATGGAGACTTTGTGATTTATTTTTCACAGCTTTTAAGAGCTTTTAGCTGTGGCATCTGTGCTAATCACTGTATCTGTTAGCAATATCCTGGAGGGCTTGTGCTGTTGACAATGCACCTGTTTACACTCTTCATTCTCTAGTTCTGCTGACAGAAACCAGCCTATATCCAATAACCCAATTCTTCATGAGTCTTTTTTCAGTTTCTCGTGTTACTGTGCTAACATTACTAGCAAAGAATAGCCCCCTGTATAAGAGGGGCTTTCTTGAATAGAAGTTTAACAGGTTCATCTGTGCCTCAAATGACAATCATTGCACAATATGAGTTTCATGTAGATGATACATTAGTTATATATTCCCTAAGTAAGCATTTTAAACTCTGTAGTTAAGGTTCACAATGCTGAGTTTGCATTAATTTCTGCGCTTAATATCAACAAAAATCTTTATCTCACTTCCATGGGAGAAATACAAGACCCTTTAAAGTATTTAGAAATGTAGTGTCAGTCAAATGGAATGCCTGATTCTATCTATTTCATTGAGTTATGCTATTCAGTCCCTCAGATTCCATGTAAAATGAATAGACAGGAATATGAATTAGCATCAGATTAGATCAGTGTACCTGTTGCTCATTTACTATGGGTGCTGATACACCTATTTCAGCAGTGGCAGTGTATTTTAGAGGTGTGATATTTCTTCAGCTGTCAGTAGGTGGAAAAGGAGAGAACTTTTTATGGTGTGGACTGAGTGTGGGGTTAACCCTTCCCAAAGCCCTACTGGTTGAAGTGGGGAGAAAGCCAAAGCTTTGCCTGAAGACCTCTCCCAGCCTATGCCTACACACTTACGTGAGTAGTTCCCCTACATAATGTGATAGAAGTAGTATTGATGTGGACCAATAAAAAAATATTTCTTTTCCTTTCAAACACTCATGAACTTCAAAGTACGACGCAAGAATGAAAGGTGTTTGATTCATGTGCTCCAATGATGTAGATTGTGTAAGAAAGAAAACTTCAATTTATTTTGCATTTTTCTTTAGGTTCTCTTTCCTCATTTGAAGATCAATATCTCCAGTGTGTCTGTAAAAATGTCCTTTGCAACTCTACTGTCTGGTTTATTTTCCAGTTGTAAGAGATGATTTATAGCTTCCACTGTTGCCACCACAGACATACACTGGTAAAACTAGAACCTTCCTTGTGAAACACACTGAATTTCATATCTTGATTTTGTTCAGCTTAACTGCCATTACAAATATCTCCATTCAGTGATTCTTGGTAGTTACTAGCACTTGTCTAATGAAGTTACATTTTCTTTTTCTCTTTTGGGAATTGACACAGAAAAAAACCTCAAACTTTTTATCTAGTTGGCCTTGACAGGAGAACAGCAGACCTGTTATGCTGGCCTTACCAGTATTTCACCAGGTTCATGTCATTGGCAATGAAATTTGTCTTAGAAATTGGATGCATTTTAAACCACCAGCAAAAAGGAAAAATAAAAAAAAGTAAACTAAAATTCTTACAGCTCAGATTGTACAATATTCTGTTCACTGCCTACCTGAAACATCTGAGTTGGGCCCTGATCACTTGCCTTGTTACTTGATTGATTTACTGAGTTTAGGGAAGACAGGAGTCTGAAGTGACTGCGTGCATGTACGTGTGCCTCTGTGTGCGTGTGCAAGCATACAGATATTTATGCGTGCAGCTCTCAATATCTCACACAGCTGCCAGGAACTTTCCTGCAAAATACTTCCCTTAGAAAGGAACAAAGACTATTTAGGCTCAATGTCTACTTTTACCCAACACAAATCCCTAATTTTTTGTCCTCTTTCCCTTCGCCACTGAAACTACGCCACCTTCTGACATCACGGTTGGGAATGTGAGGATGCGAACGGAACCTCAGATGCCCACTCTTAGTCTCCTTCAGTGTACTACTAGAAACTAGATTTTATTTTAGGCAAGAACATAGCAACATGTAAGTACCCCTTTTTTTTCCTGGGTTGTCTGAACTCAATGCCGTGAACTTTTCTATGACCAAAAATCATAAGGCGTTGCATTGCCTGGACAGAAGTAGCTCAAGATGACATGTGGTAACTCTTCAGGCATCCCGTGTCTCCAGGGCAATTACACAAAGGGGAAGGGTTTGGAGCTGCCAAACGCTGTGCAAGACAGACAAAACAGCCCACATAAAATAATTTCATTTTGCAGACATGGATTCAAATCGACCTGGAGAGCCTGTTACATGATGAACATACAGCATAGGAGTGAGCTGAACGTGTGATAAACTCCACACAGCTCAGGAGATGTTGCATGACCCCTCCTGTCTTATGCAATAGACTGGACTAGTCATAAAATGTTTTAAAGCATGTGCCAAAGTAACTTCTATTAAAAGGAAGATACTAAAAAAAAAAATCCCAATATAATGAAATCAACCAACATTAAAAAAAAACAAACAAAAAAACAATCAAATAAAGCCAAATTGTTGATCAAAACTTTTTTTTGTGGTTTTTATGTCTTTAAAAAACTGTTTCTTTTAAAATTTTGATATAGTTTTTATTTTAGACATACTTTCTGAGCAGCATATCTTTCTTTTCATAACTCCTACCCTTGCCAAGAAAAAGAAGAAATCCTAAGTATTCAATGTGATTCAATCCTTCTGTGTATCTAAATTATTACTTTTGTGGAAACAGAAGTATCCAATTTTTTCTGTTCCTGAGCACACATACCTAATTGGCTAAAAGGGTACATTGAAATTCCTTTGGGAGACTTTTGTATGGAAAAAGAACATCCCTTCAACACATGCAGAAACTAAATTGGAAGCAATGTATAGCTGAATGTTTGAACAGTTCCCAAGCCTTTTATTCTTGGCATAGAACTTTTACAATATGAATTCTGCTTAAATCCAGTATGGTTTCTCTGGACACAGCTATATAGCTATTTGAACCATATCTAAGAGCAAGTTTTTCCCTGAAATCATTGACTATTCAGAAAGTTAGCATCCCATGGCCCGCATTTTTTTTCTCTTGACTCATATCTTGAAACTGTGAGATATCCTACCATCAGAAGACAATCATATTCCTTGATGAACTTGGGGGCAGGTGTGATGGCTCTGGCTGGGATGAAGTCAATTTTCTTCGTATGGATTGGATTTGTGATTAAAACAGTGCAGATTACAGACCAGTGTCTTATCAGTTTATGAGCAGTGCTTGCACAGCATCAAGGTTTTCCTATTTTTTTAAGGGGTTTTGTCCCCACTCAGCCTCTACAGCATGTAAAGCGGGGGGCCCACTAGAAGCTAGGAGGGGTTGAAACTAGTACAGCTGACCTAAACTGACCAAAGAAATGCTTCATGCCAAATGGCATTATGCTCAGCAATAAAAGCTTGGGGAAAGATGGTGGACGTGGGATCTTCATGGTCACGGCATTTGTTTTTCCACGCAATCACTGCATGTGCTGAGGCCTTGCTTCTGATGGAACAGGCTAGACATCTGCCTGCCAACAGGAAACAGTGAATAAATTCCTTATTTTGTTTTCCTTGCACACACAGCTTTACTTCACTTATTAAACTGTATTTATCTTGATCCATCCTGTCTTTTCTTTTCTGATTCCCTCTCCTGTCTTGCCGGGAGCAAGCTGGGAGCAAGCGGCTGTGTGGGTGCCTGGCTGTTGTCTTGGTCAACCTACCACAGCAGGTTACATTGAAGCAGCAGCAAACCTACAGAAGGTTAGGAATAAATGCACACCAGAGAGTAGGTGCATAAACTGCAATCCAGCTTTAATAATATATCGGGATCATTTTTTAGGGCAAAATTTAAAAGTCCCAACACAGACCCCGGTGTTGTGTGTTACTGGGAGAGAAATGCTGAGGACCAGTACCATAACGTTCAGCCACCAGTGATTTAATTTCACCTGTCTGACTTCTCTTGGGAGAGGAAGGCAAGCAATCATGTTGCCAGGCACTGAGCTAACCTACACATTTCGTCCGAGGTATTAGTTTTTCTTTTTTCTCTGAAATGTATGAAAATGTGGACACAATACTGAAAGAATGCTCTGCTTGTCAGACCAAAACCTGAGGGGAAGATGTGGAACTAGCAATGCACATAGCTCTCTAGTTATGCTGGTAAAATTAGTGCTGGAGGAAGAAAAAAAAACAAAACTATTTTTTTACAGGGCAGCAGGGCAAATACGGAATCACTATGTGTAATGCTTCAAAGTCAGCCACCCTGGAAGGACTACTGCTGCAATAAACACTTTGACTTTCTTGGGTATATAAGAATAAATTTACACTCTATAGTTTAATTATGGGGTTTCGATAAGCCACAAACCACACAAGATTTGCCTGCACAGGAATTTCAGGCGTACAGTGAAAATCAGAACAATCCCTGTTCGCTAATCAGTGCAGGACCATAAACTGTTCCTCTGGTGTAAAACGTTTCCTTGGCTTGTGTAGGAAAGCCCCTGCTTCTCACCCTTGCCACTGGTTTTCAAATGGGAGCAAAAACAACACTTACTGATAAGTGCAAATAGTTGAAAGAATGCCACAGAGATTTAAATGTTAAAACAAATCTCCTCTATTGATGCAGGAAGGCTAGGTGTTCATGGGCTGAGTGATTGAGCCAAGGGAATTGTATTTAAACCTAACAACATAATTATAACTTTCATAATTATTTTCCTCCCATGTAGATACACACTGGAAGACTGCAGGAATCAAACTGCCAAAAGGGCTGGAGGTAATTAATACTACAAGTGAGAAACTTAGCCAGCAATATCATACTTTCTAATGGTGGCTTCCTTACAGACAGCAACAACAACATTGCATAAATGGCATTCCTGAAAGTATTCCTGTAATGACCCTTTGCAGAGCAATACAGAAATGTTGTGTGAACCTGGAAAGCTATTTCTTGACCCTTTTTTCTCTCAGAATTTCTGAGAAGCCCTATTCCAGGTTTAATTTCATGCATTTAATTTTTGCAGCACTCCAGTCCAGCACAGATGTACCATGGCCATCCTTTGGGGCAATTTCAGCTGCAGATAGAAACAGAAAGAGGGAATAGTACAAAAGTTTCTTCAGCGCCAACATTGACAGCATATTAAGTAGAAAATCTCATGATTGGTCTTATAGCTGGTAAAAAGTCATGCTGCTCAGATCTGCTGTACTCCCAGCCAAAATTAAAAGAACTGTTGTCCTTTACAAAGTTTTATTTTCTGTAAGGAGGAAATGATGGCAAAAGGTTTCTTGCTGGGAGGTTAGTCGTGGGTAGATGTAATGAAATAATATCTGTGCACTTTCAGTAGTTCCAGAGGATGGTCTGGCTACTAATTGAAATGAGAAGATCTAAATTTTACATCATATGTTGCTGCTGCCTTATGATTCTGGACAAAATGTCTTTGTTTTACTCTCATTTCTCTATCAAGAGGATAGGCTTGTTCTAGCACCATGCAAAATCAGGTTTTGTTTTATGCTTATGCAGGAAAAGCAAAAAACCCCCTATTTCTTTCCCGAACCAAATTCCTCATCTTCCAAGCATAGTCTGGCCTGCATACTGAGCTATTAAAGAGAGATGAGTGAGATTTCTGCTGAGAGAAAGGGCACAGAGAAGGCTCACATAGCATTAACCAGTGCAGCAAGTGTCCCTGGCTTCTGTTTGAGCAAAGTGCTCAGCAAAAGAGATGACAGCAGTTTTGTCATATGACCATAGTTGGAAAGGAGATTGGATTGCTGACTCAATGTCTGCCTTTCCTGGAGTGGACATTTTCACTTAAAGTACAATTTTCTAAATTTTTAGAGGAGTACTATTGCTGTGGATGTTTGTGGGACAAATGGAGAATTAGTGAGAAGGGACAGTTTGGTGATGCTTCTTAATCTAACACACACTTGCTAAGCACAGAAATGTTTGCTGTCATTGAGGGAGCAATGAAACAGGTGAGATAAAGTCAAGTGATGCTTAAATGCCAGTAATGCACAGCCCATACATGGTGGGAAGAATTTCTGCTTGGAGGCGTATTACATCAGCATGCTCACATCAGCAAAACCCAGTGGGTCATATGTCAAAATCATTCTGTACCCAGACAGATGCAGCAGACTGAAGAGGAGCTGCAGTTTTGCCATACAGAAGTTCAGCATGGTAATGCTAGAAAGGTTTATCCATAAATTAGTGACGTGGAGTTCTGATATGCCCCAGATAAAAAGATGGAGTCACGACTTTGGCCGTATTTAGATAAATAGAGACAGTGCTATACCGGAACGGGTCTCTTCTGTTGGACCTGCACCCAGCTGCTGCCTTCTGAGTGCTAACCCTGCAGAACCCCTGCAGCTGAAGTGCAAAAGCTGTAGTTAAATACACCAGACTTCTCTCGATGTAATTCCTCGGTTATGTTCCAAGACAAGCTGAGGACAAGCCACAAGAGAGGTAGGGTGGACTGAGTTACACCTTTCCAAGAAGTCCCACAAAGGGGCTGTAACTCAGAGTCACCATCCCAGCATCTGTCTGAATGGCTGTGCTCCATCTCCTGCATCTCTGAAGCGTCCAGGCGGCGTTACAGCCGTGCAGCTCAAATATATATATGTGTTGCAACACTAGAAGGTCCTTAAATGTCCAGTACCCTCACTACAAAACACATCAAGGAATAACGTTGCAACTTACCATAGGTTCTGGTTTTGTACTTTACAAACTCCGTGGCGGGCGATAACAGAGTAAAGCAGGCTGCATGTCGTAAGCCTCAAACTTCACCTCATCCAGTGTGACTTCACAAAGGCTTCCTGGACACCTCTCGTGTTCACTTGGGATGCAAATGGGGCTTCAGATTGAGGGAAAAGGAAATTTGGAGCTAGTGAAGTACATAATCCTGACATGGAGGTGGAAAAAATGGTTTAAATCTCTGCAATTTCTTTGTTAACTTTTCAGGAGGGGGGAGGTTAACAAAATATCTCGCAGTGTTTTGTACTGGAAGTGAAAAAATTACTATTATTCTGTTCCAGCACAGCTTCTTGAAAGCTAGCATGCCGCACCTTAGGGCTATTGTTCAGACTTGCTAAAGAAAGGCTCCATTCTCTCCTCTCCCCTGTGAAAATATAAGTTGTCTCTGCTTGAAAATCATCGATACAGTGCATCAAAGGATTTACTCCAGCTGCCTCAAATCCAACTCCAGTGAGAAGCCTGGTGCTGCTATGTTAACAAAAACGGAGCTGGAGTCTATTTAAGGCTTTTCAGCTGTGTAAGCAAAACTGAATACTGTTGCCTTAAAGGTGAGGACAAAATAACTTGCCAGGTCAGAGACTCAACATGGTTGCTTCTCTTCCCTTCCTCCACTACCATCATATTCCCCCGTCCAAGTAAACCTCTCAAGAGTCCTGGCCAGTTGAGTGAGCAGTGGTCCCTTGGCTGCCTTTCCAGGCTGGCGCTGGAGCTGGGGCTGCTCTCTGCACTCCAACAAAGTGCTGCTCTCAGCACTGGGGCCACAGCCAGCACTGATGCTTGGGTACACCTGCCCAGGATGGGGCCACAGCTTCATCCTTCATGACCTTTCTCTAGGAAAACAGCTGCCCTTTAGGACTTCTATGTCTCAGGAATTATGTGAAGCAATGTAAGTTCATTTGTGACTCCTTGACAATACAACATGCAATTCCTACTCATCGGGGAAATAGGTACAGTTCTCCTGGGAGGCATTAGACAATGTGGAAAATACTGTAGTTTTATTGTCCTAAACTTATTTTTCAGAAATTTAGAAATTAAAGATATAGGAAGAATTACTGAGAAAACTATATGTTTTTCCTGTTTTCCATGTTGCTAGTTAAACTTATATATTTTGTGCTCATGTGTGAATCTATATATATGTTCATTCCTATGTATGAATAACATATCTAGCAAAACCATATTTCTTGTTAAAATTTTCAGTCAAATAAAAATACTGGTAAAATGTAATAAAAATGAAGTACCCTAAACTACATTAGATTCTTGATTATTTTTTAATAACTTGACTGTTTTATTTGAAGAGTTTCAAATTTGAAATATATTTTGTTATATTTTTACATACAATTAATGAATGCAAGGAGAGGGCTTTTTTATGATGTTCTGCTTTCAAAAATAAATTCATTTCTGCTTTCTAATTACGTGCATATAAAAAAAGGGAAGAAGGAAATATGTTCTAATTATATAGAACAACTTTCTTTTTAATTGAGAGTGGAAAAGAAATTCATTCATGGTGCTATAAAATATATGTGAGGCAATTATATCATCAGGACTTCTTTTTGTGTATAACTTATGTGCTATGGAAATGGAGCAATTATGATATCATGACTTTTTGTTTTTAATTAGAAAATTAGTCTACTGTTTGCATAATTGCAAAGAGATTCTCTTTTATTGGATCTTTCTATAATAAGTATTAGAAGTAATTTTAAGTAAGAGAAGGAAAAAATAGCTTATTTGCAAAATGAAAAAAAAGGCAATAGTGCTGCTTAGCTACTATAACAGCTTGAGTTACACACCACATAAGATGCAGAAGATGCCTCCTACGTAACAGTTTCAAATTCAGATTATATTTGAAAAGCACAGAAAAAAAATCACTTTATGCTTTAATTATAGAAAAGCTCAATGGTTTCAATTACACATGACATTCTGTACAAAACTAGAAAGGACATGATCTTTTGCTAATTATTCAGACCAAAGGCTAATATCTCCATTAACAGCAGACAAGGCAGGAATTCAGAATGGCCTTAAACATGATGTTGGTGTTCAAGCTTTTTGAAACTGGACAATACCGCTGTAAAATTGTTAAATGGGATGATGTGGGAGTTTGAAAGCATGCAATGGATGTGTGAACCCCTTGCACTGAGTCTGAACATGAGGAAATTGGGACCCAGATACATCCACAATCTGACACGGTTCCTTGGACATCTGTAAGAGCTGGACTCTGGGCTTTTAGTATCCGCTCTCCGAGTAAGAAAAGGCAACAGATATGAGCCAACCCCTACATTTGTAATGTGTTCTTGGTCAATGATTCTAGGTGGTTAAACCAGAAAGGAAAACAAAGGCTGCCTTTTAGATTTTTTAAGTCTCTTGCTCCTTATGTTGACACAGTCTTGCACTAAATCTGTGCATAATAAATTGTCAGAGTATAATGTAGTAGTCTTTGTTCTCCTTGTTTCAGCATAACTTACAAGTATAAGCCAGACAAAATCCTTATTTATGGAGAGATGTAACACTACTAAAAGTAGGAGAATTCTTGCTTTGCTACATTGCTTCTTTATAATTTGATGGGAAAAATATCAGTTTATTATGCCTGATTTGCGTGAAGTTTTGTATTAGATGAGCAGTTGATCTCTGAATAAAAAAAAGTAATGAACTTGATTTAAGCTGAATATCTCTCACATTAGTCATTTTTCTTGTCTTTGTGGTGTCATTAATGAATGTTTACAGATGTTCAGCCAAGAGTACATAGCTTGATGGTTATAGTTCTATTTTAAGATTCAACCTTGCAAAAACTTTCAAGTGGACATCCCACTTACTAATGAGACCATTTCGAATTGATGTTTTATGGTAGTGAGAGCCATGGCCGCTGCTTACATGTTTGCAGTTTAAGTCCTCAAACTAAAATAAGTTATTAGTTCAATAGTACATTCTTTTGATTAAGTACATTTCTTTTGATACCAAATCATGAAATTAAACTCTTATATCCACCTAAGGAAAAGTGTTTCTTGTATAAAATGAGCCAGTTGTGAGCAGTCTTTCCATATCAAAATATGAAAACTCAGTTAGTGCCACATTCAACAAAATTAGCTGTTTAAACAGCTGCATGAAATAAGAATCAGTTCCAGCTTACTGAGTCTTTGCTCTCACATTTCTTTTTCTTTAGGAGAAAACTACATGAGACTTTGTTATATCTCATTTAATTTGCCGTTTAAAAAATAGAGGTTTTTTCTATGCTGAAACTGCTCTATGAAAGCATTGCATGGCATCCCTCTTCTCCTTGTCCTTATCTTGAAGCAGGATGTATTTACATCACTCACAGCCCGTATAGCCCTCAGGGCGGGATTTCGGGAGTGAGCCAGTAGCTCAGCACAGGTGTGGAACATGGCTTAGTTTAGCTCCTATGCTCTCTGGCTGCTGCACTGCAGTTAGAGCCCTAAAGACACAAATGCTCCTCTTGACCTAAATGATCTTTCTTTTTGCAAGACATAATACGGCAACTACAGTTCATTGCCCTGGAGTACAGGGACCTGTCTGGTCTACTTTGGAGGCCATTTGGAAGATGAGAGACAGAAAGGCCAAAGCTGTCTCTGTTCTGAGGGATATTTTGGTAAACTCACTGAAAAATCAGGAAACATTTAAAAATGTGTGTTTGGCTGTCAGAAGAAGGATCCTGATTTTGGATCAACCTGACTGCATAGTTTTAAGCTGGAGAAGGTCTCTGATAATAGGAAGTGTGTCAAGCCCCTTCAGCATGTCACTGTGTCAGTGCTTAGAGCTCTAAAAAGACGTAGCACCCAGAGACTTCAGTTCTCTGCTGGGGTAATAATCACCATCCGACCTTGTAGGAGAGAACTTCTACAGAAGAACCAGGCAGCACTCCTGGTTCACCCTGTGATGTTGCTGTACTGCACCATCATGTCTAAACCTGCAGGAACACAAATATGTACGTCGTGCTCCAGGAAGTTCCAGCCTCCGAGTCAGAAGGTGATTTCAACCCTCTGGCTCACCGAGTGGCAGGATACAGACCGAGAAGGTGGGATTGCTATAGTTGGAAGGGATTTCCTTATAAAATTCTGAAATTTATGTTTGCTTTTCTTGCAAGTACTGAAACTCTTCCATCAGGAATAACAGAAGTTTTATGCGGAGCAGAGGGAAACTGGTTTTGTTTAAGTGAGAAACAATAGAAATATTAATTCTAAATTCTTCTGAAACAACGCTGTCTTCAAACTGCTGACCTGTATTACGTATCCTTAGATACAATTCAGCACAGTCTTACACCCGCATGAGATTTGCATGTCTTTTGGTTCCTGATGGAAGATGTATGGCTATTTTTTGTGTGGAGGCTGCTATTATTTCTGTCATCTGGTTTTATAAAGCAGCTTAACTGTTGTTTGTCTTCTTTCCACAACAATTGGTAAAACAGAATTGCTCTCGTACCCACTGATTTAAGTGATTCTTATACCATAGCAATACTGTTTCAAATATATTAGAATTGTTTAGAACTATATGAATGTTTGTGAGTTTGGTCCAAATGTGTACAGATCTGTCAACAGATATTTAAGATGTTTGTGTCTTCTAAGAGGTGAAAAAAAATCAAAAACCGAAAAACACCCCAGTTTGAAGAACAATTCCTCTTTGAAATTAATCCCTTTATTAAGAAACACCATAGGATTCAGTGTTTACTTTCAGTGATTCCATGGCACATATGTTCTCTTTATGAGCAATAAGGTTTTCTTTTCCTAACCGCCACCAGTGAACTCAATGTGTTCTCTGAGCCCTTTTCTTTTCTTGCATCGCTAACAATAAAGGGTCTCCAAACAAATTAGGCCACTGCTACATCTGAATAAACCCCTGGTATTCAAATTACGCCCTCAGTGAAAGCCAGTCAGCCTCATTGCTCTTATGCTTTTGAACAGGCTTTCAAGAGATAATTTTACTAAAGCAAACAAACAAACAGACACAGCAAGCTGTTGGTGACCAAAATCTTCACCCTTTCCCATTACCCATTGCCATGGTATTTAAGTCCAGCACAGAATCATAAGTGAGGAGTTCCAGCAACGCAAATCTGCAGTCACACTCACAAATAAGAGTGGAAGGCTTTTCTTGCTTTTTTTTCATATTGCATTTCTATTTCAGGGAAATGGTATTAGCATACAACACCAGGCTGGATAAGTATTTTGGGCTGAGAGCTCTTCAGTCATCAAAGCATTTCATTGTCTGTGCCTTTCCAGCTTCCTGGAGAAGCGACCCAATATGTTGTGACTGGGAAAAAAAATAAAAAAAAAGATTAGGTGATCCATAGCCAAAAGTGTTTAGGTCATTTACTCCTTTCTTTAAATCGCTTGAAAAGTCATAGAATCATAGAATGGTTTTTGTTGGGAGGGACCTTGAAAGTAATCTAGTCCAACCCCCCTGCCATGGGCAAGTTGCTCAAAGCCCCATCCAGCCTGGCCTTGAACGCTTTGAGGAGTGAGGCATCCACAGCTTCTCTGGGCAACCCATGCCAGTGCCTCACCACTTTCACAGGAAATACTTTCTTCCTAATATCTAGTCTAAACCCACCCTCTTTCAGTTTAAAGCCATATATGTCTTTTATATATATGTATATATTAAAAAAAAAGGCCAGTACTTACAGACAGAGTGTTTATAGGCACCCGTGACAAAATCATTATCTTTTGTCAAATTGTGCCACAAATACTCGTGTTTTCATTACATGCAGACTGGCTATATTCCATACACAGTGTATTCAGAATAAACCTCATGCCTCTTAAAACAAACAATAGGAATAAATTCCTCTCATGTCATGGAAATACTATGCTGAACTCTTGGAAAAGCTAAACCTATTATCTCTCAGTGAAATTTATTTAAATCAGTAATTCATTTTTATAGATCTAAGTCTTAAAGCATGAACACACAAATAAATATAACTGAGTTAGAACAGCTAGCATTTGGGTTTTTTTTCCACAGAATTGTGAACATGCTACTGTTTATCACAAAATGCTAATGGCCTCACTACCCCATCCACAGAAGAGATCTGAATAAGAACAAGCTAAACAAACTTCAGCTGGTCAGCATCTGTTTTCAACATACTTGATAAGATGCATGACTAGTCTGAATTCAAACAATCACTCTCTTTCTTCTTCGGGGAATTAAGGATCAGCAAACCTTTTAAAATATTTAAATTACAGTGGTTTAGTTGTTAATTGTGCTAAGCATTCTACTCAGTGTATTATCTCTAGTTATTCTTTTATTTGCAGTTTAATTCTAATAGCATCTTTATTTGTCTTCCAAGTAACCTTCAGTGAAATAATAAATTCCCCATGAGTTCCTCAGGCATTTTGTTATTCCTGCAGAAAAGAAATAGGCACAAGACTAGCAGTTATATCTGAATCTGTATCAAATGTGAGTTTGAGAACATTCCCCACAGATCTGAAACACAATCCCATTTTATTCTACATGTAGTCTTCATATTGCTAAATTAATAGGTGCTTTGTGCTCTCTATGTAAAGATGAGAAAGAAGTCTCTTTAGAGGTATGCAAGACAACAATCTGGGTCAAATTTACCTCTTGTATGTATTTACATTAGTCCTATTAACTATTGTAAGTGCAAGAAAACCATAAGAACACCTTGCATTTGAGCTTATGGATTCACAGCAACTTCCCAGGGATGGAGCAAACTGCCTATGATAACATATTTTAAAAATTTCTCCAATACAGAATATTTTTGAGGCTTCTTTTGGCTACCAACAGGTCAGGGTTTTTATATGATTTAAGTATCTTTGTAGTCTGCAGACTTGCTTTCCACACACCCTTTAATTATAGTCTGTAAAGTGCAACTAAAGAGGGGTCAAGGTTGAGACTAAGTGAAGGGGACAAGCTGAACTGAAGACAATGCCTAATTTTAAAGACCAACCATCCCTCTTGAGAGCTGCAACTACTATGTCTGCTCCTCTCTACATCGCCTTTCCTGATTTTAATGGCATTTTACAGTTTTGAAGAGGGCAAAGTTCAGCTTTAAGACAGTCCAGCTATGGTTTTAAGGGTGATATGAAGAGCAAAAGATGCTATTGGCAAGAATTATGTTGTTACTATGGAAAACTGATGGTTGCAGAGGGGGCAGAGCACATACACTTTGGTGCCCGGATTATTCACTTATGCCTAGACTGAAATAGGCTGTGCCAGTGCAGGTTGTTGCTAGTGTCATATCAGATCTGCTGTCAAATCACTGCCCAGTTCTCACCTTTCTGCTAGAAATAAAGCAGGAGCAGGCTGTCTGTGCTCTCACACTGGCACCTGGTTCAGGCAGCCCACATAAAGAGCAAAAAGAGGTGTGTAATATTATGCAGCACAAGGGAGTCTTCATTTAAACATCTATCTGCATCAATCCAGCTAATTCCAGCTCACGTGCTCTTGGGTTTTAATTCATATATCCCATTTATTTTCTGTTCACCTGGTTAAATGAGGAGATTATTCTCAGCAAGTGTGGTTTCAGTTCTGACATAAGAACTTGCTCAGAGATATGAAAGCTTTATGTGCCCCATGGTGGGATCTAGAAAGGGAAGGTGGATGTTTGTTCACAGAAGACTTTGTAATCCGTAAATCTAGTCACTCTGAACTAATTGCTTTTTTATAATGATGGTGTATAAAATGGAAAAACTCCAGCTTTACACAAGCCTCAGTAAAATTTGCTGGATTGTGTGGTATTTATTTTAAAAGTCTACTCAGGGTAAACACTGAAAGTTCACGTTTACATGAATTTTCCATTGGCAACCTGTGCATTTAATCCTCACTCACAGAATACAAAGAAGAACAAGTGATGTATATAATAACTGGGATGAAGGAGAAAAGTGTGTAGGTTTGTATGGAAAATATATGCAAGTTCTAGAGTTTTCAGCAGGTGTTGCTTCCATCATGCAACCAGAATCTGCACAAATTCTATACTGTGTAAACTTATCTCCTTCCTGGAGCTGGCTTTTTAATGTTAATATAAACAAACTCAAACATAAACCAGAGCATAGTGTTTCTCCTGTGCATGGCTATTCTTCCATTTTTTCTCGTAGGACCACATATTTTTTTTCCTCTTTGGGGCCAGGTTATGTCAAAGTCTTTGCTACTGCTCGTTTTGAGGTAACAGGAACTGATTTCAAAGCAAGTCAGACAAAATGGCTTTGCATTTCTCCACAGGGAGCTACCATTTGACATGTCAGCTAGCAAAGAGCTCAGGGCTGAAAAGTGGCAAGGGGGGGTGAATGGAAAACACTCAAAAGAGTGGGATATAAAATAAAGATAACTGCTTTTTTTTCAAAAACTCAGACCTATATCATTTACAAAAGAACTATGAATGAAGCCACTTTCTGGTTTGACTTACATGCAAGCAATGCCATGTGGGACATTTCCCATTCCTTTGGCAGCCTGGAAAGCTGAGGCAATATATCCCATTGGTTCCAGCACTGAGCTGCCTCCTGCTTCAGAAAAGCCTGAGGGAAGGACGCTGGTGCAGCTGCCAATTGGGCTTGATAGCCAGAGGGACATGAGGGCAAGGTCCAGGTCTGTGAGAAGGAGAAAGGGTCCAGGCTGCATGCAGCCTCCCTCATCTCAGGAAAGAAGCCAGCTAGCGTTGAAGTGATGCGAATTATCACTACTGCTTTCTGTCTACAGCTCCATGTGCCTTTTTACAAATATTTTACCAGCTAACCACTGTGCTGTGTAAAGTTCATTACCATTCACTGAGCATTTGTCCTGTTGTTCCTTAACACAAAATTGTCTATACACAGCAATCGCCAATGCTCACAGAATGAAAGCAAACTGCTGAAGGCTTTCAAGCTCAGCTGAAGAAGTAGCCACAGTCATTTATCATCCCTCCCAAAATGACACAGTTGAATGAATACCATGTTTAACAAAAGCAGTTTATTTTGAGCTTGAATACAACCTGCCTTACACTGTAGAACTCGATGCTTCTGCTGGTACCTGACACAAAGGTTATTCCTGTGGCACTGGCTGACACAGGCAGGGCAGCGAGGTGCCAGACAGAGTTGCGCCAAGATCCCCTGCTCAAGGGACAATTTTAGCACCAGCAATCTCACCAGGCTGGCTCTAAATATTATTTCTTTTCTACAATTCTGAATAAAGTAGTTCTATAAATTGATTTATATCTTCAAGTGTCTTTAAAACCATGTGTTGTATTCTGCTAGAGTGTAGAGAATATGCTTCTGTCTGGTATGGAAATTCTCTTCTTAATGAGCATTACAAAACTTCGAATTTCTTTCATCCTTCAACAAAAATAATTTTGTACAATTAACTAGGGAATAGAGAAATACATCTGAAGCCAGGTTTTCACACATATTACCTTATACAGTGAACACACTGTTTTACTACTTAACGCTACTGGAAAACAAATAAATTTCTGACATGAAGTGGCATTTACCATATGTCAGGTTTTTTCCGAGTTCATTAATTAGTTATATCCATTCATTTTTATTTTATTAATTATTAATAATATATGAATATATTTATTAATTATAAAATAATTAGGCATTTCTAGATGCAATTTAAGATTTTCTAACTATGCATAGAATTCTAGCCTGAGGACTAATTATTTCATCAGCCTTCTGTTTAACACCAATAGCTAAGATCAGACAAAATACAAAGGTGACAAGCCTCAGATTTACATGTCAGATTTTTAGAAGCATCCCTCCCTCAATTACATATGTTTTTATAGGATACATAACAGTATATGTATATGTAATACATTCACCTTGTATATACTCAGGCTTGTCATCTTCTCAGTTAAACTGTTCATGTCTCTGAGAGAGCTTTGAAAATTGACTGTCCTTTCTTTAAAGGATAGAGGTTTCTTTGGCCGGAGAGTTAGTTTTGCTCATAATAGAGAAAGAAAAGCAAGAGCTCAAATTAAGTTATTTTTTAGCTATGCACTAATGCCTAGCAAACTGTTGGTATATGGATTTTTTCACTTCACTGAGAATAAATGAATAAGTTAACACTGAAATATTGTGGTAGATGAAGATAACATTTAGAACTCATGATGTTGTATTTCTAAAGCAATTTGCAAACATGACATTAATTACTAATTAGAAGATTTAGTTGCAAGTTTTAATCATTAACTCATTATTTTTCAGAGCAGTCATGTGACACAGAGAACATAAGGAAATCACCCTAACAGTAAACATGGAGTCTTCTTGAACCTTTTTTTAAATAGTTTTCTTGAAAGTTTAACCTGTGTCTATACAGCACTTTATCATCTGCTGCAAGAATAACTACTCAATAGTTGTCTTTATTTCAATAACTCTTCCTCCATCTGAGAAGAATAATCCTTTCTGTCTTTTTCTACTTCCTTTCTCTTAAAATTGAGGTGATGGTGTTTGTAACGTCTTTGGAACTTCCTTGATGTTTTAGGATACTTTTCAGACCATTGTAAGTATTTCTGAAGAGGAGATTGTAGTGAATGTATTCTTATTAGTTCTTTTTACTTTGTTATATCGGTACAATTTTTGCACACTCAATGTGGCATTTCTTTACCCTGAAAACTCTTCTCATATCAAACATAATATGCACCACAGTAGGTTTAAATAAGTGCATGGACTCCTGTATTATGTGCACTGACTGGACCTGTCACTTGGTATAAAGGGTAACGCTGTCGCAGTCAGGGCAGGGTAGTGTTGCATTTCACTTCATAGGCAAACCTCAATTACCATCTCTGTAATGACGTCCTTACAGTTTATCTGTGATATGATAGACAAATAATAGTAGTAAAATAATGGTTACCAGGTTGCACATATATACTTCGGTGGATCATAATACCCAATAAGCTCTTAAAAGCTATAAACAGTGGATTTTTTTGGTGTTTCAAAAATATTTATGCCTGAAAATCATCTCTTTTCAGCTGTGCTAGAGAATGTGCTCCACTAGTTTCTCTTTTTTATTTTTCCTGTTGCTCTCATTGCAGGAATAACTTTAAAAAATAAATTTAAAATTGGAAGATTTTAGAAGATTAACACAAAGATGAGCTGCCAAAAGGAACTTGATAGAATAGAATTCAGCAGCTCAACAATAGAGTCAAGAATCAAGAATGGGAGACTCCCATCCACTGGCAAAAGACGGAAGATTTCCAGACATTAGTTTTAGGAGTTTTTTCCTGCATGTTAATCAAGCATAATGCATTTCTTGTGGCAGAGACAAGACTCAGCCAGGAACAGAACTCATTGGGTGTGTAATTTTAGCAGCTCCTTCTACTAGGAATAACTGAAGCACCATCACTATGGCCAGGGAGCAACCAAACGACTAAAGAGGTAAGCTGGAACACGGAGTGGGAGTAAACATGAATACCAGTATGGTCCAAGCACTGGTATCACTGGTACTTCCCATCCTGCCTCCCCTGTGAGCGTCAGAGGAGTGCAGTACAGAGGAGCCCTGTGTCCTGCAAAACTCTGTCCTCCCAAACCTTTTGGTGCTTTGGCACTATATCACACATCAGCCCCGAACATACCTATTCCCATTCTTTTTTCCTTCCGTGTCAGGCATTACGTCCTCTTCCTACCAGGAAAAGTCTCTCGGACCCAGCTCTGCACACTGGGCAATGTCCTACTGTGGCTTCGGGGAAACAAGCACAAAGGTTATTGGTTTTTGTTGGGAAGAGCAGCTCTGGTGTGCACCCTACTGAAACAAAGGGATCACAACCACCCCGTGCAGGGCTGCAGGCTGGGGGAAGAGTGGCTTGAGAGCGGCTCAGCAGAAAGGGATTTGGGAGTGCTGGTTGACATCCAGCTGGATATGAATTAGCAGTTATATCTGAATTTAGAAACAATCAAAATATGTTTCAAAAGCTCAAGACAGACTAAACTCAAGAACTAAGACACTCTCTACTGGTCTTTCAGCTCCCACTGATGCAGGGAAACATAAGGTGAGTATCCCAGGAGTATCCCAGACATTGGTGACCCCAGATGCTCCAAGCTACAGGAATAGGAAAGAAGAACACTCCTCACAGAAAGAGTGAAAGCCCACATTGACTGGTCAGCTAAGTACGAACCTCAAGAGCCTGGAAACTCGGAGTAAGTCTTTAGGATTTACCTGGTTTACTGAGTGGGGTGACTGTCACCCAAAGCATGCAAGAGTTTTGATCCTAGAGTGGGGGTGGTAGAGGGAAAGGAGAAGAAATAATTTCTCAGATATTTTCCCTGCAGCTCAAGAACAGATCTTCAACAAACAAACCAATTTTTTTGGTGGGAAAGACAGAAGAATGTAAAGGTTAATGCACTCAGAGTTTACTTAATATATGCCTTATTAAATATTAAGAATCCTCTGGTGGCAGCAGCTATATTCTCAGAGGAGGAGCCTAGAAATTTATTGGTATGTAATCCAGCAACAAATCACAGGTCATCATGGTACAGATGGGTTGGTTAATGCAGAAGGGGGCCTGTCATGCTGGAATACAAAGAAGGTGCAAGTTACCAAGCTAGATCCAGCTCTCTGCTCCAAAATCACAGTGTGGATGCAGCCATCCTGACTTACTCGGCTGACAAACTTGAAATAAACCAAAGGCTGTGTGACTGGAGTCACTGTTAAGAATAGTATAGCAAAATATGTAAGTAAGGGAACGATGCCAGAATTTAAATAATTTAAGTATATAATCTAAATTCTTTGCTGAGTAACTGACAATGCTTATTCTATTATCATGATGTTGAATTCTATACATAACTATTTGAAATTTATCATTTTTGTAAAGTTCTTGGAAATCTCTTAGAAACCAGCTATCAACAGTGGAATGCAGACATCAGGCAGTGATGGATGGGGGGGCTGGGGTTTTTTCCTGATAATTATGCTGTGATTCAGAATATCTTTTTCTTTACTAAACTTCTAAGTCAAACTTGCAAGTCTATCAGCTATTTCTAGAAACCAGACAGATTAGGCCAAATAAGGCCGATTTGTGCAAACAGGTCAGACTGGCAGAACGAGGAAGATGAGTGGAAGCTGAAGGACTATTATAAAGCCTATCCCATCAATTCTGGTGGCACCATCCCTCAAGAAGAGCAAAAATCAACCATTGTGAATAGTAGTATTTTAAAAGTATGACAGCTTGGCAAGTATGTCTGCTTGGTGAGTTGAGACAGAGCTACTAGGAGAGAGTATTAAGTCAAATTCAGCTGCAAATGATCAGTTTTGAGGGTAGCTAAGAATTACTCTAAATATTAAAATCTGGAAAAATTTTCTGTTTTCTGTGTATTTCAGGAATTATCTATTGAACTTATATCTTTCAGTGGTCCTTTCAGTGTCCTCATCCCAGTGTCGACGATCTATTGCTCATTTCAGTGAGAGCAGCTACAGATGTGTGTTTGACATTATTTTCCAACCAGTGTTTCCTGATCACTGCTTATAGGTTTAGGAGAACATGTGGATAGGGAGGTTGATAAACTTTCATTGGTCTGTGTTCACAGCCTGTATTTTTATGTATCAGTTAGTTTAATTTCTAATTCTTTGCAAAATGTGTTGTCTGCAACTGGATTGGAGGAGTTTTTCCTTTTTCAGTGTTTCTTACTATTTTACCTAATTCAGTACAACTCCTTAGCTGAGTTAACATTTCTGTTTCCAGTGATTTTGTACCTAGAGGAGATTTTGTGTTAAAAATAAGGAGAGATTCCTCTTTACAAGACAGATGCCTCAGCACAGGATCCCCAGAATGTTTTATCCTGGATCAAATATAAAAGAGCTAATTAGGCTTTGCAATGACTCTTGTTTCCACAGTTCACTAATTGCCCTTTCTACATATGCTGTGGATTTCCACTCAGTTTTAAGATCCATCTGGTTTTCGTATCTCCTGCTTAGGGCATGATCAGCTACTTTCATTTTTTCCATGGTGTAAGCGGGCTAATATCCATGTATCCCTACCACACTTTAAAGTTCATTTCCACCCTATAATACGTGTCTAGGTTTTCCTGTGCATACCGTATTTGGCAACAACCTTTTTTCCCCCAACATTTTTTATTTTATTTTCCTTTTTATAGCAAACGTAGCTCTCATAAAAAGAGGGTGGACTGACAACTCTGGCAGATGAAACCTGGCTTATCTGTACAAGAGAAATAGCAAAAGGATATGGCAATGTAATTCTCCTTTGGTGCTCCTAGTATCATGCGTTATCCTTGAACAGGAAAGACATTCTTCAAGACTGAAGGCAAAAGTCCTTTTAATAGTTCAGCTATCATGGATATGTCACAGTGGTGATGGTTAAGTATAGCAAGGCTTTACTTTTAACCATTTATGCAATAATTCTCAGACATGGGAACACTGTCAGATGATAATGCTTGCCATTAAATCTACACATGTGACTCCATGGTTCCCTCTGCCAAATGTTTTCTATCACTGATCTTAGAAAGATCGGGACAATCGGTATTGCCCGGAGAATTTATATCACTTTACAACTTTACATTATTCACACTATTTTAAATATGTCTCAGATTTAAAGTGGAGATTGAGGGCTGCTATGCTTAGGAGCCAAAGTTCCTCACATAGCCAGAGGGAGGGAGACTCTGGAGAAGGTTTTGAAAGAACCTGAAACAGAGACCTACTGGTGGAGTAAGTGGCCACAACTTGAGATATAACAATAAGGGGTTTAGAAGTAAATTACTTTTTCTCCCCTGTTAAGGGCATCAAACTGATTGCCGCAATTTCCCCTAGATCATCATCGGTCTGGTTGGTTTTGGTAAGTTTTTTCTTCCCTTTACTGTATGAAACCTGGATGATCTGGGCATACCTGATTTCATTGCTGTTTAAGAGCTTTGGGCAGTGAGGGTACTTCATATGACAATTACACAACAAGGGGTTGATCTGTAATGGAAAGAAAATAGATTTTGTTGGAATTTTTTGGAAGTTGTCACTGAGACGTCTTCTGTTATTTCTAATTCGGCTTAAAATGTCCAAAAAGATCCCTATGAAAAGACAATGTGATACATAAATATATATTTGTAATTTATATTACAACAATATAGCTAAATAATACAGACATAAATGCCTTTATTTGTAGCTAGATATTATATATATGAATAGATAAGTAAAAAGATAACGTGATCTCGTGATTTCATTTTGTTAGAAACAGTCCATGGGCCAGGAACTGGGACGCTCCCTCCTTCCCTCTCCTCTGCTACCTTGAATTTCCTAGCTAAGGGTTTTAAAAACAATTCCACCTTTATTTGTCTCAATGGCATCAGAAAATTGAATAGTTTCGAAAAAAGGGACAGCTCAGATCTCCGCAGCCCTGAAGCCACATTCACACTTCTTCTCCTTACAGACAGGTAGAAAAGATTAGGAGAGAGAGAAACTTCTGCTGCTTTTCCCCCCTCCATCAGTGAAGTTACACTCTCTAATTTGCCAACATCTCAGGGATCACAGAGGACCAAAAGAGCTATAAGTGAAAACAACAGGCAAATCCAGTGCCAGCACGTGGGCACCATGCCAGACAGAGGCATGTGGCTGAGTGGCCAGGCAGGAAGAGGCCTCACACCCAGCACTGCAGCCTGAGCCTCTTCCCATGCAACTGTGCAATTTAGGGTTAGGCAGCCTGTGCAAAAAGGGTTTGCTATAACAGTGTGAGAAGTGAGCATCGCATCAGCCTCAGGCTTACCTGCATAAGGCAGAAGCCTTATCTGAGATTCTGTCCCAGCTCTGAACCACTCAAAACTTGGTAATTTTTGCATGGCACATCCTGGATTTTAATTACAAAGACTCAAATAATTTTCATTTTTTCTAGGTGTTTGGAAAGCCAGCCAGCAATCCAGTCCCATATTTGTCTTTCACCCTGAGAAAAGGGAAGAGAGATGGTGAGAAAATTGGACAGAGACACAGCTATAACAATTACAGGTGAATCTATTCACATATTGAACTCCATGTCAACAGGCAAGGACAAAGGACATTTTTTTTCTTGCTTATTCCTCACTCTTTACTTTAAGAAGCAAGCTAGTATGTCATGCTATGACTGAGCTAGTAAAGTGATCCGTCAGATTGCCACCTCCTGCAAAATCCATAGCTCCTTGACACTAAATTTGTACTTTTTCAGCTGCATCATTTGTACCAAACAGTTTCAGGATAGATCATTTTTTCAAAGAATAGCTATCAAACAGCCAAAACTTAAATCATGTTATGTCCTATCCAATATCTATCTAAAGTCCTAAAGGCCGGCAGCAATGGTCAGACAAAGAATACCATGAAAGGGTACAATACTGCTGCCTTGAATGCACTGGGAGCCTGATTACAAGTCTAGTCCTTCATCCTGTATGCCCACCTCCCAAAAATAGCATATTTTTACATCAGCAGATGTCAAGCAAAAATCAATCCTTCTTAACTTAGGAATCCAATTTCACTAAAATGTGATTAAATATAAAATAATTAAATAAACAAGAAATGCACTCAGGAAGAACTAGTGTAGGCAGCAGCTTTGTACTAGTAATTTCAAGTGATAAACTTCTGTCGAAAGTATTGACTAGGTGGTTAGCCAAGCTCTTATCCACTACAGCTGTGTGCCAGGAGGCAGCAGCATCCTCCTGAATATTCTGCTTGAACTTTTCACTGAGGGAAAGTGGGCATGAAAGTAAAAGACATATGAGGACTTGCAGACTAAGTAAGACAGTGGATAGAGAGGCTACATGAAAGGTAAAATACTTACAACGAGAATTATCTTGATCTGTGGGAAGAAAGAGAAGCTTTCTTTAGAGCTGAAGCAAAAGAGCACAGATTTGAATGCTCCTGTTTCCAGGCAAACTAAGCAATTTCTTTTTCTCTTTTTAAATTATAAACTAGTTTTATATCAGCAGCTAAGCAGCATACAGAAGAAAAAAAATTAAAATAAAATCCTATCCTGAAAGCTCCTTGTTTTCCTAAGGGAATACCCATGGACACACACAAAGCCACTCCTGCAGAGTGCATGCGTGTGGTAGGGATAATGGAAGAAAAAAAATAATCTTGATACAAATCAAACTTTCCAATTTTTTTTTAAACCAAAGAGATTTAGGATATTCATAAACCCAAATCTGTTCCCTCCAATAATTTCAACAGCTTGAGGCGAGTTCATTAAAACAATGTATCTCCAGTCTTTCAGCAGAGGCAAGTTCTCCATAGGGCAGTGCTTTTGCTTATCTGGGAAGAGCTTCTTGCTGAGTTCCCGCTGGTTTATTCAAAACTGGCACTGGGCTCCTGTTACTCTTCTGCTGAAAGTTAAACTGGTTTCAGCTAGTCAGTGCTGCCTGACAGATCTAAATAAGGCAATGTTGAGCGTACAGACCACACTCTGATGTAGAATACGATTACCATGGGAAGCCTTCCAAATTCGAAACAGCCAGGAATTTTAACCTTGGAGCCAAGGCAGTTCTAATAAGGGGGGAAATTGCCTTCTGAATTTCATTTGCAAAGTAACATTAATAGGAAAAGAAGTAACTTGTACATACTTCTCTTGTCTTCTAATAAGAGGGAAGATTCAAACCCCAGATTATCTAAATCAAAGATCCATATTTTAGCCAGAAAAATGAATGATACAAATATATACACATAGTAATGAAAAAATGTAAAGTCTGAACATATGTGTAACATTTTGGGTTGAAAATTAAGGTATCTGATATAGAATTATATACATGTGTCACATTGTTAAGCAGCGAGGACTTGTTCAAAAAATGTGTGCTTTTCCAAGCTCCACTAGTTGGTCTGAGAAAATGTTTTGTTTCTCATCTTGCTTCATTCATTGTAGCTATGAAATATAATTTTCATTACTTCAGACTAGGTTGCCTGTCTGTTAGTGCTCAGCACTGGATGTGAGAAATTTAGTCAACCGTGAAAGTATTTCTGTATCCTTCATACATAGAGTTGCAGTCTCTTACATCCCAGATATGTGTCTCACACTACAGCTCTTGGATTTTTAAATGGATAGTGCCTCTTATTAATACTTATATCTCTGGTTTTGAATACCATAAAATCTCACATGAAACCTGAAAAACATCATCTGCCAAATCTCGGGCATACATATACGCTCCTTTAAAAAATCACATGCTCACAGCACACCTCTTTCAGCAGAAATCTTGTTTTATAAGAAAAAAACTTGGGAAGATCTAGACACAGGTATAAGTTCTTTCTCCATTTGCTAGTGCTTCTTCATAATAACAAAAAAATCATAGCTATCCAGATCTTTGAATCGTTCTTGGTTTTGTAGTGTAAGATAAATGTTGTTGCTTCTGTTGATCAAAAATTCACGTTATTTCTATGATAATGTGAGGGTAACGGTACAAATACATGGAAATATGGAAAGCAAAGATATTTTCTTTAAATATTGCTATTCGTATATACAAGTGCAAACTCAGTAGAACAACTGCATGTTACAAGGAATTCTGAACTCAAAAAATGCATTTAAAAAGTCCCACGCACCAGGATTATGGCATCATTTCATACGACTTTCATGCTTTCACAGCCCAAGAAATGTACTTAAGTGAATTAATGTAATTTGTGAAACAAGCAAAAAACCTTCTTCATATTCTAGAAAACACTTCCTTGCGTCTTAATACATTAATGAAAGATGCAGGATGAGCTCATAGAAGGTACTTATAGTTATTAACTTTGAACCTATATTTACCATGACTAACCACTCATAAAGCCTACTGATACAACAATAAAGCAATTCATCCATAAAGTTTTGTACCTAGAACAGAAACACTGGATTTGCTTCTCACTCCCATTTAAGATAATGTAATCAGCAGCAAAGCAGCATGAAAAAGACAGGCTGCGCTGTGTAGGGGGAGTAATTTATTAAAAGCCAACTGTCTTAACTCAGAATCAGTGCTCACTAATTCATTAATAGTGTTAGGCTCCCAGCAGAGCAACTCCTTTAGGAGTGCTTTGCTTTGTAGGAAGTGCTACTGGGATAAGTCTGAAACAGAACATTTTCTGTAACATAACGGTATTTTCTGGCCATCCATCAATGTCTTTCTCTTTTTGCCTTTGTTTTCTGGTTGCTAATTAAACTTCTGGGTTTTTACTTCTAAAAAAAGTGTGGTTTTTTTTTTTCCTTTAATCTTTAAGAAAACAGAAACTATCAAGCCTTGTGGCTATGAGATTTATTTTCCACCTAAAAATAGTTGCAAAGCTTGGTGAATGCTAACAGCTTGTGTAATCTCATTTTAACATTTTATTTGCAAAGAAATCTTCCCAGTGAGAAATAACTCTGAGCCACCTTACTGAGTTGGTTAAAGGGAAATAAAAATAACAAATGGTGAAAGCTGATGTGTTTTAGGGATAGGTTAATTTCAAAGTCTAATAAGAACATCTAAGATGAATACATTATTGTTTCTTTTTTAGGCAGTGCTGCAGACATATTAACTAATTTTAAGTGGAGCTTAAGCACCATGTCTCCAAACTCAGTTTAACCTCTGTCTAGAGATGAATTCAAAGTGATTTCCTCCCTCAGGTTAACAGTTCATATGGCAGGGTTTCTTTATACCTTTCTATTTAGTTTAATCTATTTAGGGTCATGGCTCCTGACCTTTACTTTGAGTTCTGAGTTCAGATAAAGCCCAAACATTGAGACTGATCTCTCTTGCAGCTGCCGTGCATCACCTGGTACTATGTGAAGAAAACAAAGCAAGTGTAGAGACAGTCTAGAAGTTTATACACCGTGTATCACCCTTCCTGCTTTTCCAGATAAAGTACTTAAGCATTCTCTTCTTTTTTTTTTTCCTGGCTGTTGCTTAGGTATGAATGTCCATTGCAGATGATGGCATCAGTAAGAGGCAGTGAAAGGGGTGGGTAGGGGCTGGACAGACAAGGACGTGACAATTATGACTGGTTTTTTTTGAAAGTCTAGGGAAAAAAGCCAAACACCTAAGTGCTTTAGCTTCATAATGTCACATTCCAGAAAAACTGAAGTGAAACACTCTCACCTTGAAAGAGAAACTATCAAGACACATGCTAGTATCCACAGTACAAGAATAAGAATCAAAGTGGAGCAAGCTATACCACTCTCAGTTTACATGCAAACATACTCTGAAATTATTTTTTACACCCCAACTCTTCCTGAAGCCAGTCTCAGTGTGAAGCTAGCATGAGGTTGGACTTGAAACTGAGAAAGGGTTTTCTTTAGTAGGCAGCTTTGACTATTTGCCAGTCACTCAGTAGAAATTAGCAACCCAGAGAGAGGTACTTGGTCCCAGAGAGCACAGTCCTCACTGACTGGCAGCACATTTCCTCCTCTGTGTGTACACATTGCTTCAAACGGCTGCACTGTTTCCTAAGGGACTTTTCCTTCCAGAGGGAAATTTTCATCTGTCACATGCATTTTTCACTCATTGTTGATTTCTGCTTCTGCGAATTACATGCAAACCATAGCAAAGATAGCCATTAGAAATGTAAAAAATCACACAGAGCTATTAAAAGATTTTAGACACATCCATGATATATAGTGATATTTTATAGGACTGCACCTTCTTTTCGCTAAACAGGCCTGACCCCTGTACAGTTAGTTTGCTAACTCACAGACTAAGGCTGTGACACAAGCAAGTACCTCATGTGCTTCCAGCTTTTGTGGCATCCCTGTTAAAATGGCTGAAAATATGTGTGTCTATCCCTAGACGAAAGATCCTAAAAAGCAGGAAAAGGCCCCTAATGGAGACACTCACAATGTAGAGTTTTCACGAGAAGCCTTTCAGAGAATGGAGCCATTTGTAACTAATCCCCAAGAAAAAAATGGACACATGATGGATGTGAACTCAGAGCTGCCCCATAGCTTTCTCAGGATGCTGGAGCACGAAGCTAACTGAGCAAGGGCTATTCTTTGAGAAGATACTGGAGACACTTCTCTTGGTACACCTTTTACCCTGTAACATAGAAGCCCTATTCCTCCTCCAAATGTCTTCCTCAATGGCAGCATCCCCTCCAGCTCCTGGGGCAAATGTACACAGAGTTCTTATCCATGGGTCAAGTTTTTGGCCACACAGCTGATGCCATGGGGGCAGGCAGCAACATTTACGCTCACCAGGGTTTTCAATGAGAGGCCCAGGGGCTGCAGTGCCCTTTCAGTGGGTATCATCTCTATCAGACGGTGGGGACAGCAGGTATCTGTCCAGATCACCCCAGAATCATGGTGTAGCATGGGTATGCATAGGTGCTAAGCACTGGGGACTCTGCATGTCTGCCAGGACAGACCACCAGCAAAGGCTGTGGTAACCTCAAATGGGAGATCTATGGACCACCTGCCTGGGTTTCATTTCCTAAATCCTTCCCACAGCCTCTCTCTTACCAAAGCAGTCTCTCCCTACCTTTTTTCCCTGTTTTGCCTGACAAAACTTTAGCAGAATATATTTGTTTGTGTCAACCTGGAGCAGCTGGTTCTTTTACTTTAATATTCATTCACTTATTTAGGGTACCCAAAAGAATGTGAGAGTGTGGCTTCAGTGTCATAGGGAAATCTCTGCTTCTTTGGAGACACTAAGAGGTTTGCAATAAATCTCAGAGCCAGGATGACCTCTCAAGAGTCCTCTCTTCTGAAGTATAGTGTGGATCCACAAGCTTTCATTCATGATCTTGGTGCTGCACAGTGTATAAAGGAGATTATAGTTCTTTCAATTCCATCATATCTGGCTAGAAATTTTCCCATGTCACTTGACAAGTTATTTATATTACCTGTTTTGCCTCTCCGGGTGCTCAGTAGTATTGCACAAAGAACTTATCTGTTCAAGCATTTAATGCCTCATCCCTGCCTGGAAGTGTTCAAGGCCAGGTTGGATAGAACTCTGAGAAACCTGATTTAGTAGGTGGCATCCCTGCCCATGGCAAGGGGGATGGAACCAGATTATCTTTAAGGTCCAACACAAACCATCCTTGACTCTATGATTCTATGATTATCCTATCCATGCCAAATGCAAAGGAAGAAAAAATATATTCACTATTTCTTTTTCATATTGAGAAGAATAAAAAAAAACTGAAAGGAAATTTAAATGAATCATCAAATATTTTAGATGTTTAAAGCAGCAAAAGTAAGAAAATCAGTCCTTCCTACCCAGGAATAGGTCTGTCAGCAAAGACCCAGACCCATTAGATTACTGAAAAAAACCCCACTATAATGAGCAATAGACAGAAACACTGGACTACTTACCTACACTTTTTTATAGCACTTTATAGTATCTTTTTCCCCATCAATGCAGAAGTATTTAATTAACCAAGATGGGTTACTAATTAACAGCAGCTTGGTTGCCAGTGCTAGATAACAAATACAAATTTTCCAAGAACTCTGCTGATTTCATAGAAAGATCTGAGGGCCGTGTAAGGTGCTGACCTTATTTATAAAGTCCTTACAAAAATTTAGATTCTGTATACCTTAGAGATTTTCTTTTCCTTATTTTCCATGACTATTCAACTTAACAGGTTCTCCCAGTGTTTGAACATCTGGAATGAGTCATGTGTTCCTTTAACATGGGCTTCGATTCTAGTGTTTTACTTGACCCTTTTACCAAAAGAAGAGTCTAGAAGGGTTTCTTAACACATAATGTTGTCTTTGGCTACAGCACAGTGCAAAAATTTCTAAGTGGACAGTTGATTCAGAATATTGTGTTGGTTTGATTACCTTGCTCATATTCAAATCAATGAGACCATCAGAGGAGGAAGGCCAACCTGAATGCAGACCCTTGAGACAACCTTCCCATTGCAAAGGTCAGTCCTTCAGTAAAGATTAACCACTATTATCATGTTCAGCAGTTATTCTGTATTTCATATTTATGAAGATGTTTAATAAAGTGATGCTGCAACTGAAAGAAATATATGTAGTAAAAATTTAACATATATTTAAAAATATGAAAGGATTTCATCTATTTCATTTAATTATCTTTTACATAGTACTGGGAAAATTTTCTATAGCTTTGGCAGCTATGAAACAAGTACATGTTAAAAATCTCTCAGTAGAAATTGCAAATATGAAAGATCAACCACTGACTGTATTTACAGAAATGGTATGAACAAATGTTACTGACATCAGTGAAGCAAGTCTGCATTTATGTTGAGCCACCTGAGATCAGGGTTCAGTTATGTGTTAATTGATTACTGATGACTCTCTGTTGGTGCATATATTTTCAAAGTACATATCTTTTTCAACTTTATCACGTTTACAAAATACTATGGGATATTACAGCAATAATTTGAAATGTTTAACCTTGTTGCAGTGATGCTACAGAGTCCATGATTATTATGGCTTTTACCCTAAAGAATCTGAACAGGAAGCAATCTTCTATGAATGAACATATGTGAACATGTTGTTTAAACATGCACAGGCCAAGAACTCTCCCAAGGCAACTAATGGTGGACAGAGCATCTTTAACCTTCCAGCTATACCCACAAAAACAGTGGCGAAAGGAAGATTCATATAACCTTTCTCTGATCCCTTCCATGAAAATTTTGATCAATGCCAGGATGAAATCTATCACAAGGTCAACTTCTAAAGCTGAGATTTCATAGGGAGCTCCAACAACTCCCCATGAAATTTGTAAGCCATCACTGACTAATTCAAATTTCTGGGTTTTTTTCAGAAAATAAATTTTACCTTGTTTTATTTCTGTCTCGTTAGTCATTCAGCTGAGGTCTTGGATAGACTGATTCTGCTGCTGAGGAAGAACCAAGTATTTCAGAATAATCGACTTCAAATATTTCAGAGTAATTGAATTCACCCAATGAAAATCTTTTGGATTAGATAGGACTGTAAGAATAATATAGTTCTTTTGGGCTTCTTCCCCTTCCTGCCAAATATGCTGATCTTTAACCTAACAAAATTCAAAGGTATTGGTCGTACTATGCAGGCCAATGAATAAATCCTTTTGTTTGGTTTTTCCAGTTTTAAGAATTAAAAGTGTACAAACAGATGATCTGAGGCTGATCTCTGGGCTTCCCTTTGAGCTCAAGCAGCACAGCTGCAGAAACTATAATTCCTTCAGAAAAAAAAAATTAAAAATTCCTTGCTTTTGGAGCAAAAATCTGGTTTCGGACAAAGTAATGATAATTTTTCCCACATGGCTGAGTTCACAATCAGACAGGCTACAGAAAGCTGTTTCCCTTTTGTAACAAATATGAAATTTGTATTTGGGCTCAAAGCAGTTTCAGCCTAACTGATCTCCCATTCTCTTTAATGCCTTCTAAGGGACTGATAAGGGAGTAAAACTTGGTACTATTCACTTTTGATATTGGAGACACAAAGCGCCAGCATTCTCTTTCTTCTTAATCAAGTCTTCCTCCTCTTCTTAGGGAAGAATCTTTACATTTTTTCTCAAATACTTCTGAAGATAGCAGGAAGGTAAATACAGGCTACAACACATAGTGGTAGTTAGTATTCAGGCTTTTTATGTTTTTCTTTTCCATTAGGGAAGAAATTAATTATTGAGTCAGATATTTCTCTTGCATTACTCTATTACATCCTGGATATAAATGTCATCTATAAAAATCTCAATTCCTATACACCGTAGAGCCTTAAGACCAGCAGTGTTTTATTTATCTGTAGTGCTGTGCCTTATAACAGCAAATATGCTACGTGAGTTTTTAGTTTTAATTTAGGTGCACAGAAATGCTCCTGTGTTTCTGTGTGCTTCTTTAGTGATTTCATTACTCTGCACAGAAACACTCCTGTCATCTGACACTCACTTCTCCAGCTGCACATTCAGATGACTGATAACTCACACTATATATGTGAATCTTAACCAATTTATCAGAAAAAATGTGCTTTAGGCAGTGACTCTTACTGTTTCCTGTGTCTATTGAACACAGGAGCTTAACAGCTTTTCCAGTTATCTTGACAGATGAGTAGATATCACAACCTTCAGGTTTTTCTAAAGTTTCACCTAATCAGTTGTACAGAAAATATGGCTCTTCGATAGGAACTTTGAAAAGAGTTTTTAGAAAAAAAAGAAAGACTTTAGATCACTTTTTCTCCATGTGATACTATAGTGATAAAACAGTTTTCATAGAGTGACTTCTCAATTGAAAAGTCCCTATCTGAGCACTTCCTAACTGCAGTGATTTTCTCAGTGGCATCAGATGGATGCTAGGTCAAACATAATCAAATGATAAACTACATTAGGCAGAGGGCACCTGTAGAAAAGCAGATGAGGAAAATCCAAGTCACAATTAATTTTTTCTCGTAAATTGTGGAGTAATTGTAATCCACTGATTACTTGTAGGAAGTTCTTAAAGGTTTGTGATAACCATGTACAAATAAACATGGAAATCAATGGGTTATTTAAATCATAAAAATACATTTCTCTTTCCTGAAAATCATACAGCTTTCAATAACTAACAAAATAGTTAGTTTTGGTTTGGTAGCTGAAAAGAAAAAAAAAAGACAACATTATTATTGTCTAATAATTAGCTGTCTAAGCTCAGCTCTGTTGTAAACTGTGAGAAAAAAATGTATACAGTATGTGAACAGTATCACCACATATGTTGGTATACATTGGTTTTATTGAGAGCTGGACCCAGAATGACATGGCCAGAAGGGGAAGGATGATTAATTACATACATTCAGTATGCCAACAAGACTAATGCAAAGATTTCAGCTGATACCCTCCCTGCCACTGTATTCTGAATTTAAAACTAATTAATATTCCTGAGAACAATTTAAAATAGACTTAAAGAAAACCAAATATTTTTAACAAGGAAAAACTAACTCCTAAGCAATTAAATGACAGTGAAATATAAATAGTTGAATGAATACTTGAATAAATACAGTGTGAATGGTCATCCCAATTTTTTTTGTTTTCAGCCTTGGTTAGGTGACCACAGGAGAGGTTATATTCTAGCTTTGAGACAACCTTAGAAAACTTGTTTCTCTTTTTCATCTATCCATTCTCCGTACTATACAAAATACAAAAAGTATCATTAAGTGAAGCCTGCTGCCTCAGGACAACAGCCTCCCACACAAGCAATTTCACTTAAAAGAAAGGGGGACAATTTCAGTCCTTTTCTATATGACTGTATGGAGTCCCCTTGACAGAGTACTCCATACTATTGTTAACTTCAAGATTTTAAATGCTTGGAAATATGCTTCTACTTCTCCACAGATCTGTAAGATGGAAACAATGTTGGCCATAAATTTGGAACATAGGGAAGAAGACACTGCAGGCCTTGCAGGAAAGCACCATGGATGATGAGGAAAGCAGGAGACCAGCATAGCTGAGTAAGGCCCTCCTGGTCAAAATGAAACACAAGAAAAAGAGGTGTAAAGAGATACGCTTTAAAGGTCCTTTCCAACCCAAATCATTCTGTGATTCTATGAGCAGCTCCTCTAGCCTCTTCTGGTTCTCAGCTGGTGGCCTGCCTCTGAGGGTCTTATGAATCTCAGCACTGGACTCATCCAACTGGACATCACTGGACACCACATTTCTGTAAAAATCCCAGTCTTTTCATGACAAGAGGTTGGAAGACCTCTGTTGGTTTACCAGTGTTCACTGGATCTTCAGAAACACTGATGAAATTTGTCCAAGACAACCTTCAAACTATCTCCAAGACGTATAAAAGTCCTATATGAAATAAAAAAGATTTATCTAAGCACGCCAAATATAACTACTTGTCATGTAACTGCTATAAATACTATATTATTTCATCTTCATTTCTAGATAGTCTTTAAATTTTCCTTTAGTTTTGGAACATCTTACACAGTCCTCATTTCATGTACTGATAGGCATGTGGGAAAGCTGCAACTTATACACAGCCTTTCCAATAACTACCCTCCTCAGCTCTCGTTACTTCTTCTGACTACAAGGCTTCCAGATGACATTTTAGCTATTCTTTTCTTTCCCAATAAACAAAAAAGTCTATGCTTTATGAGTACCCAGTAGGCTGGAAATGGTGCCAGGACCTCAGCAGTGCAAGAAGCCATGGATGTTACAATAGAAATGTAGCAGATCTGCAACTCCATCTGCAGATCTGCAGCTCAGGTCCACTTCACAATTAAACACGGCTAAAAAATTCTGACAAAGAATATTTATTCACTTGTTTAGTCATAATTCCTTAGCACAGTCAATAGAACATAAATAAAAGCTTGAAAATTAGACACAGGAAATGCAGCAGCCCATTAATACTATACTAAATCTAGAATTGTGATCTCTAAAAATATAATAGCCGAAAAATTAGTAACGCAGTTTTGGCAGAAATCTTTGGATTATTTTTTTTGTTTGTGCTAAATGCATGATATCTTCAGTATTCATTAACACTTTTGAATACTCAGTTATCTATGCCATGCATTACCTAAGAACAAATGCCATAACACTGGTTGAAACAGTAGATTGCTTATCATGAACATTTGATCACATTCAGCGGCCCAAAGGACCGCTGCAGTAATAAAAAGATGCACCTTAACCCACCAAAGCACAGGATTTGTACTGACAAAATAGTTTTACAGCGTCTAATTTTTTTCATTGACTGAATGGTATGTTAGTACTGTAATATCGATTCTACTCAGAATTAAAAATTTGAGACTCAGCATAGATGTAGATCTCTTAAAACCACTTCATTAATATGTTTATCTAGAGTCTAAATATATCTTGCATTTTAAAATTTGTTAAAGTTCTCATTTTTTTTAAACGGTTTTACAGAGTGTCTCTTTTTAAACCTCTAACCATTCTTTTACTTCAATGTGTCAAAACAACAGGATGTTTAGTTCAAAGACTGTAGACAAATCCTAGAATAAAGCCAAATAACTTGCCATTATTGAAGACAATGCTGATATTGTCAGCAATTTCGAGAAAGAAGTCTTATTCTAAATCAGGGATGCATGGAAATCAGCAGCATTCTCCACAGCATATACTCTAATACTTCGAAGTACATATTGCTTCAGATTCTATCCCATTTATTTCAAAAGGATATCACAGAAAATAAAATACTAATCATAGTCAAATTATATCAGCCTCCATATATTGCAGACAAATTTCATGATTGAATGATCTTGATGTTAAAATTATACTCAGGACTTTTAAGCATTGATCCTTGACATGTTTTATGAGAGAAAATAATAATACCTTTATAACAAGGCAGCAAGTAGAAAATTATCATCCTTCACTATTAAGCTAGGTGCAGCCAAAATTCCTGTATGGTAAAGTCTAAACTCTTGTTGAATTCTTTTCACATTCTCTATTTCTGTCAAGTTGCAGTGACATTTGCTTGAATTATTTTCTTCACTTGTGATCCATTATTGATTCATAGCCTTTTCGTGTGTGACAAAATGGTAGCCCAGGTTGTATAAAGCAAAAGTAGATTTACTAGAACTGGGCAAAATTTGTATTCAACCAAAAGTCATTGCTTGACCAAAACTGTTACCATATGCTTGCTGAATAAGGTGAAAAAAGGAAGGAAAGTTACGAGTTAAATCTAATGAAAGAAAAGGTGAACATTTTTAGTATTTCACTTTAATCTTTCCATTTTCTCTGAGTTTAAATGGTTCTTTCTTTCAACATTGACCAGGTTTCACTACAAGTCCATAAAAAACCTAATGCGAAGTAACATTTTTCATTTTTAAATGCATTGAGGTGATTTCTTCAGAGTTTTGCATTTCACCGGTGATACCAAAATTGCATTCACTTCAGAGTGCCCTCAAAACTATTTGTTTCTTTTTACCATTTTGTTCAGTGGATCAAAGGACTGTTTTACACTACTTTTACAGCAACAGGTTTACTTGTTCTTCATTGGTAGTTAGCAAAGAAATCTATTTATTGGTGTGAGACATTAAAAAAAATATGTTTTCTGGATCAGAAGTTTTGCTTATAATAAAAAAAGGCAATTGTTCATGTGGTTTTACACTGCATTCTTTCTAAGACATTTATGGTTGCAAAGTAACTCATCTTCACCATCTTCCAGACCTGTCGGTTTCTACAGCAGTGGGAGCCAACTCTTCCGTTTCAAAAACAAAACTCTGTATGAAATAACATTAATGCCTCTTGAGTGTGATTCCGACAGTATTTTCAAGTCATGAAAGCCACTAAACTCCTGTTTTGTTATAGTGGCTTCTAAGGTATGTAACTGCTGACGGAGGAAATGCGTTAATGATCAATGTGTGTGCACATTTGTGTTTGTATTTTCTCCCTATAGCCCCCATTGCTGACTGTTCAATAGTGACAAAGTCACAGAGATGCAGAGGTCTCCTGTTGTTGCCATCAGCAGTATTGTGTCTGCAGGAGGGAAATCATGCAGGAGAAACAAGGAAGGATTCATATGAGACATAACCCAGGTTTTGCTCTCCTTCCCCAGGCTTCCAAAACAATTTTTTTAGTTCAGGCAAGTAATAAATGGAAAATAAAAACTTGCAGTTGTTTGGACTGATCTGAAACTAAATAAATCTTAGCAACGAAATGCTCATGGAGTCAGTCATTTCCATTATATAATAGGGGGAAAAATTGTTTAGAGAATATTATCTGAAATAAGCAGAATTCACTACAAAAATGTAAACATTGCTAAACTGCAATAGTCAGTGAAATATTACTTTTTATTTTTTACTTAAGTCAAATGAAAGAACATATTCATCTGTATGGACAAATTTTCAGTTAAAGAAAAAAAACAGTAAAAAGGTAAGGACTTGGGGGTGCTAACTGAGTGCAACTTACACTTCATGTTGCCAGCTCCTGAGATTTTATCACAAATCTTGTGATATTCAGTACTGGTTTGTAGCATTTCTTGACCTTTAAACCAATCACAAAATGTCTAGGGACTTAGGTTTTGGGTGTGATCACCTGTAAGTCCATATGCTGTCCTAGAATCCAGCATCTCTCCCATACATATCTTGCTTAACTCCACATCCTCTAAGAACCAAGATTTCACCTGTTTTACTTGTATAGAGAAGTAGATTGTCCTTTAGCTTTGGTTGCAGCCACTGATGTCTTTCAAATTTACTGTAGTCCTGCAAGATATGGTTAATATTTAATTTGGAAGGAATATTTTCAGTCTTCACTTACCATTCAAATGTGAAACAGTGCGGTTTGAAGCCTTTGGATGAATGTCATTTGACATTCTGCTTGATTTTTTAAAGGCAGTTTACAATTTCCTCATGCACATTAGTGATTCAAAATTGCTGCCTATTTTATGCAAATGCTTTGTGGGCTTTCAATTGTACCCTACCAGATCCTTCCAAATATAGGCAGGATATATAAAAATATATAAATATATACATAAAAATATATAAAGTCTGAGTCACTGTAGATACTTCACATGAGACAATGCTCACACAACATTACTTTTGCTCCCCAGCTTTTGACCACAGCTTTTAGAACCCAGATTTCCCTCTACAGAGGTCCCTTACACAAAACCAAAATTAGTTTTCCATTAATATCTCCTAAGAGTCAATGTTCCTACAAAACCTATCATCAGTAATTTCATTCACTAGAATATCCACAAACATTAAGCACAAAAGGAGGAAAAGCAAGGGGAGTAAACTACTTTGAACATATAGGTTTCTTTAGTAGATGAGAATAGGGGTTCTGACTCAGCAGACCTACTGGGGGAAGATTAGACTTTAAGTGCTTGATTAAACCCATGGAGGCTTTTTAAGCATATTTAGGTGCTTAAAGAAAAATTTGTGATATTTTGAAGTCTTAACACTCATGGAAAAATGCCACACACCACAGAAAAACTAAAGCCATCATTGTAGAATTATAGAATTAATAATTATCATAAATTACTATACCATCACTGAACTGCAGGGGGGTTTTTTTCTGATTGTTGTTAAGATATTAACCTATTGAGTGTAAAAACTAATCCCACCTAGATTTTGCTAACTGCAAGTTGCCATCTAGACTAAGATCATCATTTTATCCTCTGTGCAGTCAGTGGAGAGAACTCAGGCAACACATTCCCTGGAGAACACCATTTGTAGTTGACCAGGAAGACAGTTTACACAACTAGCTTCTCTTTCAGGCCCAACAGATGGTGAAATCAGACTGTGAGCTTAGGAGACATGGGTCAAAATGCCATGGACAATTTTCTAATGTTCTTACTTAATAAACTTCTGTTGGGCAGTAAAATCTTATGTGCTATGATGCTTTGGAAAAATCTGCAGAAGAAAACCTGCTAATGACACCCCACAAAAATGACCAAAAAGATTGAAGATGCATGAGAACTATAGTCAATATGTTTTATAGTCTCAAACTGACAGGAGATTATGTGCCTCAAATACATTTCAAATGTTGGGAATTTATCCCTCCTCACACAGTCTTTGTTCAAATTCCCACCTATTTCCAAAAAGAATAAATACGGCTTTGATGTCAGGCAAAACCTTTTTTGTTTTCGCTTCTAATGTGAAGAAATCCTCGAAAACAAACAGCTTGACCAGTTGAAGGATGTATCAACCTGACTCACATGAATGAACAGTACAAAGTAATAACATAATGCATCACATTTCTTTTTACATCAACAGAAAACAGACTTCAAAGAGTACTTCCAAGAAAAACTGTGTGATTCAGAAAACAGAGAGGGAGACCAAAAGTCAAGGAGACTGTGCTTCATTTTTGTTTCTAGCCTCCTGCTTATCAGGTGATTTAGGAACAGTCACTATATCTCTGGTTTTACCTTAACCACTTAGATCATAAGCTCTTTGGGACAGGAGATGCTTTTCCTGGTGATTGTGTACTGCCTAGAGGAAAGAGGTGTCTAGAGGAACATAAAGGTTAATAATAACTAAAGAAAGATCTATTCAGTGCATAAAACAGAAATAGGCTACTGAATATTTTTTTACTCTCAATTGCAAAAAGAAATATCAATGAGCATTCTATTAACCACTTGCATCTAGCATAAGAAACTGAACTAAGTATTTTTCTACTTTCCTCTAGAAGTGGAACTGAAATCACTGACATGAACACCCAGGTGAACATCTGGGCCTAACATCCACTGTTGTCTTCTCTCTCTACTAAACTGTCTCTCTTGCTAGGAAGGTTTTTTTAGCTTATATTTTTGCAGAAATTATTATTCCCACATTGAAAGGAATGGAAGACATCAGGGTTACCTGATTCACAGCATAAGACAACTGAAAAGGGTGGTGAAGGGAAGAGATTTACCATCTGTGTGGCCACTGAACCACACAATAACAATGGATCCAATAATAAGATTAGAAAGTGCAAAAGCCTTCTACATGAAGTGGTTCAACTGCTTGGCAGATCAGGACTGTTCCCTAAAGCATACTCACTAATGTGTTGTCCAGATAAGTCTTAAACATCCCTCAGAAATGTGTGTAGTGTGCACAAATTTTTCCTGTATTGTAATATTCCTGCTGGGACCGGCCAAAGATCCAAACATCCTGCTTTAGTGTCTGTACCACCTAGGAAGAAATTTATGAAATGTTTTGGTCCTGCTGCTTTCCGGTTGTTTGGGCATCAGGGAAATACAAAACTAAGTCAATTGGATCCTGTAAGTCTTCTTTTCCTGTTGACTCTGGCACAAATGTACATATTTTGGAGCTGGAAAATTGAGATGTTCTCCCTACACACACAGCTAGGGAAAATTTCATAACAGAGGATCAGCCAGTAAGGAAAAAAAATATTCCTTTACTGAAAATATTGGATAAATTTTACAGTGAGGGAGATGATATGGAATGGTCTCAGCATTCTGTCATTCTGTGAATCCACAAAGGAGAATGTGAGGAAAGCAAGAATAGCCATGTTTACTTGGAGTCTATGGACAAGGACGTGTATTTGATCATGTGGGCAAAATAAAAGTATATATCTGAAGTACATAAAATCTGAGCTTTTTCCTCTGACTAATACATTTCATTAGCCCTGGTGTTTCTGCTGCTTGCCTGCTTTCAAATGCAACTGGAGAAGAAATTTTAATTATAACATGATAAAATAAAATATTAGATATACTAAGTAACAGAATACCATAGTTCTTAATGTGTGGAAGACATACTGCTCCAAAGCACTACTCACCAGCACAGGTCTAGAAGTTCTCATTGGTAACAGTTATATTATTTACTGTTGCCAATGATGGAGGTACTTAAAAGTTACTATTAGGTAATATGCAATATATATTATCAAAATGTCATTCTTATAAATTATAATTATTCCAATACTTAACAGATGCCATTCAGAAGCTATCAAAGCTTGGGAATGCTCAGTTAGAAGCTGATGTATGGATATGAAAAAGTCCAGATGGGAGGGGCAATATTTGGCAGAATTGTTTTCCTTGTAAATAAAATGAGAAATGGAGTAATTTCTGACAAGTGTTTCTTTCCAGAACAAAGTTACTGGATGGAAATTTTCTTGTATGCATGCCCAAACAATACTGCTTGATATCTAAAAGTAGACAGGCTATCATCAATGTCCTTGAGAGGAATCCCCTGCAGGGGCTGCAAATTGAGTGTGATGAAATGACCACTTCTTCATGAGCAGCCTCCTCCAGGTTTGCAACCCTGGAGCAGCTCTCTATTGGTCAGCATCATGTGGTTTATCAGCCTGGAGTAATTTTTATTCAAGAATTCAATGGCAGGAGCTGGCAAGAGCTGCTCCAACAGGAAAGTTGGCCTTCGCTACTTGGGGCTCTGCCAGGGACCTCATAGTTTCACCAATAGTTTCACCACTCATTCATCACTACAATGACATCTGTGCGCAACCACATGTGAAACAATTAAGACACTTAATTTTTTCATTAAAAAAAAAATTATTTGAATTGACTAACTCAAGATACTAAATTACACTAGTTTCCACTATTCATAGATTTTGCTCTGAAATATAAAATACAGAGATAAAAATACTGGTGAAATAATGAAAATTTATTTAATTGGTTATTGTATGTAAATTCTGGATTTCGCTCTGATTGTGTGTTTAAAAATACATCTCTTCAGTGGGTAGGAGACAGGATGCTTGACTAATGAACCAAGAAAAACATGAAGACAAGCACACTATTAGCTGAGCTGTCAACTATCGTTTGCTGAAGAATCTTTTATAATATGAGATGGATCAATATTTAAAAAAACAGTGCATGAATTTGGCCACTTTTAGAAGCTTAGATAAATACATTTATGATATTAACAGAAGGTTAACAAGGAATTAAAAACAGGATTATTTTTTATAGAAAATTTCTGTCAGATTGAGCATGACAGAAAGAGAGATTCTGTGCTCTCAGGAATCTTTACAGTTCAGCTCAGCTCAGCTCAGTTCTCGCCTCACGTCACAACCAGCGCACTACAATGACTAACAGGAAAAAGTGAAAAAGAAAGCTTTTCTCTTCTGGTAAATCTATGTCTGATATTCCTTCACTTTTAGGAATACTGATATGCCAGCGAGAGAGTCACACAAGGTTACTAGGGAAGTAGTCTGTGCTTTCAGGTATAATGCTAAAACACAATTCATTTCAAATAAAGCTATGCAAAGTTTGGTCTAATCTATTATTGCTCGAGAAGCAACCAGGCAAAGCACTAAATGATGGGACCTTTGTTCTCTAGTGCAAAGTACCTGTGTCGGGTATCAACACAGGGTGAGGGGTGAAGGGCTTGAGAGCAGCCCCGTGGAGAAGGACTTGGGGGTGCTGGTGGGTGAGAGGCTGGGCATGACCAGGCAATGTGCACTCACAGCCCAGAAAGCCAACTCCATCTTGGGCTGTATCCAAAGCAGCGTGGCCAGCAGGGTGAGGGAGGGGATTCTGCCCCCTACTCTGCTCTCCTGAGACTCCACCTGGAGTGGGGCATCCATCTCTGGGGCCCCCAGCACAGGAAGGACATGGACCTGTTGGAGCAAATCCAGTGGAGGGATACCAAGGTGATTAGAGAGATGAAGTACCTCTCCTACAAGAAAAGGCTGAGAGAATTGAGATTGTTCAGGCTAGAAAAGAGAAGGCTTAGAGTGACCTAACTGAGAGCCTTCTGGTACCTGGAGGGAGCCTACAAGAAAGATGGAGAGAGGCTATTTACAAGAGAATATAGTGACAGAAAAAAGGGAAACGAATTCAAACTAAAAGAGAGTAAATTCAGACTAAATGTTTGGAAGAAATTCTTTATTGTGAGTGTGGTGAGACACTGGAAGAGTTTGCCCAAAGAAGTTATGGATGCCCCATACCTGGAAGTGCTGAAGGCCAGGTTGGCTAGGGCTCTGAGCAACCTGGTCTTCTGAAAGGTGTGCCGGACCATGACTGAAGAGTTGAAACTGGATGATCTTTTGGGTCCCTTCCACCCCAAACTATTCTATGATTCTATGATTAAACGTCACTAGACTCTTTGGAACATGAGCTAATTCCATTTCAAGTTCCCTAGAGCAAAAGCATCTCCTGTGGACACAGTCTGTGCCTAATCAAGTGAGTAAAAATAATTAGTAACAAGGTTTAATAATATAATAATAACAACAACAACAACAACTTGCAGACTTGCAGACTTGGAGATAGATCTGAAGAGGGCCTACAGTTAATCACTACTAGAAAGTTTGAAAATCAGTGAATTGATTTTTTAAATTGATGATGTGTATTTAGTTTGGCTCTCAGATCTTAAATTGTATATCAGTTAATATCTCAATAAATTTGAGATTCAAATAAACAGCTCTTCAGTGTAACATAGTAACACATGCATAAGTGTACTTTATTAGTTGTCGACAGTAAAACTTCAAGAGGAGGTAGTGATCCTATTAATGCAAAACCCATATATATTAATAAAGAAAAGCTCTGATGAGGTGGCAACCCTTTTCTCTCTCTTGAAATTATGTTATAAAGGTATTCCCCAAAAAGCTGAACTTGGGAGACTGCTTCCTTTACTTCTTGAGGGAGACAATAGCAAAATAGTTGGAGATTTCTCCAGGCAAACACAGGTCTTCATTCATGGAAATGAATAGGGCAAGTAATTTTGACTGGAATACTTCTCTCGGTTTCTCACTTTGGAGTTCAGATGAAGTAACCAAAGTCTTCACCCAGTAAATGCACAAGGCAAGCAACTCTCCTCAAAACAAATCTGTAGTAAATATACAATAACAAAGAGCAGGGCCACAGGCAAAACAAACAGGAGGCCCCAGCCATCTGGGCATGCTAATGCTTCAGAAACTACCTAATAGGCATGAAGTTATGAGTGGAACACAGACTGCAGCATGCCAGTAGTTCTTCTAAGGTCAGCATCCTTATGGACTTGCACTTACACAGCGATATTTTCAATTGCATCAGCATCTGACAGGAGTCTTAAATTTTCTCTTAATTGCTCAGTGCAGGGACAGTTAACCATGAATTTGGAAACCTCTGCTTTGTAGAGACATTTACTCACTTTTTTCAGAAAACTTTGCAAAATAAACCATTTTGGAACATAGAGCTGCCTTAAGATTGTTTGGATATGGAGAGATAAAACCTCCTGCATGCACAGTGGGCAAGGTCTGCTTCGGGACCCTAATTTAAAGAGCTAATATTAATGGAATAAAGCATACACATATTTGCCTTCTTTAGTTTTTTCCTTGGCTATGGTAGCACTGAAAGGATGTGCTAAAAACCTTGAGGTTGAAAATTAAATTATTTTGCCTACGTGTTTTTATCGTTGCTTCTGTAGTGTTCCAACCCAGCCCATCGTCAGGAAACTAACAATTTTCAGGGAAAATTGCACTATTCTTTGCCGTTTGCAAGGACCTCTCCCTATTAACTATAAACTGGACAAACCTTAAATGCTTCCCGGAGCTGCTGATAAGCACCCAATACCTCTGAATGGCGTGCATTTGCAAAGCTAGGAGGGAAGTCTTGTAAAAAGTCTTTCCTGTAATTCCAGACAATTCCTGTTTAAGGTCAAGCCAGAAATTCCTTACAAATAGTTTCTCTTGGGGTACAGAGGTATTTCCTTTTCAGGTTCTGGCTAGGACCCAAAGTGCAAAAGAATGAGGGAAAAAAACCTATAATGATAATCATAAAGTTAATCGAAAGCCTCCTATCTCAAAAATGCTCCCACTAATACTTGCACTACAGTCTGGCAGGCACTCATTAAAATCTGGTCTCAAACTGATCACAACCAAATGTGATTTCTTAACATATTCCCCATCTCAGCAACCTTTTAGGTAAGGTGGCCTCCGACCTCCAGTTGCCTCTCTTTTATTGGGTAGTTTTCTATCTCTGCTGATAGAGCATTTTATTAAAAAGTAAAAAAAATTTTTTCACTTCAGTCCATATGTAAAAGATGTGCATTTGCAGTTGGTGGAATTTGCTACTTACTCACTAATGTACAGGGCATCTTTGTGCACTTTTCTCTTGGCTCCAAACACCAACACCAGCATCAGTAGATAAAAGCGCATACTAAAGATCTGTAGTGAAAGCAGACATATTTGTTCTCACTTTCTGGCTATTTTCATTAACTTATTTTATAAACCTCTTGACATTATTTTAGCTTTTTCCAACGTGGCAGTGAATGTATGTACCCTCTTCATTTTATTTACCAGAAAATAGTAATCAAAGGCAGATGGACCATCTGGATCAAATGTCAAGTTCTCTAACATGTGAGCCCAAGAAATCTGAGCTCTGAACTATACTTTGACTGTAGTTCTGGTTTGGATTTCAGGTAAATAATTTAAAATAGGAAAACTGTGCCAACATAAATCAATTTCCTGTGTTATTTTTGTGTTTAATGTAACAGCAAGTACCTCATTCCTGAGTGACATGATGAGACCACAACATAGCAAGGGCAGAAATACCCCCCAATAAGGCTTTGGCTCGGCTTCCTGATTCCTTTCAAAATGAACCTTGCCAAAAGGCTCATGTATGGTTAAACCAGAACCCATCAGAGACCTCATCATGGGTTAAGTATTGTGATTTTCAGGTCGTCTGTTTCTAGTTAGAGCAGGAGAGGAATGGAAAGTATGAATTCAAGGTAACAATCCCTGACTCTACTTTTGTCACCAAAAATTTACTCTTATAGCCTCAAAGGTACATTAGTTTAGGTTCAGTATTTTATTTCACTTCATCGTGCTTTGCTGTTTCATATAGTCCCAGGCAGTAAAAATTCTAAAGCAACATTTACCCCATTAGAGGCCCTTGTACTGGGGCCCATTCTCTGGGTTTGGTTGTGTGGGGACTGGCATACACTCATGTTTTTAAAGTCTCCTGCCTTCCAAGGCAGAGTGGCTGCATCCAGATTATTTGCCAGGATTGGTTTATGCTCCCTAGAACATCCCTGGGAGAGCACCAGCTGGTTAAGGGCAAAATGGTGCTAGTAATTAGATAGTGTAAAGGCTGTGACATGGCATTTTGAATTTATTAATGTAAATGTAGACTAGAAAGCCTTGCATCCAGCTGTATCTTTTCCTTACTGAGAAGAAGGAAATTTCAAAAGTTATGCACTCTGAAGGCACATTTCTACTGTTAGTGGTTGTATCATTATTGCTAACATACATGTGATATTCACTGGAAATTCATCCAGTAAGTAAAACCTACTTCTGTAAATGCAGTTATTTACCTCAATTATATAAACTCCCTTCTTGAAGACTATGTGATTCTGTTCAGTCTTGAAATCCTTAAAAGAACAAATTTTCTCCCAGCCTTTTTGAGACCTCCTCTCTCAGTAAACAAAAAAAAAAAGCTTTTCTGAACTTCCACCTCTGTTCCTGACTGGGAAATGAAAATCCAAAGGAATATATATTAACAAAAAAGTTGATTAAAATAAAAGGGATTCAGCTAAAATTTTAACTTAAATTGAAGCTGATTTTATATTGCTTTAGATCAGCTCCTATGTTATCTGAAGGCTTTCTCAATAGCAGTGTTATCTGGTGAACTACTGGAGACTGTCATGTCACCCCTATACACTCAGAAAATAAAACAGGCTTATGTTCTTGAGACTTCTAAATTACAATCTGTGTTGGAAAATGACACTCAGTTGATTATTTTAAGGGCTTCAGGAAAAAACCTTTGATATAAGCAAAGCATTTAAGAAAATAAAAAATGCATTCATATTTTGCAGTCTTCCCGTTAGAGAGTTTATTTATTTTAATTTTTAGGAACAGTAGGAGAAAACCTTATGCAAAAAGCCTGTGCATATTAAAATATATTCCAGAAGGCTTAATATGGCTTGATCCTAGTCTACATGGTGGAGAGAAACTGTGCTACATCCCTGGGCTGCTCCTTCAGAGCTCCACTGGTATAGCACATCACAGCTCTGGGATTTGCTTTTTGTAAATTAACTGGAAAGACGACGACACTCTAACAGGTTGTAGAAGAGAAAGCCAGAAATTACTGTGTGGCTGAGGGGGAAAAAGAGGGAGGAAGAATCAGTCAGCTTGATCTTAGACTTCTGCTTTATGATGAACCTACTCATGATATGGGAGTTCCCTACTTGTCTCTACATATTAGTATGAATTTTCAGATGGAGTCTACATTTTTGTTGTCCAGTGTTAACCAAGATTAATCCCACTTTGCATTTGGAATGAAAATATGCACACACATTACTAATTTGTTTACTCATTTGTGCGGACACACGTACAAATACATTTACATAGGCATCTTTCTTGTCTTTCTTTGGCTCCTTGGGTTTGTTTCTTCTCTTCACAGGTGCCATGTTGCACAGCAACATTATTTCCCTTTCTCCATTAGTGAAGAACTTGTGTATTTGCCTTTAACAGCAATTTACAGAAGGTTATTACAGGCATAAGCATATTTTCCATTTCAGATAGACCAGGCAAATACAATACATGTTTAACCACTTTTGATGCTGAGTAACAAAAATGCCAGCATTCCAGCCTGTTCTTCTGATATACATTCCTGTCTGTTAGTCTGTATATCATATTTCCCTAGTGTATGTAAGCCATGGGCTGGAACATTTCCTGCCATGTGCAGAAGTGGAAGTGAACAGGGGATGCCCAGCAGCAACCATACCACAGGCGCTCGCTACTCCTTCCATCCTTCCAGGAAGATCAACCAATGTATTCTCACCCCCTCCATTCTGCTGAAAAACTGAAAAACACTCTAATCACCAGGACAAACCAGCATATGTACTGCTTTCAGCAACCAGATAGTGGAGAGAAATATAGAGACCATGACCGTGCTCATATTTCTGGATTTAATCCATAATTCCAGATTTAAACTTTATATTTTCAGTGGTTTGGCTTTTTGTTTTATGAAAAGTCGAAATAACTTTGTGGGAAGCAAATATTAATAATAACCTAATTTTTTTTTTAATTAAAATGAGGCCTAATTAAAGACTTTTGTCAGCTCCCAGAATATGCTAAAGTTTGTAACTGCTGCTCCACCAGTTCCCATCACATGTTAGAGAACTTAAAAAAGCAACACTCCTACATAAAATTTCACAGTGAAGAAAAACACTGAAGTTTCCTTTAAAAAGCATTTTTCTGCCTTCATATCTCTGAGACATGTTATTTGGAAAAATTTCTGCACATCCAAAGCTCAGAATACTGCAAAGCCATTAGCAGTAGCTGCAAAGGAATGGCAAACAAAACACTGAAAATATGCCAACCTTTTGTGTCAGATTTCAAATGTCAAAACTGATTTCTTTAGCTACTATTGATTTCTTTTCTACTACTTCAGAAAAATCTTAGAAGGAAATATTATACAGATAAAATAAATTTTATCTATTTTTAGGATGTCATGTGACTATTTACTCAAGAAAAATTATTATAATGGGACATGGTGTTTTACAGTTCTGGAGGAAAAATATATAGAAGAAATGCAGGCATAATGCAAATTACAACTGCAAAAGAAAGAACTGTGGTCATCGTGCAGGGTAAATCCTGGCATTACACCAGTTGATTTCTGGGTTTGTTCTTCTGCTAACTGTTCCTCACATGCAGACATGAATGTTTATAATAGCAGCTTTCAAAATGGCACACTTCTTTCTGTCTCCCATCTGCTCACCTTGTTGGAAAGGCAAACAGTTAGTTGGACATGCATAGCCAAATATTTCTCACTAGAAAATCCTCTTTGGTCAAGGCTCAGTCTCTCATACCTTCACAGAATTTAGCTTTACAGATTTCAATGTGTTTTGGTTTTTTTTTTTAATTGGTAGAAATCTCAGCTTTTCATAGCATTTCTGTTCCGAACCTTTTTATTTAGAAACAGAATTATATATAAGGTGTAATATAAACTTTTTTTAGAGAAATATTTTAATAAATTAAGCATTTTGGAGCTACTGAGATAACGCAGTCAGCACTGTTTTACCTAAGAAAATTGCAATCAAAAATAATTGTAAAAAAAGAAACAGATAATGGTTGTAACTATTCATGGTGATTCAGAATGAAAATTTTGAACTCTTGGAAGTCTACCTCAGACAGGAATGGCTCCTTCTTCCTAACAGGACTTACAAGTGTCATTCTAGTCAGCCCTTTAGTCACCTACTGACCAGGTATATTGTTTCTTTGCATTCAGGGATGTTTAATACAGAACAGAGAGCAAAATCTACACTCCTGCTGCCATGCCTTTGAAGTGCTTTGTCCTGCAATTTACAAGCTAAAGCCATTCTTTACAAAAACTAGTAGGAGGGAAGCCATCTAATGTGTATAGAAATAAGAGGAAAAGGTTCCCTACACTGTAGGAAAACAAACATGTATGTATTTTGTTTATCTTTCTCTTTGAGACAATGTAGCTGTAAATGCCTACCCAGAACAAACAATAATTGTGCTTTTGTGTGAGGCATTGCAGCCACCACTTTGCGCAAGAATTAATATAATGTTTATATATGGCCAGAGCAGCTGAGACCAATTTCTGGCCACATGGCAAATATTGCTTTTTCTTCTAATCTCTTTCGACTTTGTTCTCAATATTATTAGGCATGTCAAGAAATGTGCAAAGTTGAAAGGCCAATTTACTCAGCTAATACATTCCTCTGGTCTACGATCAGTTCAGTTTGAATGTGGATGTTTTGAACTCTGCCTTTAGGCCCCTTCCAATTACCAACAGATAAACTCCTATTTTCTGGAGTTATTTTGTCTCAGTCTGCTCATGAGCTGTCCAAGTTAACAAGGAGCCTGGTCTCTGGGAAGGCTTCGCATAGATGGCTCACATATATAGTGAAGTTACTCTCAGGGTGCTCTGTAGAAATATTATAAGGTTATGGTGAAAGATGTGGTTTGTGACCTCTTTTCACAGGGAATAGAGGTAAGAACTTTCCAGGTTTAGTAGAGCATAAGCGAGGCACATGGCTAAAACTTCTGCTTCTTTGTGTCCATTTGAGTCCTTTCCTACAGGCAAGATAATCTTGTTACAACCAAAAGTCCCTGGATTCAATCTGCAGGCTTTTTAACCTATGTTAATCTCACAGTGATGTTAAATCAAATTATTCTGATGATGGTTTCAAAGGAAAAAAAGACAATTCTTCTTACTTTCATATACAAAGGAACTACAACTAGGCTTTTTATTGGCAGTTCAGCAAAGTACTAATATACAAATGGTTTCTCTGTTGCTTCAGGTTTATGTCAACACACTGCCCAGCCAGGGAAAATTCTTCAGCAAATATGAAAAGCCTGTGGTTCTCTGATATAAGTAATGCCTTGCTCTTTCTGCCTCAATAGATTTTGTGGGGTTTTTCAGATGCTTTCTGGTAGATGTCTGTTATGTCAGTACCACATTTCGTGTATAAAATTGGTACAGCCATTAAATTATAAGCTCCAGAAGTATCTTAAAGCAGCTGCACCAAGGAGACAGCACAACCATTTCCTTCACAGGTAAAGATACAGCAGGTTGTTTTCCAATCACTAAAAGTTTACTCTGTAGTTCCAGTGTGTGAAGAAATACAAAAGCAGAGATTTTGTTTTAGAAGAGCATTATGCTCCTACAAAGTAGTAGTAGTAGTAGTAATATTAATAATAATAATTAATAATAATAATAATAATAATAATAATAATAATAATAATAATAGTGGTTTACAAGGTTTGCAATCAGCAGCTGGTTGGCCTTCACTTAAGCTCTGTGATGACATTTACATGCCACTGGTAAAAATAACTATGGAGAGTAATGTTACATAATGCAGAAAAATAAATCCACAAAAAAGGCAATTTCCTCTAACGGTGGCCTCAATGTTACATGAAGTGTCTGAACCCAACATGGTCTTCATTCAAACTCTCTTTGTCAGTGAGACCCGAGTCTCTATGCCCCTGTCTGAGAGGTCCCCTATGTGTCTGTGCACATCAATCACTTCAATATCCACAGCACTGACCAGCTAAGTACAAGGTACCACATAAATCCCTTGGGCTCAGCTAACCAGGTGTCCCCCTCTAATCTTGCCTGTGTGGTGTGACCCATATAAAGCTCTGGGACTCATCCAAAGAATGCACAGAGCCACAAAATAGACCAGTCATAGAGGAAGGGTGCCCCAGAGAGATCTGCTGCTAATGCAGAAACCCCTGGAGTGCTGAGTCCAGACTTGGTGTCATTCCTTTACCCTCAAGGACACACTGATATGTTTCAAGAAAGCCATAAATAGCATCTGTATGAACAGTCCCCAAGGTTAGTGTCTCCAAAAATGAACTAAGAACACTCTAAGGCAAAGCTTTCTTCCCAAGAGGGCAGAAGATGTGCATATGCAGCTACTGAATCTTTCTATTCACTTATTTTCATTAGAAATTTCTTTTGAAGATTAGACTTTTTCAAAGAAACCTCAGAAAATGTCCCTATGTTCCCTCTGTGCATCTGATCTTTCAAGAAGACATGGTTTTTTAGTGATAGGTGTTGTTTTATGTGTTTTAAAACCATATCTACATGCAGGTTTTCACCTCATGAGAAAGAAAATGTAAAGTATTTTGTGTCTAATATTACATTAAATAAGGAGTATCTTCTTGATCACAGTAGCACATTTCAAGGAAATAGATGTGTGTAGCACAATATCCTATTAATTCAACTGGTGAGTACTAATAGGCTTTCAATTTATAAGAAGCAACCTCTTCTCTAATTATAAAAAAACCCAATTTGTTGTTGAACTGCTAATAGCCATGCTAACCCAGACACGTTGCACCTCTCTGAGAACAAGAGACTGAAGAATAAATGGATATTGCACCTGTCCTGACTTTCCTTGAAATTGCACTGAAGAGGAAGTCGTTACTGTCTCCAAATAGATGCCTCTCTTCGTAAATTCCCTGGGAAGTTTCAGGTGCTGTACACAAGGAAGTGAAAAAAATACGAAATCATACTGAAGCGTAAGATTAAATGTTACCTGAAAGAAAGATTTCATATATTTTGATTATTGTCACTCCATTTTTAATTTAATTGCAGCTGTTTCTTATAGAAGTGTTGCTACTACATCATCGTTCAGCCTCAATTTATTTTGTGATCTGACAGCCCTAGATGCATTTGTGTTGATGGCTTAATTGTTTCTTTCCCCGTGCAAATGCAAGTGGGGTAACCTCACAGGATCCCATGCCAGGTTATCTTAACTACAAGGATTGCAGCAGTTTGTGACTAGCAAGCAGACACACTTAAAAACATACTTTCATAGAAAAAGGAAAAGAATGACTTATGAGCATGAGGATGCATTTAGATAAAATCTAAAATGGAGGGCAAAAGCAATAGCAAAGGATACTTAAAACCAGATTGTTTCATGTTTAATCAGAAAAGGCAATTGTTTTGCCTTTTTTCCCTACAGATTTTTACTTTTTATGTTTTCCTTTTATTTCCTTTCACAATAACGAGTAAATCCATAAACAGGCAAAAAAAAATAAATGAGAAACAAAATTTCAGCAGGCAAGAAACAGGAAAAAGAAGACACACTTTTAAAGACAAGAAAATCTGTAGAACAGTTCTCTTGTAAAGATCATTGAAATTACAAACGTTTAAAATTGAAGCATTTTGTTCCACAGGTTAACTTTTTTCCCTACATAATGGCTTCATTTTTTGGGCTATCCAATACCATTTAAAGGCAACAAGGAATGAATGGTGGCTGTGTCTATTCAGAGGTGGCCCATTGGGCTACTCTGGCTAAGTCAAGCTATTTTGCCCAGTCTGTGGAAAATCAGAGATTCATAAAATATGAAGGTTTTTTCATTAGCAGACATTTAAGGTTTTTTTGACCATTTTTCCTTGGTTGTCTGTCGTTTGTACATTCCTACACTAATATGGGGTGTAAGATACTAACCCATCTGTTACACGACATATTGCAGCCTCATTTTGCACCAAAATATTTAACTGCACAAGTCACTGGGCATGGAGAATAAGGCAACAATTTTCTTCAGAATTTGCAGGGGGAGAAGAAATGGTTTTCTTAATATGTCACAACTGTCAGCTGTGCTGAGAGAGTGGAACTGTGCTACTGAGAGTGGGTTAGGTGCAAGTCTCCAAAATGCTTTACCTGTACATCTTCGTTTGAAGCTAGTTTGAACTTGGCTGCCTATAATGAGCTACTTCCCACACAGAGATTTTCATTTGTTGTAAAGTGAGAGAAAATGATAATGGAGGCATTTTTTGCGCCTATTCTAATTAAAAATACTTGCAGCATTATAGCACCACCTGCAGGAGGCCTTTTATTTTGCTAGGGTACTCAGTCTACCATGGGAAATCTGTGGGAACATTATAACCCAAAACATTAGAAACCCAAAGATCTTACACAGAAATTAAGAAAAAAAACCCACAACACAACACAACACAACAAAACAAACAAACAAACAAACAAACAAACAAACAAGGTAAAACCATGATAACACTGCTGCACACATGGCAAAAACATGAGATGCTGTTTCAGACAGATTATTTTTAGATCTTGATTTTTTAATTTTTTTTACTGAGTTGCTGCAAGAAATTGCTTTTTAAATTAATTTTTCAATTGATTGCTTAAATTGTAGAGGGTAATACTGCAAATTTTCAGGCCAATATAGATGGAAATATTAGAGGTGTGTTTAATACCTGAGGTGCACACACTCCAACAAACAATGGAGATCCTGGGGCGTGTGCTTTCCTGATAGTCCAAAGCCAGGGGGGACCTGCTCTTCAAGGACAGGGGAAGATTTCCCGTGTACAGGAAAGCTGCCCGAGGACTTGGCTCCACATGGCTGAGCACAGGCCACATCTCGGTTTGACCCATGGGGATTCTCCTTTCCATACATGGTGGAGGCACATGATACCCAGGGACCATTGGACCGGCAACCCTTCCCTTGTGCAGCTGTGATTTAACATCCATCACAGCAAATGCAAGGAACCTCCGGGACTGAGTGCAGGCCAGAAATGTAATCAAAATTCATCTGTGTGCCTTTTTTTTTTTTTTTTTAATTAATTACAAGAGTATAATTCTCATATGTTTAAGAATTTGGACACCTGAACATATCAGCATAAGCTTTCCCTCCCACCCCTGAATGTCAAGGCTACTTGAGGTAGCCTTGTAGGTAACTAAGACATGGCAGGCCAGACACCATTAACATGGACAGACCCCGACTCAAGGCTGAGCCGTGGAAACAAACACTGCATTGCCATTGACATTTCTGGGAGGACTGGACTGCCTGGGGGAAGTCATCCTCAATGACAGGATCAGGGATGTCCGTGACTTTCACCATCCACATCCAGAAGGCTCCAGTACAGAAAGAACCGAAGCCCCGGAGGGAAGGACTGGAACTTCGAGGGAAGCACTGCTTGCTGCCAGCTGCAATGGGTGCAGATGGGGGAAAACACCACCGCACAGCTCCAAGGCCCTGTCACTTCTGCAGTTTTCTGCACAGCATAGATATAAAGCAGAGTGTCCAAGCCTCCCTGAACAGCCAACCACAGCACATTAGACAAGATATCAGCAAGACCAGCAGACCGTGGAAAATTAGTGGGAAAACGGAGGAACAAGGACCTGTGATTTGCAATAGTTGGTCATGCTGTGCACATTTCTAGGGCATTTCATGCATGTATGACTGCAGATACAAAGATGTAAAGCATCTTTACTCCTCTGCATGCAAGCTCTTGTAAGCTGTAAAATCTTCAGTTTGCTGCCGATTCGACATTTTTTTCATTGTGTTCCCTCTCCTTACCCAGGGCACAGGATGTGTGCAGAAGACCAGATCAGCAACGGAAGCAGCAAATGCAAATTTATATCAGCTAAAATAGAAAGGCTCTGTGACACACTGTCTTTTGAAGCAGAGGAAAAATGCTGAGGGTAGAGAAGGGACATGAGCCTGTCTTCCTCTTTGCCCAGGAATCCTGCAATCCCAGCCCTGCTGGTAGTGGAGCCCCATACCCCATCTGAGCAATGCTGCTCCTTCCTGGGCTGAGGACCTGAAGAAAGGTTTCGAGGAGACAAAAACAGTGCTGTCTGTTCAAATGTTGTGAGAGCAGCACCCCATGAGATTTTGCCTCCCTTCTGAGAATGTGACTAACAGCTGATGCTCTTTATGTGTTTGCTTTCTATTTTAGCTGATTTTTAATTGTGTCACTCACAACAGCCTGTTTAGTAGTGCCAGAAGATACACGGGCACATGTGGCTGGCAAAGGGATTTTGCTTTTGAAGTAGGTACTTGATTTTGTGAGAAAGAGTACTAACAAAACTATCTCTGTTTCCTGGCAGCAAATCATGTGGGTATTATTCTTCCAAAGCGTCTCAAAGAAAGAAAAATGGGGTTGAAAAGGTAGATTTGCTTGTGAAAGTGTGTCTTTGTCATGATTTCCCTTGTTCCCTCTTCTCCATTCCCTCTGCCCTGGTTCACTCCTGCTCTCTCACTCTCTTACACTCTGTGCACACGTAAGTGTGTGCACATGTATGGATATGTTTTGCCTTTCCTTTCATGATTTTTTTTTTGTTTGTTTGTTTGTTTTCTGGTGAGAAAGTCAATCTTCAGTAAATTACTGTATAGTCCTGCCTCCTATCTGCTTGTCTGTTCCCTCCTTTAGGCTATTTGGTGCCAACTGGATTATATCAGAGCAGTTGCTTCCCCCACAAGAGCAGGAGAAGGTGCAGATTAAAATAAAGATCAGCCAACCCTGTAGCACAACAAATTAGCTCAGGCCATTAAGCATAATGGCCTTCCAGAGGCCAAAGGGGTCAGCTATTAGTTCAAAATAATGACCTTCAGCCCAGGCAGGAGGAAGTATATACACAGATGTCTGTCATTCTCTTCATTCAGTTCTCTAAAGATCTACCTCGTTCCACATTTTGTACAGTTAAAATGTTTAACACATTTAATGGGACCTGATGTGTTTGGTGTTTTTTTTCTTTCAGGCTGACATGGGAGTTTGAAGTTAACCATGTGGAGGCTGCTAAAAGATCCAGGCACAGTGAATCCAATTAACAACATGAAAACACAGTTTGCCTAATTTTGAACCTACTTAAACATCAAAGGTTCAAAAGTTCAGTGCAAATGTTCCTGGATTAGATTATTTCAGAGGGGAAGCAAGAGTAAAAATAAATAAATAAAGAATTTCCAAGACTACATAGTACAGCCTGCATATCATATGAAATATGAACTGGTTAAGGAAGACATTGAAAGCCTGGACTGGGATTTAGGGGATGCAGATTAAATTCCCTGTCTCTGCTACAAACTTCCTGTGTGGCCTGGAGCAGACTGCATTACTCGCTCTGTGTTTTAGCTTTTGACTCGTGCATGGGGTGCAGCTAATGAGTCCTTTCTCCTGCCCTTTGTCTCCTTTCTCTCCTTAGAGATGCCCTTTGGAGAAAGGTCTGCAGATCTTCTCTCAATGAGTACAGATACAGAGGTGAATACTCAATATAGGATTCACCTCTACTTTGAATACTGCCAAAGAACAACTAGAAGAACAATAATTGAAAACAGTGGGTTGGCTTTCAGGAAATTCTTGGCTCTGTCACAAATTTCCCGTGTGACTTTCACCAAGTCATTTAATCTCTCTCAGATTCAGCTCCACAACCATAAAAGTACTGCTCAGTAATATAGTGTATGATACATCCATTCACGGCTGTAAGGAATACGAAAATTAAAAGAGGAGGCCCAAAATGCATCCAGGTAGGCTTTCTTTGGTGAATAAAAGCTGGAAAGCTCAACATCCATCTGTAACACAGGCAAGTATTTTAGGGAGGCTGTCTTGAAACTCCTGACATGCAGTGTTCAGCCCAACGAGGGAGGCAAAGGACTAGAGGACCACAGATACGTTGCACTGTATATGGTCTCCATATGTGTCAGTCTTGAATTTCAAGCCCAATTCTAATGTGAAACACACAAAAAAACCCTAGCATATTTGTTTGCTTAAATGGGGGTGAAAAAAGGATTAGAGGGGAGGGAAAAGTTGAAGAACTCAACTCAAGTCAAGTTTTGTGAACCTCAACTGTCAGGAAAGAAACTTCACAAATCCTTGAACCCCATTGCTTTCTGTCATACCTCTCTCCAATATAGAGAAGTTTGGCTCACTTTATGACTGTTTATGGTATGAGAGCTACATAGTGTTTGTGGAAGTACGAAAGCTGTTGTTGAGTATCATAAAAAGAATTAAATCACAAAACTGTTTTCATAGGAGGTTAAAAGGTCTGACATAAATCTTCAAAGGGTGGGTGGAAACTCTGCCCTTAATCTGCCCTGTTGTGCTGAGTTACTGCAGGCAATGCATATGGTATATAACATTACCCAGTGCTAGGGGACTTTTATAAAGCCTATGGGCAAAAAGAAGCTGATAAGGGCAAAACTGCATCATTAGGCTAACATTGGAATTTTTTGCTTTTGTGAGCAGATATTGAATTAAAAAAGCTTTTTATTTAAAACTAATATTAGCCTTTTTTTGGCTTCATGAATGCAACTGTGAGCCCTCGTTTCCTGTGGACGTCTTGTGAGCATGTGTGTTTAAGAGTAGGAAAAAACTGCATAAGGGGAGGGTTGGCGTGTGCACTGGTCTCTCTGCCTCTCAGTGATGCCAATTAAGCCTGCTCTCTGCTGGAGAGCTGAACTTCACCCAGTGAGCTTTCACCATCCATCACCTGCCAGCAGGACTGCAACAGCTGCACGGCAGGGACAGGAGTCACAACTGCAAAACACCCCATAGCACTTCTGAGAGCATAGCTAGAGAGCTTCTGTGGGACTTTGTGGTTCCAGTTCCTGCTTGGGAGAATATTTTTTCCTAACTGCTGTAGTAGGACATTGCAGAAAATTAGTTAATGGCTTACAAAATACAAACTAAATCTTTGGAAATGTTTTTAAGCTGTGCAAGTGTTAATAACAAACAGAAGTTCATTTATACACCGAGTAACTCGTTAGAATACCAGGTACATTATGATTTAAAGTTTAACAACGACTAAAGATGAAAGTATTCTTATTAGCTAACTTTAATCAAACTTTGGTAAGAGAAAAACTAAATTTAAAAAATCATTAAGAAAACATCATTTCCAGGCCAACACCAATGCCATTTTTTTCTTGCCTGGATTGAGTTTTATATTGGAATTAGAATACAAGCCTCTGAAAGTGGGGTTTACAATGGAAACACTGATAGACTCTTAACTGGAGCGTTCTGTGTGTGCCTTTATAAACATACCAGGCGTGATGGTCTTGAGCCAAAAAAGTGCTTCTTGAAAAATGTATTAAAAATTAATTTATTCCTTATGTGTGTCTAAGTTAAAACTTCTCAGAATGAGATTTATCAATTCCCTCAAGGCTCATCTCTATCCATTGCAGACAACAAAAATGTGCTCTATATAAGATAAACTGGAACAGCTCAGCCCTCCCTGGGATAAGTGGAATGCTTTGCTGGTAGACAGCATACTCTGCACACCGTGTATGTACGAAACCATACCCGGAATACAACTACAAATCAGCTAACCTTGATGCAACCTGGTTTTGCCTTCTCTTCCAGCTGTTCAATGCAGCACAGGCAGACACACGTGCACAGAACATAAGATGGACGTGTCACGGTGTGGAGTTTAGGTGGGGGCACGCCGTGGTCACAGTCCTGCTGGCTCTCTGCCCAGCCCTATGGGCACATGTGGAATCCAGCCCTGGAGCAGCAGGGAAGGACATCCATCACAAAGGGATGGTGTGCACCTACATGACTGGGTGTGCCGTGCTTCTGTTCTCTCTCCTCTCTCCCTCTCTTCCTCCCTCCTTTCTGTGGGGACACAGTAAGGCAGGAAAAAAACTTCTTTCCCGAGCAGGGTCCCCCTCCACCAGCCTGGGAGCATTGGGATTTGGCCACAGTTGCCTCCACTTCTGCAATTGAAAAAGAAAGAGAGTGCAATTTGAAAATTGGATATGGTCTGCAAATGAAATCCGACATGCAAACAGCTAAGAATGTGGGTTATGTGTGATACCCAGCCCCACATCTGCACACAATTTGCACAATGGATTCCTGTCATTTTCCGGGGCTGAAACAAAACCCCAGTTCAGCGAGCCCCACAGCTTTTGAGGGCTGAAATTTTTAGCAGAGCCTTGCAGTCTGGTTTCCCCTCAGATGGAAACATTTCTCACTCTAACTCCCCATCTCCTCTCTTCCAAATGCTGAGCCTGTTCTCAGCCCCAGCCACACACAGCTGAAGATAAGCCTGAGGCAACATCAAGAAGAGGCTGCAACATTTCTTTAAGAAGCAACTATTAATATATTTCCTGTTAGACACAGAAAATAAGATTAGAGGTGATATTACGACAAAAACCTTCCGTGAAATGAGGAATAAATGTCATTAATGCCCCCTAATGGGCAAAGTGGTCTCCCACCTGCATGAAGGTCTGTATCCTGCATGTATTAGATTGTCGTGATTGATAGTGAAATGGACCCCTTTCCAACGAATGGGGAAAAAAGTCTCATGCTGTAAATTCATTTACAATGGATTCATTTGCAAAGAGGTTGAGCCAATCAAAGTCTGAGAAATGAAGTTCAAATTGATTTTATTACATGAAGACTGGGATCACATTGTAAATATCTGCAATGTATACAGCAAGTAAAAACTAAACAAAGCCAATGAAGGAAAATCCTCCCTCACCATGAAAGGAGTATGTACCCTTTACTTCTTCTTTCCAGTTGAAGATGCAAGATAGTGCAACACAACTGGTCTCTCTTAACAGTGGTATCCCTTAAAGTATTTTTCTCCATGTGACGTTTACTAAACAGTGACATCTATTGGGGATTAGTATTTCAAGAAATTGGAAAACAGGAGTCTGTTCAAACTTGACTGATGAAAACATTTGAAATTAGCTGTTATAGGGCATAATTCTGAATTAGGAGAGAGATTGATAAGATGATCTTATAGATCTGTTCCATCTCTAGGCCTAGACCCTGTTAGTAGGAGACACTGAGGCAGTTGTGAGTGGGGAGGTATGAGAGTGTGAAATTTCTCTGTGGGTTTAAACAAAATACTGCCATTTTCCAGTGGGCATTTTCCCTGGGCCTCTAGCATGTGGCAGCAAAACTTTCTCATCCTTCTAAAAAATGCAGTATAGATATATGTTTTCCACCATGTGGCAGCTTCAAAAGTTAGGGGTCTAGATAAGGGACTGTGGCTCCTGTTGCTCCCCAGGCAGTACTCTTCCCTTTGCCAGGGGGACGTGAAATATCCTGCCTTTCCATCCACATAATGTGGCCCCTTCTTTCTAGGACTGTCAGAATGAAGCTCTGACAAATCACAAAATCATTAGTGTGCAGTTTTATGAGAAATGGAGTACATAATAGCAAAATCAGCATTGTTGTTCCATTGCTGTGAGGAAGCTGGGCCACACTTTTCCAGCCCCCTGGACCCATCTCTGCCCCAGACTGAGACAGCCCATTCCTCAACCTCTCCTCACAGGGAACTGCTCTAGCCCTGACCAGCCTGGAGGCCTCCCACTGAACATACACCAGCTTGTCCATATTTTGTATTGAGAGAGCCCCAAAACCAGACACTGTATTGAGCCATGGTCTCATGAGTTCAGAGTAGAGGGGGTTAATCCAATCCCTAGATGCATGGATGGACCATGTCTGGTGTCTGCTGGCTCCTGAATGGCTCAAGATGCCCCAGGGCACCACTGACTCCCACACAGCCGCTCCCTAGCCCAGCCACCCCCAGCCTCCATTCTTGAAGGGTTTTTCCCTCAGAGGTCCAGGAGTTTGCACTGATCCTCCTCGAGTTTCACAAGATTGCTGTTGGCTCACCCCTCCAGCCTGACTGGGCCCTGAGGTAGAGAACTGTGTTGTTGTTGCTCCTGAAATAATTTTGCTAATCTTGTACATGCCTTGGAATCCCTTCAGCACATTTCTGAAGGCAGCTCCAGAGCCAGATGACTTTCTGAAGTGAAGCTGGCAAGCAGTGGCTGAGAGGCAAGCCAGACCATTTCCCACAGAAGTTTCAGTGGCTGTGCTTTTGATTTATATTGTTATTTTGTAAATGGTACATTTTAAAATTAAAAAAATAAACACCGAGTTAAGCTGTGTAGCCTAGCACATGCTTAGAAGAAAAGTGAAATGAATGCTGAGAACCTGAAGAACTCAATTTCTGTGGCATGGCCTCAACTTCAGGTTGACCTGGAATTCTTCAAAAGAAAATACAAATACATTGCAATGAAATTTTTCTAATGAAAATATATTAGTTTTCCATAATGACATCCAGAATGGAATTTCTAGTGTGAACCAGAACAAAGGAGCAGCACCTCTGAATAGTCCCTGCCTAGGGCCCACTTTTAGGGGAGCAGAGACCGAGACCCATAATCTTGTTGTGCTCAGCTCCAAACAAGGAACTCCTACCACCCAGTGGGTCCCTAGCAGATTGCTCTGCTCTGTTTCCAACACAGTTTTTGGAAGACTTTGCTTTTATTTCAACAGAGAACAAAAATAAGTTTCCAAACCTCAACATTTTTTGTTAAACAGAATTTTCCCAGCCAAACCTACCATATATTACTGCTGTTACAAATCCCCCAAGAGCTTCCAGAATAATCAGAAAGGAGTGTTGCATCCAGAAAGATCCCAAATCAAAACCAAAGGGTAGAAAGGAGAGATAAAGCATGTCGGGAGGTCACTTGTGTGGCTGCCCCATACTAGCAGAGTCATACAGTGAAGGAGATTGTTGTCGTGTAAATGCCCACAGCAGTAATCCAGCCTGGTCTGCTAAGGGGAAAGCAGCTCCGAGTTGTGCAACCGCCCACACGCCGTTCCCCACACAGGCACTGCTCCCTGTGCACACATCCATCTGTCTCCACATCCCCCCCGCTTTGCCTGCCTCGGCAGCCACCTCCTTCCCTGCATTTCCCCACTACGAACATAGCAGCCCTCCTCAAACATCCCTGCAGCAGGAGCTGCTGCTGCCAGTACTGCCCTTCTGATGGCTTGCTGGGAGGAGCAGAGGACAGGTAAGCAGGGGAGAGCAATGCTCTCGTATGGGAAGGAGGAGAGCGCGTAGATGTGAGTGTGCACAGCCCAGCCCTGCTCATCTGGGAGAAGAGAAGGTCCTCAGGGTTTGTCATGAAGCATAGAGGAAATGGGCTCATTCCTTGCACAACTCTCCTTCCTTAACCTCCCAGGGATGACCAGGCACATTGCACTGCCTGTTGTTGACCTACCAAAGGTCAGAACTACTCAATGCCTGGAATTAAAGGCATTTTGCAGACACATGTCACCTAGATCCTTTCTCCAATTAAAGTACCCTCAAGCTATGCCTGTTTGGGTATCACTGACAGGGTGATGGTGGAAACAGGGGCTCTGGGTCTACACAGACACTCACAAATGTGGGTATTTGGCTGTCAGAGCATCGCTCACTCCCTGCTTTGCAGCAGCTTGAGCATAGCTCCTAGCTCGGGTTCATGAACTTCGGTGTTGATCCTGGGGCTGCTGAGCTGGGCTCCAACCAATGTGTGGTGTTTAGTCCACTTCTGCCTTAATTATCCATCTGCAATATGGGGAAAATACATGTATTTCTCTGTTTTCCAGGAAAAACACACTGCAATATTGTGAAGGTCTGGATGGGGATCAGAAGCTAAAAGTTCCTCTTTTCCTATTAAAATGGGTGGAGTTTTAATGGGAAGGGAGACAAACCCTTTGCTTTCTGCAGCAGAATAATAGTTTCAGCCTGGAGAAAAAAATTAAAAGAGGCTTCTGGTAGGAAGCTGTACCCTTTTTTCAAATGGTTCGGACACCACTATAAGACATAATAGTTTTGCATTTTTCCTTAGAATAACCTTTCACAAAAAAAAAAACATAAGCTCTTGGTTGAATGTTCAGCACCAAACACCAGATAGTGAAGTAGGGATTTCTCATGTCCTGATGACAGTGAGAAAACACCACCTTTGCAGAAAAAGAAAGCACAAAAAGAGCCGTTTCACAGCTAGTTGATCTTCCTGCTCCTATCTGAACAACAGTTTTTCTGGCTCTGCAACCCTTCCCCCTCTACCTCTTCCCTCAGACCTCTCTCTGCATTGAATCTTTTCCTCCAGGCAGGTGTCCAGGATCACACAGGTCAGGGACGGGGTATGCACTTCGTCAGCCTCTTGTCTCCGAGATAAAAATGAAAATAACAAAAACACTAACCAATCCAGAGCTGCTCTGTATTTATAGCAATCATAATTAACATCCTCTTGAGCTGACCTGGAAGCTTCTGGAGTTTCTTTGCCTCTTGAGAGACTACTTATAAGGGATATAAGCAGCTCTGGGAAGAGATCCCTGTGGAATTTTTAATTGCTCCTACATGGGTCTGGATCTTCCTCTCCATCTCAACATCCCCAAATATAAAAGGGAAACAACCAGCAAAGTGGAGGTATGAAGAGGGTGCACATCTCATCTGTTCCCCTTAACAGCTCTGCCTGGCACAAGTCCTGCCAACATTAGAGCACCAGGCTTTCTTCAGGATTTTCTCAGCAGGTTTCTACAGACCCCATGAGCTTGGCCCGGCATGTGATAAAGTTACCAGCTTTGCAAACACATGCTCTGCATGGTGTTTTAATAATTTGAAAAAAGAAAAGATTAATGCAAAACCTCCTGATCCGACTCATAGAAAGAGTTTTACCCCAGGAAAGAAAATGGGTGTTTCTCCGCAAAGATTTGTGAAGGCAACTGTGCTCAGTAGTCCAAGCTGTGATTATAAGCATTCAGCCAGAAGTTGCTTGTGACTAGTTTCCCTCTGCAGCAGAAAAATAAAGGCTGTTTAGTTTAGTTGGCTATTCCTCTGCTCAGTAAGACTTTAGGCTCCCTCTTAACCCTGTTCCCCATCCATCTCTGAGTTTACTTTCTCTTCCAACAGCTTGGGCATCACGAAGCACCCCAGTGCTTGAAGGTTGAATATGAAGGACCAGAACTTCCTACACATTACACCCTCTAACTCAGAAAGCAATTGCTAATTTTATTTTTCTTTAATTTGAAAAGCATTTATCTAATTGTATCATTACTTTTGTTTACATGATATTTGAAACCTCCCATTCTTAATGCTGTCCAACACGTCAGTATAATCGTGCTTCTATTTGCTTGTTTCTCTGCCAAATTTTCATGTTCTCGCGCAAAGCGCTTTCCCCTGGCTGATTATATTTTTGAGTGGTTTTTTTTTTGTTTTCAAAATCAACCCAAATCCCATTTCTTAGAACAAAGATGAAAATAAGTTTTGTTATTTCCCATATTAAAATGTTATTTTTTGATACCGCTATAGTAGGCAATGTCCGTCTATCTCCTAGCAGGGACTGGAAATTTTCTGGCGTCTTAGCCTTAGCATTAATGCAAACCTTTTGCCAGTTAAAGGACAATCATCTATTATAGGCCCAATTTCAGAAAAAAAAAAAAAGAAGCTTTTATTAAGGATAAAGATTAAGGATATCCATGCAAATATAACATTTTAGTGCTTTATTTTCAAGCTTTATTGATAATGTTTTCAGTATATTATTTATATATGCTATTTTATTAAAGTACTTTGAAAACTTATTTTTCAAATCATCTTTTACACTTTACTGAGTGGCTGCTTTAGCATTTTAAAATTCACAAACTTATGTACACACACACGCAAAAAGAGCTATAACTACAACATTAATTAACAATAAACTCATAAATTAAAGTTTATGGGCTAGAGTAGCACAAATAATTGTTACAATCAACATGAAGAGATTTTTTTAAAATAACGTTTAAAATAGGAACAGTTGCACTGTGTGCTGTTTCCTGTATTGGAAGCAACTATTATTTGCCACTTCTACCACGCTGCTGTTTGAATGAGATATTAAAAATAATGCCTCTCATTTTCCAGGCTCTGAAACCACCCAGCTGAGAGGGCCAAGAAAATAAGTGTTCACAAACAAAACACAAAATGTGCCAGATCCTGATACTGATCCTAGCAGTGTAACTCTGGAGTAAATCTACTCACTCTCTTCATGGGTATTTTGGAACAGTATAAAGCAATGCGATTTGGTCCATTGGCAATAACAAGAAGAAAATAAGATTAAAAAAATGAAATGGAAAGAAGATAGGCTGTGCCGCAGTAATCACTGTTTTCTGGGCTGCTAGGGCAGAAGGAAGTATCAGCCTTTTGACTCTTGCAGGCGGTGCATGTTTCACTTCAGCAAAATGAACAAAGTACGGTCTGCTCTAATCAGGTTTGACCGTTCCCACATTCCACCACACTGACTCCGCAGATCACACCTTGCAGTCTTTTTTACAGTGGAAGTACCGGGGTGGTCAGATACATGCAGCATCTGCAGTTCCTTGCCACTGGCCAAACAAACCAAGAGAGAAGCCGACCCCCAGTACTTCCATAAAAGACCATGCATTTTTCCACTTTTCCTTTCACCTCATGTTTTGGGTGCCTCCATGTTATGCCCTTGTGGCATGGTCCACATGAGCTGCTGATACAGTCAGTGTGGTGCATAACAAGCTGACTGCATACAGAAACATGGGTTTATTTCACATTGCTTTTTTCTTTTTTTTTTTGTGTTAAGTCTCAACTCTCTATGTTTGTGCAAATGACCTAATAAAATTAGAGGGGAGGTCTTGGGATGTTCATCGTGTGCAGTATAATATTTCATTTCAGTATGAAACAGCTGTATAAGGATTATAAAAATGTGATTTGCCAAAAATATTTCAAATATTTGAAAGAGGACTTGGTGTCATTTTCCTTATAAAAATAAGCAATTCCTTCTGTGTTGACTAATGTGATGTACATGAAGTGTTTTGGCAGCGGTACAGATCGAGGTGTTTCAGCTGTTGTTCATATAGACGGATCATTCTAGAGATGTACAGATGTGATGCACATTAAAAATGCAGCACTACAAGCTTTTGTAACATTCATAGATGTTTTAAGAGGCGAAGAGCAAAACCTTGACATTCAGCGGGCATCATACTGTTTTCATTGGGGGAGGAATTTTGTTCATAAAGTCAGGAGCGAGACCTCAGGACCAGTCCTGTGCTAAACACCACAGGTGGAGCCCAGGGGAAGGTGAGGAAGCTGCAGAGCACTGCACAGATGCTGCCATGCAAGAGAAGTGCACTGTTAATAAAGCTACTGAACACTGATGCCAGGGCTCCATGTTGGACTCCTACTTTATACCCTATTTCAGGATGCCCATGGGGTCCTTCATGCCCCTGGGTGCCAAAACATCCTGGAGGTATTGGCTGAAACCGGATTCCTCTGTGCCTCCCACACCTCTGCTGAGCACAACTATATAACCTCCATGAGATGGGGCCATCCAGACCTCCTTTGCAGGAGCAGCAGAATGCTGAAGCCTGGAGCACATCTACTGTGCCAGCTGCAGGGCAAGAGCCACTCTCTAATTTGCTTGCTGACGTTGTAAGGGATTGCAGAAATCCTGGCAGTAGATCTGACCCAACTGCTTGCTTGAAGTGCAGAAAAATAGACTCACACACAGCAAACCACATGCATACCACACTTCTCCTTGAGGATATGAATCCTCTGAGCCTGCCCATTCTGCTATCCATACACCGCAGAGCTGGATTTCTTAGATTCAATGTACATGAGCTGGAAAACTCATCTGCTCATGTGCTGGAAGTCTGACACATCCAGAATATAAACAGGCTAACAGCACACATGCTCTGCATTGCACACAGCCATTTTCTGTCTAGTATTTCAGAGAAAAAGAACAGGAGCCCTAAGCCACTTTGTCGTATAATTGGAGACACCCCAGCTGTGTTCACCTAGCACTCCCTTTGAGAATCAGGGCTCACTAAGCCCTGTGTGTATCACTGTGTGCTTGTTATGTGCTCAGTGTTACACCAACACAAAAATAGAGTCCTTACACAAAAAAAAAAAATGTGCAAACTCAAAGACAAAGAAAGGCAAGGCTTACCAGAAAGCTAGAAATAATTGATTCATACTCTTTAATAAGTAAAAGCATCCATCTGAGCATCCAGAAGAAGGAGGGATACTATTTCGAGCATCTTACACTAAGGCTTAAAATACAGAAAATAAAATTTATTTTGAGGGGAAAGGTAGGAATGTGAATAACAGGAAAGTCACAGGACTCTATGACAAGAGGATCCCAGTTAGTGGATCTTGCACAGGCTCATTCTTTATTTTATGAAATAGAATTCTGAGTAGTAAAATTCTACAGATCTTAAATTATCATTACTGAAAAGAGGCATGAACCTTCAGATTTTTGATACATATGTGAATTCAACACATAGCTGTGGATGCCCTGCTGTTTTAGAGCTTTTTGCTGTGCTGTAGTTTGAGTGCGTAGGGAAAGGTTGCCCTGCGAAAGTGAACCAGCTTAAATATTGAGGATAGATTGTTTTGGATTATTACATAAAAACGGCTGGAAAGAGAGAGAACTGAGGTCAGCATACACACCCCCTTGTGCTGTGAAACACACACTGCCATTTCCTAAGTTGGGAGGGTAATGGATATGCATAATGCAAAGCTTGCTGCTGCAAAAATGTTCTACAATTTCACCTCTCATGGGTGAAAACACAAGCCCCAAGCTGAGGATGCCAATCATCCTTAATATGCACTTTGGATCATGCAGAGCTGAGCCTGAAAACACTAATACTGCAACTTGCTCCAGGCATTACTTTAAAGATATGAAAAGTTCACTTTATTGTTTATAGATTATGCTGATAATGGGGCAATAAAACTCTGCCCCAAACAGGGGAAGAGCAGGTCAGCCTGTTTCATTTCAGGTATTAAACAAATATCAGAAAAGAGTGAATTAGAAGTTTCCATTCTAAAATGCCAAATGCCTTCTCAAAATGAAGAAAAACTTTTGTAAGTATGCAAAGGTAAGCAAACAGATATAGATACCTTTGGTTTGTAATGGCAGAAACACAAAACTTTTCAAGTTGAGACTGAATTTCTCCCCATTGAAAGAAGCAGGGAATCAACAGAACATCCCCTTAGCTGTGCAAATATATAAACAGCTCTGCAATTTTAAGATGCAAACATGTGGACACAAGTAATCTGCATATATCAATATTTTGAAAGTAAACATGTACATGAGTCTTTACACCTGACCACAACTTGGTATTTTTAGTTTGAATTTATACTAAATAGGGCAACCTTCTTCTAATGCCCTAGCTTAATTTCTCAATGCAGACAGCTTCCACTTAGGACACATAAATACCTTGTCTGTATTGCTTCCAAAAGCAAGTAGAAAGAAACCTGTGTTTTAATGAAAATTAGGAAGTTCATAAGGCTGACGCTTCTAGGGTTTAGCAAGTAATTATATTTACTCTATAAATACTAGCTGTTGCACAGGCCTCCAGATATGTTGTCTGACACCAGCACAGCAAGAATGCCGGGTCAAATGCAATTAGACTGGAAGTAATGTTGGAGTAAAACTCAAATCTGTAATAGGAGGAGAAGCTGACAGCAAAAGCCCATTTTCTCCCTCGTCATGGAGGTCATAGATTGTACAACAGAATGCACTTACTGCACTACATCTCTCCATCACTGCAGCTAAGCAAAAACAAGTCAAAAATGCATTTCTTATTTAGCATCCAGCTAGAGTTTAGGTCTCAGTCTCTAGACTCCATTCAAACACTAATTTTCACACAAAGCTGTAAATCAAATACAAGAATGTTTTTCATTTCTGTTTCTTTTTTTATTTCCCCAAGACCAAAATTCCTCATGACATTTTGTGTGAACTTCCAATACATTGTGGCACAAAACAGAGAAAAGGAAAATAAACCCTTATTATTTTAACATCTCAGTGTTGGTTGTAAGGAGCTGATACATTTTTAAATCAGTAGTTGCTCTCTTGAATCATCCCTGAGAAGAGAGAAGTAAGATGTACCTTGAAAAATCCATATTGAAACCCTCAGGAATAAAAACCACAGTCTATTTATATGCATTCTCTGAAGGATGGATTTAACAAGGCTCGAAACGTGGGTTTTGCTTGCTGTTCCTCCAGTAATCAACAAGCAAGTTATTTGATATTTGGCTAAAATAACACCTGTGAATGGATGCTTATTTCAAAGAGCTATTTAATTTAATTTTATGAATCTCTTATGCAGAATAACAACTCTTTCGAACTGCATTTGTCAACATATTGCATGTCAGCAAAAAAACACCCCTACTGATTACTCTACCAGGATTATTTTTGACAGGTACTAAAATTTGAGATTTAATTGTTTAGTTGGCGCTTAGTTAATTATGTCAACTTTTTATTATACTGAGAAGTGCTGAACATTTGCAGATAGTACTGAAGGAATCTATAGCCCTTTCGCGAATTTAAACAAAGCAACGAAGAAGGGTTAGACAAAATTTGTCAATTCTCAGTGGTGGTGGTGGCATTTCACAGGGATATTTACAGTGATCATTACCTTTTGCAAGTAGGTTTCACATAGTGGATGAAAAATTAGGTAAACACGAAATCATTGTCACTTGGCCTTCATGTCATGTGTGAAGGTCTGTGCATTTATGCTCCAGCAGCTTCCATGCCTCATGTCTGTGATCCCAGTGGTGCTACTGGCATTCACCAGTCATATTCTGAGGGCTGTAGAAGCAGCAAGTGAGGTGTTACTCCCTTGAAAAGGGGATAGATATCCGGGTCTAGACCTCACAGTCTAATCTCTCTAGTGTTTTAAAAATGTATTGCATAGTGCAAAGTATTCCTGTGCAGAGGGGAAAGTGGAGAGCTCAGCCAGAGAACACTTAGACCTCAGCAGAAAAATGGATAGAGAAATGTCTCCACTAGGAAAGAGGCAAAGAAACCAGAAACAAAACCACTGACATACTGCTTCCTTCAAAGAAACTGCAACGCCTTTATTGTCCAGAAGGCAAAACCCAGGAACTGCTGTCCCCAGCCAAGGTACCAAATGGGGCCAGTTGCTTGGTGGCTGCTGCAGTGGGGGGACAGACCCTCTGTGCTCCTTCCCAGAAAGGACACCAAGCTTGTTGCCACAGCACTTCTCTTCCTGGAGCCAAAGATGACTAAAAAATTCTACTTCATAACAGTGCACTGAAATATTCAGACAGATGGGAAGATGAACTTAGCATTTCACACAGAGCAAGTCTGCATTGTAGACTCTGAAGAGGCACCACCAAGAAAGAAGGATCCAGTAATAAACTGTGGTTTTGTGTGGATTTGGGCAATGGCATGTATCCTGTGATCTCCAGCTGAGGCTCCATTCATGACAAGGGGTATCACAAAAGTCCATCTCCTATGCAACTTTTCTGGTGTCTAATAGTGCACAAACTGATGCTATAGCCTTTCCTTCAGCTACAGTATTTACAGAGGATTTTATAAGCTTTCCCTCCTCTGGTTTAGTTTCTCATTCCATAAAATTGATGGGAACTCAGATAGGTCTGCCGTTTAGTTAGCTGGACTTAAAACTGGCCAGCAGATTAAGAAATAAATGGCAAGACAAACCTAATGGCAGTGTGTTATCATACATACCTTCTTTCTAATGGGAGTTGGGCTAAAGATTAGGTGAGTCCAGTTCGAATGATGGAAGCTACTAAGAATTTATGGTTAAATGTCTGCTTAAATTATGGTCTGACTTCAGGGCAGAGTTTGAGAGGGCGCTGCAAGGGTGCAACTTGATTCGAACTCATATTTCCATACCAAATACTTTGTAATTGTTTTGACATTTAAGCCTAACTCTAAATTTTTGGCATTTATTGAGAGGTTTTTTGGAAATATCTACAAAAGTGAATCCTTTTTACTACTAATATGTGTGTAACTTCTAATTATTATGGTGCTTAAGCTAGCTGAATATAAAATCAACTATTTTGCTATTTCCTGGTACAAAAAAAGCCTCCAATACTATTATCTAGGAAAGCCATATTATCCCAGGCTGAGTTCTGTTAAATTAATGGTTCCCAATGAAAACTGAAAACCCAAAGAGCTTTTTCATTGGCTTTGTGTCAAGAAACTCTCAAATTTATTCAGACTTTATGGGTGCACATTTTGTGGAAATAAATACATGATTTGAATACCGCTTCCAAGTTTCATCAAAAATAGTCTGCACTAGAAACACTTGTGAAAACTAAGGTGTATCATTACATTGCACTGAAACTGCTGGCTCAGGATACCAGCTACACTAACATAGCTCCATTGAGACATTTGTGCTACGTTGGTTTAAAACTGACTCAACAACTAGATGGATCACTCTCAGTGCTTTTACCTCTCATGCTGACTTGCTATACTAATTGGTTCTTCTCTTAAATTTTCTGAGGCATTTTCATTTTGCTGTAATTCCTCTTCTATATCTTACACCACTTTCTTTTAACCACCTGTAAGTGATTCATTGCAGGATGACCTAAAGTTCAGTTCAAATTGAACTATTCTTTTGTTTGCAGTAGAGAGTAGCAAATTAAATTAACCTCTGAGACAAAATGAACATTTGGCATAAAACTCACTCTGAAAGGTTAATGAATCTCAGAAATCCTCCAAAGTGAATGAACGAGGCTACATCTAACCGATATAACTAATGGAAAACTCATGCAGCAAACACTGCACTCCTAATATAATCCCTCTGATTTCAGTGAGTCTCATATTTTCACAGTGTTACATTAGACTTATACCATAATAAATATTATGAAACAAATGTAACCTAACAGACAGTTCAATTACTTATCATTGTTTGTGCTGCATATGGTGGCAGCTGAGGCCCCATCCTACACCCAAGCACTGCACTGCACTGCAAAACTGGTTGTCAATTTCCTAAATCTTTCAAGAGTGTGAAACACTGTCCGCACCCAGACCCAAGCAGTGACAAAGACGGCATCCTCTGGAGAAGCAAACACTGGGATGGGAGGATGCCACTGTCTTTCTTTTGTACTGCTTGCTAGGTATCTCCCAGGAACACAGGATCTTGCATCAATTTTATGCTCTCTGTTCTATGGTTTAAAAAAAAAAAATTATTGATTGATTTCTTTATTTTAGTGAAATAAAAGTAGCCAAATCTTCTCAGCTCATTTGAAAAAGTGATTAATAGCAATTAGCAAAGGTGATAAAGGATTGGAGGTACTCACAGCTGGGTCACTTCTAAGGAAGAAGGGCAAAAAGTGCTAGAAACAGTGCTAGATCTGAGATTGCCATTTAAAATACACTGACTCAGACGCTGGTCCCTTAAGGATATCCCTTAGGCCAAGTCTTATAATCCTATGCCAGGACAGGTTTACCTGATATTCTTCAAAGTTTCTCCACTAGTGCTTTTAGTCAGCGTAGTTTCAAGGGATGCAGAGTGAAGGGGATTTCCATGGCTGTCTGAAAGAGTCTGACACCACCCAGAAAACACTCCCACACTGCAGCTGGGATATCACTTTCCGTGCCTTTATGCCTCTCAGTGTCAGGTGGTTGTGTGGGGAGGGGGAATCAGCAGCCAGTGAGGTCAGCTTCTTATGGAGAGGTTATGAATGTTATTTAGTCCCTAAAAGATGAAACAGAGAAGCACTGTCTCAATATTCAATGGCAAGAGAATCCATGTGGGACTAGGATCAGTAATACAGAGCTGAGGATAAAGAATATAAAATTAGGTTAGTGTGGAGTTAACCCATTAAGCTGTAATTTAAACTACCTAAATGGACAGATCCCTGTCCCCCATCTCTCTACCATCTTTTATTATCAACTCAGAAATAAGATACACAAGCTGGTAACCTCTGTTTTATTATTCTGAATAGGAAGGGGGGGAAATGGAGTAAAATTATGAGTAACTGTTTCTTATCATGTTATTTGTGTTCTGCCCTTTGCAGAGCATATTATAATGGAAGACAGAACATTAAACCACCAGAGGCAGTTCATGGTTCACTGCAGATTACAGAGACTGGAAAAGAAAAACAAAATCAGTAAACTTACCTTTTTATTCATACAATATTGCAATAGCTGCAATGACTGGTTTTTCCCTTTAAACATATTTATGTGTAAACATTTTGAAAGTTCCTTGAAAATTACAGTTAACTTGCAGAGCACAGTATATCTGCAAGCTTTTTTTATACTTGAATAACTCAAATGCATCTTCTTTAAAAGACTTCTACTAACACAAGTTTAATTATCAGCAAGGAATATACATCTTATACAGACAAAAACAACAACAAATAATCAGAAACAATGCCTCCCCTCTGCTAATCACATAACTGAAATGAAAACAGCACTGCTTCCTCCTCACCACAACTCAGTAACATGATATTTGTACACGAATGAATCGAAACAGCAGCACTACTTCATATGGTTTTGAATGATGCAGACACGAACAAGTTGATTCCAGATGAGTTAGAAATTGTATTCCTATATTTCTGCATTTTCTCAGGATGCCTGGGCAAAGCCAGTACTGCTATTGCAAGTTAGAGTCTTTCTTTTCAAGCAAAGTAAAAGCACATCTTCCTTTTGTCAGACACTGGCATTATTTCTGTTTTCTTTTTCCTTTCATTTAAAGAAAGAAAAGACCTCATGAATAAATCTCTAGCTAGATTAAGGAATTTTTTTGTGTCATCTCATTAAAACTTTATAACAGTTAGGGTTAACACTCTTTTCTTGCCTCTATGCTAGGAACTAAGAAGAAATTCCTGCTTACATTTACAGCAGGGGTGGAGATCAAAGCATATTTGAAACCAGGTGGAAACTGGGAGAAGTAAAGGGAGATAAGATCTGCTCCACAGCTTATAGCACCAGCCTTTGCCAGGAGTTCCCAAGGTCTCACCACTTCAGGGAATTCCCTGGCAGCATACCTATGCAAATAACTGTGATTCTTTCACCTCCTGAGTCAGGTCACCTGAAAAATCCTGCAGCTTCCCGTCAGGATCCATCTCTCCTGTTACCATTCTCAGTTAGGGTTGTTGGATAGGATAAGCAGTTGTGTCTCCTGACATACAGGCCCCTTTTGTGTCTTTGCAGCCACACAGGATGCACAAAAAACACAGGGCACAGCAAGCATAGTGTGAATAGATAATACTTGGATAGTGAAGTTAACCATGCATAAACTAGTCTTGTCCTTCTTTTTTACTTTTGTTTTGTTTTGTTTTGTTTTGTTTATTGACCTTCATGTGTTTTGCTGCTAATTTGACCTTTTATTGAAGTCCAGATTTGTGCTTAGTAACTACTTGGCAATCCCTTTGCTGCAGGAACAAAGCTCTGGTATAAAGACTGCAAGAATGGTGAAATGTTCATGCTCTGACACTTTTAGGACTTCTTATATCTTTCAAATGGCTCTCTACAGCTGGTCAGTGTAAAACTGTTGACTAATTCATGCAAAGAGCAGGTTCTGGCCATTCACTGTGTTGTCATTTAAAACAGAGGAAAAGATGAACTACTGACATTTTTGTAACAACTTACACGAAACTGGAAACTGGAGAAAAATTATTCAGGCAGTGTTGTGGATGTGAGGGATTCAGCCTAAGCCTAGGTTCTCCCAAACACCTGATTTGTTAAAGTAGGTATCTCAAAACTTGAAATTCTTTGACAAAGATAAAAGGAAAGGTTGATTCATGCCATCAGTATGGACTGGAATATCAAAATACCTTCTAAAGAATAGGATAACTAAGACAAGTAACTTCACATCCTTTCTTTTACCTATCTTCCTGATACATTAAAGGAGAAATTAGTTCATGCAAACCATGAAATCCTGGGCATCCAGCAGAGCAAAGAAATTCTCTAGCAGGAAGTAAGAAAAACCACAACTTTAACTTTTGCAACCAAGGCAAGTGTCATCAAACAGAAAAAACTGTGGCTTGATTTTTTTTCCTGAAGAAATTGTGGATTTGTTATTTCTGTCTTTGTTGAGGTATGTATGCAGCTTATCTGAGTATTCTGGCATCTTGTAAACATTTACAAATAGAAATGGTTATAATGCCTAGACGATGATGATGATGATGATGATGATGATGATGATGATGATGATGATGATTATTTATTAGTCCGTGCAACTCAGCTTAGCCTGTTAGTGAATTGGTTTTCAAGATCAACAAGAAAGCTCTTGCTTGGATTTCTCATGCCTAAACCCAGGCAAGCGATCCACCACACCCAACCACACTCTTCTTAGTGTCTCTACCTCTTTATTTTGGATGTTCATTGCTAGGAATTCCTCTTCATGAATATACACAAGCCGGCTAGAACTAGATAATTTTTGACTTTTCACCCAAGTTTCTGAAGTTTTTAAGCTGTCCAGGGTACGGTGAAACAGGTAAGAAAAGTACTTGTGATTCATATTGTCTGGCTTTGCATTTTCAAAGCTTAAAAGAAACAAATACTATATTTTCACTGCCCTCTGAATGATTTCTAATACTGCTTGCAGGCTTTCATTCTATTACAAGTTGTACATGATTTGCTATGTTTCTGGGGAAGTATACAAAGTGTAATAGAACTCAGTATCACAGAGTAAAACAAGAGTTAAACAATCTAGTTTTTTTTATTAGAAGTGGTCTTGGAACAGTTCAGTGTTGTCAGTCTATTTTCAGGTAATTCTCTTTTGGAGGGAGTGCAGCTGCTTGAGTTAACTGGCAGACTGCTGAGATTTTGGTAGCATAATCCAGCCAAGAATTATCTATGCTCGTTAAGATCTCCACTGCCAACGAAAACAGGATTATGCTTTGGACCCACAATCCAAAATAAAGATACCAAACTAGCTGCCAGTGTGTTTGGATCAGGCAAATATTCCTTCTCAGCCCTTTCTTCCTTACCTCCTCTCAGAAAAGCAATTTTGGTTTCAGTTTGCACAAGGCAAATTCTTGGCTGCTGTTCACAACAGTTTTCTCTTTCCTTAGAAAGGATGTAAGCCCCTGAGATACACAGCAGTTTGTGACACCCTCTTTCCTGAATACAGGCATTGCAACGTGCAGGAGTTTTTATCAGTGACCTATGGATTGGTAACCTATTAAAAATAGAAACATGGTGGGAACTGACCACGACGCTGTAGACGCATAAGCATGCCTTTCTTTCTTTAACTATTACTCTGTGGGCTTCAGGGAGATATTAATGTGAAAAGGTTGGTCACGTATGTAAGAGTAGGTAGCTGAGCCAGGGCTCCAGATAAAGGTGTCCAGGTCTAGGAACAGGAATGGAGCCACACCAGTCTGTACTGCAGTTATACCGAGAAGGCAAATTTTTTCATTAATATTAGACTGGAATGGATTACAATCCAATCTTGAATCAAATATATGAAGATATTAATATATTGTCTCTTATTATTGTATCCAAGATGAGCTTAATCCTGAAAGGCTCTTGGAATTTTGGATTACTAAGCAGATTCAGGAAACTCACAAAAAATTTGTGACTCTGTCTTTCCTAGGCCCTCTGATATTTGTGCATTTGTTTTAAACATATTTATACAAAGTACAGAATGACAGTAGAATAATTTAAAAGACAACAATGATTTTCCTGTGGCCAGCCTTTTAAAATAAACTATTAGCATAGTAACAGTACAAATAATCTCAGAATTATCTTAATTGAATCCAAATGGCTGTAGTCCAACAGATCAACATGATTAAATCATAAAATTATAAAAAGGCTTGGGTTGGAAGGAGCCTTAAAGATCATCTAGTTTCAACCCCTCTGCCATAGGCAGGGATACTTTCCACTGGACCAGGTTGCTCAAAGACCCATCCAGCCTGGCCTTGAACACTCCCAGGGATGCGGCAAACACAGCTTCTCTGGGCAACCTGTTCCAGTTCCTCACCTCCCCCATAGTAAAGAATTTCTTCCCAAGGTCTAATCTAAACCTATTCTCTTTCAATTTGAAACTATTTCTCCTTGTCCTGTCACTACATGCTCTTGTAAAAAGTTCCTCTCCATCTTTCTTGTAGGCTCCATTCAGGGACTGCAAGGTAGCGAAGAGGTCACCCCAAAGCTTTCTCTATTCCAGTCTGAACAAACCTAATTCTCTCAGCCTTTCTTCGTAGGAGAGGTGCTCCATCTCTCTAAACGTATTGGTGACCCTCTTTTGGACTTCTCCCAACAGGTCAATGTCCTTCCTGTGCTGGGGACCCCAGAGCTGGACGCAGCACTCCAGGTGAGGTCTCACCAGAGCAGAGCAGAGGGGCAGAATCTTCGCCCTCACCCTGCTGGCCACACTGCTTTGGATGCAGCCCAGGATACAACTGGATTGCCAGGTCATGTCCAGCCTCTCATCCACCAGCACCCCCAAGTCCTTCTCAGCAGGGCTGCTCTCGACCTGTTCATCCCCCAGCCTAACTTGAACCCGAATATCATCAACTCTAATGTATGCTCCTCAATTTTTTCTATCTGTAGTTTATTTTCTCTTCCCATTATTCTCCAACAGCTTGGTTTGGATCTTCTTACAGAAATGCAATAAAATATGCAAAGCGATACTGTCAAACATGAAAATTCTAACCATTTGTAATATGTAATGAAAGTAAGACAAAATCGTATTAAAATCTTGAAGATATTACACAGGTTTTTTCAATATGCAATGAAATCACAATTTTCCTTTTTTTTTCTTGCCAGCATTCTTCTTCTGCTAGCAGTAAAGAAGTCAATAAGCATCCCAGGGAGTTTATAGTCTAAAAATTCCATATATAACTCCAAGTTAACATGCCCTGTCCATTACATACACCTATTTGTGTTTGGCAACCTCTCCTTTCTCTCTGAGCAGGTGATGTGCTCTTTGATTATCCATGCCAGGGATACAAAGCCTTATGTCCAGCAGGGTGTTTATTAATACATGAAGAACACCATGAATACAGCTCTACTGCTTCCGGGGCTGGAACACACCCAGGACTACAATACCTAGTTTCTCACTGAGCTTTGAGTAAAAGACTCTGCTGGATCCAAGTTTTATCTGTGCACCAGCTTAAGCTGACAATCAAGAGTGTTAGAAAATAGCCTGAGTCGTGCCAGCCCAGCACAGAAACAGGGTTCCTTGTGGCAGTATTTCTGTATCATCCACAACAGACCCTGATGTACTTGTTTTATCCATTGTTTTCCATTGTGCAACACAGCTAAGCCTTCCCTTGCCCTGGATTATCGAGATGTAGGAAGCAGCGTGAATCCTCTGTACAGTTTGCATGATCATATTCCAGACACAGTATAGGACCGATGAGGTATAGTTTTCCATGCTGTTTAGCACAGCAGCCAAAGACTTAATCCAAAGTCTTAATAAATCAGTGGGTAAATTTTTGTTGACTTTAAACTGAGGCCTAATAACGTAAAGCCAGAGAAATGCTTCTCTAATTTATACGTGAGAGGTATGTGCTCTGAGTCAAAGCAGATGTTTCTAAGAGATTAATTGCCCTGATCAGTAAATTCCACAGTAAGTAGATACTATTTAATGATTGCAGAGGATGCTTTGGGAATCAACTCCTCCTGGATTAATTGGAGTGCTGTCTAAAAAGCAGTCTCATCAGTTTTGAGCTTGAATTTTACTGGCAATTGAATGTTTATCAATAGAAACAACTATTTGTATCATCTCTAGTACACACAACCTACAAATGAAGCAGATTAATAGTAGTCAATTACAAAGTCATTTTAAAGTAAAATTGCAAGTAATGTGCCCCTAAGAGACCATCTCTAAGTTAACATGTGTTGAAAACATAATTACTTTATTTGGTCTTTCAGCATTAGCATCAATTTATCTCTCTGGAGAGAGTAACTCAAATATCTTACAAGGAGGAGAGTAAGAGAAGTCACGAACATTTTGAGATCAATGAAAATCTTACCTTTTTTTTAATATCTTGTCCTTAATTTACAGTCACAAAGAAATAAACTGCATTAAAATATAAACGTTCTGCATCTGGTATTTGTGGCCTACTTTAGCACATTTTTCAGGAATCTGTGACAACACAATTCAGAATATTACAAAGGTGAATAATTAGGCAAGAGAAACTGGTTAGTTCAGTCAAATGTTCTGATTCTGGGGGCTCAGTTATCCTGAATTATGTACAGCCTTGAGTGACAGAGTAGCGCAGTGTCCCATTAGGCACTTGGGACAGTGACACACCCTCGGTATCATCAGAAGTCGGTCCCGATCTGCTTGGCTCACTTGGTGCAATGTAACACTGTTAACGCTTGGTGAGCCCCTTACTGGGGCTGCCAGTAACACCCTCGCCTCTTCTCACCAGGGCTGGCCCCAGCACAGGACTCTTCTAACACCCACAGGAAGAGAGCAAGGATGGTAGCTCTGCCCGGAATTAGTCTGGGAGAAACTCTGCTACGTGTGACGCTTTTAAAGAAAAATATCCCTTCATCCTCTTGATTTAGTGCATGCTAGTTAGCACCCCCTGCAACTGAGACATTTCTATGACCTCAGAGTAATACCACAGTATTTCCAAAAGTTGTCAGTCAGGACTGGCACCAGATAGTAGTGACAGCAGTCTGTGAGACGCCACATTTTAGCTAACACACCTGTCTGAACCATTCCTTCTGTACAGACGTGGGCTAGTAATCCGTGACCTACACAATCTGAAAACAGCCGAGTACGAGTTGATGGTACAACTCTAACATAAAAATTGTTCATGTTCAGTGAGAACATCAGAAGAAGCGTATGACACTAGAAGCATGTGGAAAGAGAAGTAGAAGAAAAGAAAAACAAAATGGAACCCTGTCCAAGAAGTTTCTCAGAGTTGTCTCAGCATTTTAATATAAGTGCATAGAAGATAAAAGGCTCACACTTCTTTACATTTGTGAAGTTAATCTGTAGGCTATAAATCTTTTCTAAGCTAACTTTCTTTTATTCCAGGCATAAAACCATTCACTGGTTTTGTATTTTTGTGTAAATCATGTGCTTCTTGATAAGCATGCCCTAAAGCTCATATTTCTGAAGTTGAATTAAAGCCAGTTCAGCAAATTAATATCCTGTTACATTACTATAAGGAGAAGTTGGACTGCTGCAGACATGCAACATTTCATCCCTTTGTGCACATCAGTCCCGTTTCCTGCATGTAAACATCCCATGTATGTCTAGAGGTCTGTTCTGTCAGCATGAGCAAAGCGAGGATTGAGGGCTTTATCTCAGTCTCCATGGTATCCTATTTATTTTGAAGAAATTTTGTCATAACAAGTGGAAACTGAGACCCACAAAGGTGATTGGTGTATGATGTGATCTACTCTGCAACTGGGATACCCCTTTGCCTTACGTAAATCTCTTTCCCATACACAGAAGATTTGGCCTTGTAACTGACATTAGATTTCCTAGATTAATTTGGCTGCGTGCTTCCTTCGGTTCCAGATGTTCGAGGCACGCTCACCACTGTTGTACTGTGAAAGAAAATTTCCTAAATAACGTTAGTCCTCGAAACATTTATAGTGCCCAAACAGCTGAACTGACAACTCCCAAACCATTCTGTACAGAGGCACATCCTTTTATAGTTTAGATATTCCATGAAATATCATTTGGAAGATGATCAACCTGAGATGATACAGTTCAGTTCATGAGACAGGTCATTATGCTACTTTTAAGAATTTCTTCTTCAAGGAATAAAAGGCCTATGAATTTTCTAATCATATTGAGATCACCTTTAGTGCAAGTGAGGTTAAGATGAAAGAAAAATAGTGAGTGTATTTATCAAATGCAAACAATAACACTGAAAATCTTTAGAAAGAGATAGAAGCATGTACAAATCTACTACTCAGAAAAGCTTCAAAGTTTCCTCTTCCTCTGCAGTGTGCAGCTAGCAAGCTGATGAGGCACTTTGTGGCCTTGTCAGTATCATTCTATCTTACGTCTTACCTTATGTCCTTGACTTAGGAACTCTTATGTCCTTACCTTATCTCACAGAAGGCCAGATATGCTGGCTTCTCTTCCTGCCCCAAACTGTTTTTTAGGGTGAGCTGAAATGCAAGTCCGGCTCCCTCTTCTACTCTTGCAGGACTTCTTATAGATAACTTTCAATAAGAGGTAGTTTCAAAATTCTGTCCCCAAACTATTGCTTGGCGCCTTCTGCTTTGGAGATACTAATAGTCTTTGGGCATGCTCAGACCAGGTCATCTTTTGCCCCGAAACTGAATGGAATGTGCTAATGACTAAGCCCTGCAAAGACAAGCACTTCGTCATTCTAATGCCAGACTGGAGCCTATACCAAAATCTTATACTTTCATATAAATATATAATTCGATAATTATATCTTAGACAGTTATATTACCAGAAATAACACAAGCATATCATCATTGGGTTTCTTTGGTAGATAGAATTGTAACTAATTGTTTCAGAATATTAATGGATTTTTAGGTTTACTAAGTCCTAATCTTGTTATTGAATGCTAAGACACGTTTAGTTTCTCCATACTGGGACACGGAATCTCTTCATCTTTCTCCTATCCCTTCTCTTGGGTAACCTCTGTGTTTATAGTCTTTCTACAAATTAATATCTGTTGAGAGAAGTGTAGTTCTTTGCCTTCTAATTCTGAGATTTCCCAAACAAACAACTTCAAAAATATCTTTCTTATTAGGGTATCCAATATTTCTAAATATCTTACATTTGGCATTCAGAGGGTACTTAAATATACAAGAGAATATAATTGTTTACCTAACTATGAGGAATGGTTAGGTAATGACAGAAATATATGCTTTGAGGACAGCTGGAAATAGATGGCAGCTATTGTACTTGTGTGATATGTGTATAGGTTTGCAGTAAAACACAGTGCTGACGGAAATAATTAAAATCAGCACCACCCAGTCAACTGGATGATGAAAACACAGCTTCTGCCAACAATGGATCCAACAGACCTGTTGAAAGATAAATCAAGTCCATAATGAAGTCACCAGATTATAATCTCAATTAAATTTTGAATGAGGCACTTAAGTGGATGTGTGGTGAGGTCATAGGAGGAAATGTAACACAGATTTTAAGAAAAAGTTGGGTTTCAAGTGACACAGTGGAGGCCATGCTGACACTGAAAATGGAATATGCAGGAGAACTAACACTAGCAGAATGTGATGGGGATTGAGTGGATATGCCACCCTTCCTCTCTGTGTGGAAGAAATACAAATGCAGCATAAATACAAATACTGACCAGCACACTGAACAAATAATGATGAAATTTCAATGTTCTGCTTAGATATTCCACGGATCTGCTTCTGTCAAGAACAACTACATAGACAAGGAAGCATATGGGTTCATAGAAGATTTTAAAAACTTTGAAACAAAAATTGCTAGTATGGGGTTTGGGGTGGCTTTTTTTTAATCGAGTCTTTGATAGATTAAGGTGGACATGGAATCTGAATAATTTTGCTTTTGAAAAACATTATCTACCTTCCAAGTTTCTCTTTCTCACATGTAAAATGCTAAATGAACTTGAATAGTTGCATGTTCAGCACAAAGAGTATTAAAATCCTGCAGAAATCCTAGTATAGTTCCTGTCCCTTCTCAGTGCAGTAATATTTTTAGAAAATTGTAAAAAATTTCCTTGTAATTGCAAATGTTTTGTCAGGAATTAAAATACTTCAATTTATAAATATAACAAAGTTTCCAAAGTCACCTTTTAAAAAAATACCAGGTGCCAAGAAGTGTCCCAGGGATATTAAGCCCACCTAACTAACAAAGTAAACAAAATGTAATTAGCCCCAAACCTTTCAGAAACATAGGTGATTTGTCGGGTCTGTTCATACAAGTAGGCCTGTGTGAGTCTGGCCTTTGGGACACAGACTTTCAAGTTGCCACGCAATTAAAGTGTTGTGTACTTCAAATCTCATTTGGTTTCAGGCAGAGGAAAAGCCCATAGAGAACAGAGGGCACTCAGGACCCGCCACTGGAAATCGTGAACTGTCTGCAGAGGAGTTGGTCATGGCTGGTAAGGAGTAAGAATAAGCATTTAATTTATACTGAGAGTTTTCATTAGCTTTTCACTTTATTTTCCTAAGTCAAGGACTAAGCTCACTTCTGGAAATAACTGTTGATAAAACACTTAGAAATGTACTTAGAATCATAGAATTGTTAAGCTTGGGAAAGACCTCTAAGATCGTAGAGTCCAATCATTAACTGACCATGTGCACCACTGAATCATGTCCCCAAGCACAGTGAAGATGCCACTAGGAAATTTTATCACTCTCCTTGCTTGAAGTAGTGGTGGAGAGGTATTTTCATATCTCAAATCTCTTGACAGGAACCTTTGACATTCACATGCATTCTGTTTCAGGCAGCTAGCAGACAGATATCTGTGTGGGAAGCTGGGGGGAGGTATTTGAAAATGGGGAAAAAACCCCATTCCTGAAACTCATAAAGAAAATTCTGTGTCTTAAGCTTGCAAGATGTCAGTCACTAAATGGCCCCATCGTCTCTATACTATTTCTCCAATGCTTTTTGCCTTCAGAAAGCAACAGTGTCAGGGAGAAAGGTAGAAGGAAAACCTGATGGGGTTGTAAGTCCTCTCTCCCAAGCAGCCCTTCCCCCTACATGCATTTCGGTTTCAACCTTAAATATTAAATGTTTGCATTCCATCACATTTTTGCTAACTCGTTAATTATTATTGTCATTGAGAATTAGTAAAATAAACCCTGTCTAGACGATTTCCCTTGATATGATCTTATAGTGCATTAAAGAAAAAAAAAAGTCATTGCTTTATGTGGGGAATATTTTTCTTTCTAGTAATTGACAGTTTACCTTTGGAAATGAATATTTTAGAAACAAGATTTGAGGGCATCTAAGGGTTGTAGAATCTAGTGGTGACACACCACAATATTTAACAGCTTTGTGTACTCTGTCTTACATTTAAAGGCACCAAAGCACGTCATTGCAAGACCTGCACACCCTGTTGTGTCTTATCTTTTAATTAGGTCACCTAGTCTGCCCACCTTTTTAACTGCTGTGGCTAAGACTATATTTCTACCATTTCTCCAGATTTCTTTTAAAATTCCCAAAGGAAGGTTCTTCCACTAGTTTTTTAGGAGGATTGTTTTATACTTCAATATAACTCACCTTTAAAATGATTTCTCGACTAATTTTCTACTTATTTAATATCAGACAACTAAAGTATTGCTTTTCTGCATGATTGCAAGGATTTCACATCTCCTTATCGCTTCCATATCCCCTTTATAATTTATAAGTCTCTCTGGTTTTGGCAAATACATACATATTTATACTGAAATTTAAAACTGAATGAAAATATATTCACTTCCTTTTTCATCTAGGAATTTATTTTAAATAAAAATTCTGAAAACTTTAAACAATATTCATGCCCTGGTCTCATTTCAACTGCAATCTAAACATCAGCATGGTTCACACCCCTTCTCTCACCCACAGCCTAACCCAAAGGGCACCTAAAGTTGGCAGTTTTCAGTTACAGGACACCTAGAGAAAAGCACAAGATTTCTTCTTCAGGGGGCATTGGCCACAACCCAAACTTGAAAGACCTTTATGAAGACCCATCGAAACTTACTTTGTTTGGATTGGCTTTGCTTTAAAGTACGGTGAGAAGAAGACACATTTTGCACAGAGCTCAGCACCCAAAATACATGCCTGGAAACGGGGAGAAAGGTGGGATGCAAGCTTCCTAGAGGCTACAGGAATTTTGATAGACATCTCTTAACCCCCCAGAGCGAATGTCTGGTACCCGGCTACGTGGCAGTTTTCCACCATTCCCACGAAAGTTGTGTATCCAAGCAAAAAAGCAGTGCAAGGTTTAGGAACCTCGAGAGAGAGGAAGGAGGAGATATCCTGGAGCCATAAACTAGTGGTATATTAATACGCAGAACAGAGCAGAAGAGGAATGCTGGGTTCTGATTTCAAAGACAGGGTTTGACCCAATATCTTTTTTGCACACAACGTATAACTGATCTCCAAAATAGTACTGAAACTTAGTATTTCCCCTTCAGTGTGTTACAGACAGCAGCTCTAGGTGTAAATCTGCATTCCTTCCATTAGGAACAAGATTTCTGGTTTCTGTTCCCTGGACTATTTAAGCACTCTACTCCATTGTTTTTTAGCACAGAAAAAATGCAGAAAAAAGGAATGCACAATACAGTTCTTTTACAGGAGGTTTTCGCCTGAAAAAATCAGGCTTATAAGACCATTTGAGAGTCTTTCTCTTATGGTTGTTTGTCAAGGCAATCAAAGAGCTGCTTGGCTTAAATAGAAAATAATAACCTATGGTTACAAAAGCTATGGTGAACAAAAACTATGAACTGCCTGGTACTTTCCTAACTTCCTTTTCACTTCATAATGTATTGTCGGGACTCATAAACAGTTTTATCTCTGATTTAAGGGAAGTAGTTCATGCATTCTCTAATCAGTATTTTCCATTAGTTATTTTCATTTAATATACTGTCCTCTTGTGTCTCTTTTCCTTGCTCTAAGGATTGCAATATCTAAGAAATTTAGTGTTCGGGGAAGATCTGCAGTCTACACAAGACTCCTTTACAGGCTGATACATAAACATGTAATACTGTCTGCTAAGTGCAAAACATTTCATTTCCACTTTGCAAAGGGGTAGCAACCTTGCACCTACCTCATATTGCTACAAATAGTCATGCAGGAAGGTGAAGTGATGCAAAACTCATAAAGGAACCCAAATCTCACTGCACACTAACTTTTATGTGTTGATAAAACCTTATGCAAAGTTTAAGGACAAGATAGAGAGGTGCATTGAATTTCTTCCAGGTAGGGCAAGTGTATCTAATGTATTAACTAGACAATATAAAGTCAAGTGTTTTCGGCAAAAAAAGAGCAATTATCTTGTTTGTGTTCAAAAATTCAGTGAAAACTTATTTCATTCTTTAATAACTATATTTCAGACACAAACTCTTCATTATAGGAAATAGCATGGAGAAGTGTTTTGGCTGAATAAATTTTCTGAGCATGTGAATTGAACTGAATCAATTTTTTTCAATTTCAGGGCATTCATTGTGAACACAATTTAAGACTCTGAGGGAGCGCTACAGCAAAATAGTCAGACTGCGCTCCTTTGAAATTGGTTAAAGGCTACTTCAACTTCATTTCTTCAGCTACATTTTGGAAAGGATGTTTTCACAGGGTAAATTTAATTTCAAGTTGAACTGCTGAATTGATTAAATGTCTTATTGCATCATACCATAACTTTATTGTAATTCCAAAGTTCCCAAAAATAATATAACAGCAACTATTAAAAAAGCTACAAAAATGTTACCTAGTTCACTGACAGTACATTTATGCAGTCTTGAAAATTTGACAGAGAAAAGTACTCTTGTCTATCTCAGACCTTTTTTCTCATTATTGAATTTGGTTTTATTAGTTGTGCTGTTATGAAAAGCAGTAAATATCACTTCCAGTTTACAATGTAGATTTTTGCTGTCATCTCTCCCTTTGATAATTTTTTTCCATGCTGAAAAATATTAGTGTATTTCTCTGTTCCCTTACTAAGCCACCAGTCACCTTTCCCTGTACTTTTCCCCATTCCATTGCCGATTCTCTGTGAGAGGAAAACTTCAGAGCCAGCCTTTTGGGCCACAGAGCACGTATCAATTTTTTTGAAGGTACAAAACTATTTTCTGGTTTGGTTTGATTCTTTTTTCCTTCTCTAGCTCTTTCCTCCTTTCTGTAACCTCTCTGTCTGGCACTGGGCATAGAGCTGGCAATGGCACAAAGCTGTCCACAGTAACTACTTATTCTTTCCTCCAACTGGAAAAAGCCAATCATTAAGTATGCAAAACTCTGGTGTTTTCTTCCCATGCACTTAACTCTGACCGTATCAATACTGATTTTCATCCCCAATTTTGTTTGCCAGGCACCCGATAATGAAAGCCTCCTCCAACATTTTGTCAGCTTTAGTTTAGTCCATCCTAAGTCTTCCTTTGACAGAAGCCTGAAAGAAGATTAATAACATTTTGGAAGGGAATAATTTGGCAACCAATGGCTAGAATCTAAAATAGGAGTAAATATGGAACATTTTTGATGTTTCAAAATACAAACAGGGAAGTTAAGAGCAGCAATTTCTAATTATAAAATGCTTGGATCACAGCGCTTCATTCCAAGGCTAGCTAAGCCAGTCCTTTCTGGTAAGCATTCCTAGCAGTTTCCACAGAACAGCCTTTCCCGAAGATTTTCACCTGACAGCTACTAACTACTGCATGCAACATTCAGCTTCAAGAACTCCTATTGAAAAATGGTGTTTCCTCTGAAGTCTCATACCATCAATCATCATCCATACTGTTTTGATTAGATTCATTGCACCAGGATGCCCAGTTTTGCAGGGCATTTTCTGAAAAATTACACAGATAAGATATTATGAATGTATATTTTTACTGCATCTGTCCCTCAGTGCAGAAAATGCACTGCCATGGCACCATGCAAAATAAAAAGAAGGCTGCAGCTGCATTTTTGCAGAACCCTGCGGCCTCTGATCATGCTGGATGTATCCACTCCTACATACTCAAGGTAAAGGCATTATAATATATGTATTTTATTCCTAAGTGTTTGTTTGTAACTTCCATTCATGGGAGCATTCTGTTTTGAGTTTATCCAAGGGTTAATAAAAAGTATATATTGCATCCCTGAAATAAAGTCTATAAATTCTGCAATTTTATTCTGCCACAGCTGTTCAGTAAGATAATGCAATATTACAACTACATTTTGCAGATGTTCGCTGTGCCTATGTTTAAGTATCTCCAACTGGACAACATATTATCTCTATAAATGTGTTCCTGTGCACTGAGTTATTTTCAAGCACATAAAGTTTGGAAATACCACAAGGTTGTCCCAGTGTCAGCACTCCGATTACACAGTGAAGTGTAACACATGGACTCTCACAGAAGTAAATAAAATTATCTCAGGCTGTCGCACAGCTGGGAAAAAAATGTCACATTTCTTTCTGACACATCAGTTTGGAACAGAACAGATCTCAGGAAGTAGTACAACTGTGGGAAAAGTTATCTCTGGAGTTATCTAGCTCAGTAACCTTGTTGCTGCACATATTGAGACCAAATTCAATGTGACTCTCATTTCAGTGCAGTGGGACTCCTGCAGCAAGTGATATACAGTGAGGCCAAGTAGAGATACGGAATAATATAATTTTAATTTTATAATAAGTGTAAATACAATTGTAACTTAATTTCTCACCAGCCCTCTGTGAATACTCTGCAGAATGGTACTTTCAGTTATAAAGGGATCGGAATTTTAAAGCCCAGTCCCTTAAAGATGTCAGTGAGTGATTTTCCATGAGGGAACTGTTTCATGCCTCAGTGGAGACAGTCTGCTTCACACAGGCACTAACATTTCATTTAAGACAAAGTCTAACATTTCATTTAAGATGATGTCTCCTGTGGTTTCGGTTTCCAAAGAGGCTGTTCTTTGTGTTGGGTCACTGTATTACCACCTATTTGAAACTGGGATTTAGCTTGTGCTTTTGTTAGCTTCCTATCACAGAGAATCACACACCCTGCTGAATCCTTAACAGAGCAGCAGCATTAATTACATATTTACAGGAGCAAAATACAGAAATAAATGACTTCTCAGAACACAAGACCATTTTGAAAGAACTGTCCAGCAGGGCATTCGATTTTAAATGCTTCTGATCTGGCAAGGAAGAGATTACTGCTTTCCATAATCATATTTTATATTTTGACTGACTCTAGACTAACCTCAGGGAGAGCTCAGAATATCAGCTTGTTTGTGCCTGGGAGCTGACACTGGAATATGCAATCAGGAGAGTCTGCCGTCTGATTAAAACTCTCCTGACACCACCCCAGCTTTGGTGAGATTTAAACTGCCTCTTCCCTCTTTCTCTGCCTTTGTGAGAGGCATAGCAAGTCATTACACCTCGCTTGTTAATGACGGATGGCCCTGGTGGTTCGGCCCAGCGCTCTCTCCAGGGGACAGGGCAGAGATGGGCTGACAGCAGAGCACAGGCACAGGCCAGCAGGGACCCCCAGTCTGCATCACTGACAACAGCAGCCGACTTTCATTTCCTCACATCCCTGAGGTTTTAATATTATGGTGCAGGGAAAGAGCCTTTTAGTACTTCATTGACCACATTCACTGATGCTGCTTCTCTGGGCAATTTGGACCAGAGCAGGGGAGGTGGTGTGAAAGGCAGGGAGATGTAGTGGAAAAGGAGAAGCATCATGTTTTGACTGCTACTATCACCACAGGCTACTGCACTGATAGGAAAGTCAAATAAACCCTTTGGAAAGCTGTAAGATCTCTGACTGCATTGAAATCCTTTGCTATGACAATTCACTTTGCAGTGTTGTGTCTCAAGACATGTTTTTTTCCATTTTTTAGCAGGCATGCTTCATCCCAAAAAATTGCGTAAATGGTCCTTCTCCTCCATATGTATAATGCACACAGACTTTATGCTTATTTATTGTATTGCAGTGCACAGATATGTCAGAGACACAATGCTCAATCACAGAAGACTTCATTTCTGGTGTGAAGAGTTTTTGTGATTATGACAGAGAAGGTGTCTTGAAATGAGGATGTGCCTGAAGGGACAGGTTATAAGTGAACACAGGGTGAAAGATAGAGAATATAACCTCAGTGTACACTTACACCCTTAAGGTGAGTCAATAGAGTATCTCAGACTATCATATTAATGTTATAAAACAGGCAGTGTATTGGCTGCAGTGGTCTTCCAAGAACTGGGTTTTTATATCTTAAAACAAAAAAAAAAAGAGAAAGTTGCTACACCAGCCCAAAACACAAATTCGTTTCTTAACAGGAGGTACAAGATAAGGCCCCATTTACCTTACTCATCTGTCTGTGAAGTCATTTTCCCTCCTCATTCTAACACTGAATAGCTTTTCACAGAAACAGGGGCTCAGAAATGAGATTGACCAGTGATCATCTACTTTTCCCAAAGCTGTCCAGCAACAGCTGAAGGCATCAGCTAGAATCCAAAAACATGAAAATCACCTCACTGCTTTGAATCATACGGAATTTGAGGAATTTGAGGGATTACAGATTCTGAAACATATATTGGAACTCCTCACCTACTCTACAGAAAAGAGGACAGGAATTGCCTTTTCCCACCTGCTTGACAATCACAATGCTGCATTTTAAAAATAACTACAAATGACATAATTAATAATACAGTGTAGCGTTGTTGTTGTTGTTGTTGTTGTTGTTGTTGTTGTTGTTGTTGTTTTGGTCCAATCTATCAGTCTAGGTCCTGTATGTAAGTAGTTGACACCAAAAATGGAGGGCTTTGGATACTGACCTCATATATGAACTGTGTCTAAATGAGAAGATTTGTGGAGGATCATCTATGGAGTACAAGGCTCTAACTAATTAAGAGCAAGGCATAAGCTATTTGCCTCTAAGTATTAGGTGAAGAGTTTTGGTGGAGTTGGAGTTTCTGACGTACAAATGTGTTGTGTGTGTTTTAAATTCTTGACTACAGTCAGAGGTGAAACAGCAGTGTACTAAGAAATAAACAGTTCATCTGTCAATAAATAGTGTTTGGGGTGTTTGGGAGTGTTTCGGTGGAACAGTTTCAGCTAAAAGACTGAAATGTTATATGGAGGCATCTCAGTTTTGGTAAAAGCCAATAGAACCACAGGCAGGTGAGTTCTGGTGGAAGAGAACTTAAGGGGAACCAGGAGACTCAAGGTCTTTGTCCTGGCAGCAAGCCCTTGGAGGAAAGTTCTCTGGAGCTTGACGCCCATGGCACTTTGGTTTACAACTCAAGCCAGAACAGAGCAGACATAACCTGACACCAAAATAAGCTAAATAAGTCATAAGATTGTTTTCTTAATTTTATTTGTAATCAGAACAAAAGCTGATATTGAAACCAAGTATTTCCTTTGAATGAGTAATAGTCTGTTCCAGGCCAGCTGTATGAATTGACACCGACACACTTCATTGTCAAACAAAGCTTTTATTTCTTATTGCTTCTGATCAATGTCTTTTCCCCTAAAGGGGAGGCAGTATAAATCCAGCAAAGGCTGAGAGCTTACTGTGACATCAGTAGCTATTTTTATCACTACCATCATCGTGAAACCCTGCAAACTTTTATTACTACTTAACTGAAATATTAACAACGTTTTAAAGTAAAGAAGGGGCTCAGTGGTTCTGGGATGTAACTCCACCATAAAATGCAGAGACTTGTGTTTTATTTTGCTTCCAGCCACACAGTTGGTTATCACCCTGCAGCCTCAGGCACCAACATTCACAACGACTTCAGGAACAGCTTGTGAGGCTGAACCGAGTCTCATGCAGCTGACCTATCCAGGCCACCTGAACAGGACCCTGAATCTACACAGAGGTGCTGAGTGTGCGTGTGCTGTCCCTCCCAGGACAATTCTGGTGTGGATGTATGTTCCCTTCTGCTGACCAAGCTGCGAGAGTAGAAAAAACCAATAAAGAGATGAAGTGAACCTCTGGGTGTGTTAACCTCTTGCGCTGCTGACCAAGTTTCTCCAGAGCTTGTCAGCATTGTGCTAGAAGACAAGGACTGAAATTGTTTACTTCTTCCTACAGAGAGGGTGCAAGGCGGAAACTCATGGAAGCCGTATTTTCTCTGCATTCCCACAGAGGTCAGTCGCAGTCCTACCTTGTACATTACACAAGTAAAACACTTCTGTGAAGCAAAGCACATTGATTTTGAAAGGTGGCGTTTAAGCGCAGCACCTTCATGGTTACGTTAATTATTTAACACATTTGTTCGCCCTGTAGAAAATCAGCAAGTTTTAGCTGAACCAGCTAAAGGAAATTTTCTTTTCGCAGTCTTCTGGGAAGGAGCTTTGTATATGCAAATAAAATTTACAATATGCTGTTAAGAATCCAGCCCTCGAATTTCTGTTGTGTCCCAGTTATTAGCCACAGATGTCCAGTAATGATTGCTCTTTGTTCACTAAATTGACTTTTTTTTTCCCCTGTGGGGAGAAGGATGAAGCAATTTGGCTAAAGAAAGTCTCTACCTCCACTTCTTGTTTCCTTAATCAAAAAAAATGAAATCTCTTGAAACATGGAGTAGGTTAATTGGAGCAACAACTGCCTTGCTCAGTTAATCAGCTCTGAATTCACCAATAGGTATCCCAGCTGGCACTGGAAGTAATCACTGGAAGTGTAGGAGTATGTATGTAAGCTAGCCAAAGCTCACAGAACAAAACTCTGCCTGTGATGACTGAATAGACAGCATTATCCTGATGAAGGATTTCTTACAAAATTATTTCAGTGGAACAAAATAGGATATGCACAGTACAAAAAAGGAAAAGCAGAACAATACTAAAATGAAAAGGAGGAGATCATAAAAAAGGAACATTAAGACCTGAATCTACAGAGTCAATAGAATTCAATTGAATAGCCCATTGTACCTATTCTGTTGTTAAAAAAAATGAAAAAAAGGCAAGCTCTGTTTGGGAAAAGGATTTTATTTTACCCTGAAGTGACACTCTGAAAGGAAATTTTCTGACTAAGCATTCACCAGGACTGTGACAGTCACTACTAAAATAAGAAGAAACAATAACATAAACGCCTGCTAAAAACACCTACTAGCACAAACAATCTAAATATATTCCCCTATTTATAGATGCCAGCATTCATAACATCTGGAGCTTGCTGTTACACCTCTAAACATGGCTCTGCAACAGTGGCACATCAATCAGATTCTGCCTCTCTCAAGTCCCACCACGTTTCCCCTGTACATTAAATGAGATGACAGAACTATCCCAAGCCAGTGAAAATCAACACAGCAATATCTTCTTACTATCTCTTTGCTAAGGATACCTCCTTTTTTATTTTTCCAGCAACACAGGGCCAGGTCCTGCTCTGGGCAATACCAGGTGTTTTGCCAGCGTAATTTTAAAGGGATCGATTGAATAGCAGAGAGTAAAGTTGAATATCAATACGGGTGGTCTTAGGGTATGGATAGAACATCATGTCCTGGATCAGTATGGAAGAGGTTATGACTAATTTTCCTCTTGACAGCTTTTGATGATGCAACTTGACATGGAAGTATTTGGCTACATCAGCAAAAGCACTTCCGCTATATTTAGGGTGTAGACCCTTGACATGTGCCTTTGATATGAGCCTTCCCTAGATACCAAACCTTTCCCTGCTGCAGTAGCCTGCAAGTCCCTCAGTCTTCACACCACTGGGGAGCTGCAGTCCAGCTTCCTTCCAGCCCCTGGCCCAACCTAGGAACCAGCTCATGTCAGCTGCTCCCATTCAAAGCCCCCAGGCAATGATTGCTATCAGAGGAGGCCTGCCTGGCCGAGTTTCCATAAAACAGTGCCAGAGATCATGCTGGCAACCCACACTGTGTAGTAGTATCCATGCTGCACAGACAGCAGTACCTAATTTAGGTACCACAAACACTGCCAGCAGCCTTAACACTTAAATCCTTTTTGTGTAGGCAGTCCTGAGGTACAGTACAGCAAGTCAGCCTGTAATTCCCAGTGACAGCTGAAATAGTGATCTTGTTTGTATATGATTAAAATTTAAGAGTATTCTGGTTAAATGGATACAAATTTCTACCACAGTAGTAGCACAAAGCTAATTATGCTACTTCTCCACAACCACAACAAAAATTCCATCTTTTTAAAGAATGAATCTGCCTAACCCTTCTGCACTACCATAGTATTTCATGGCAATTGCAATAACCTGTTTTCTGCTGGCAGAGAGTGAGCTTCTTTCTATCAAGGTCATGCAGAAGAAACCCAGCAAATACCAAAAAGGGAGCAAATTCTAAGAAACACTTTGTATCAATTGGTGGCATGCAAAGACACAATAATGGTACTTAGGCTGTTAAATTGAAGTATGTCATTTAAGTAGCATAAAATATCACTCTGGCGAAGAGAAATGTAATATCAGGGAATAAAGCAAAAAGAAAATCCTCTAAATCCTCAAGAACTAAGGAAAATCTGTTCATTATAAGCCAATAAATTTGAACCAAATATCTAACTGCTCTATTAGAGAGACATCAGTGGTAATTCTTTGGCCACACAAGGTGGGATATCTGTGATTAAGTCCACCAGCACCAAGATCAAAAGAAACTGTCAGACATTTAATCACATCACAGACAATATCTGAAGGAGGCTCCTGTTTGCTCTCACAGTTTGCTGAGAGGATATGTCAGGCTGCTTGGGGAGGTGTCCAAAAGAGAAGTCATGCCTGTTACTGAACAGTGTCCCTGTTTACACGATGCCTCTGCTCAAGTGTGTGAGGGACAAAGCTGTCAGCGAAGAGAAATTCATAGTGGATGAAATCACACTTGCATTTGCCAGTTTTCTGAATGCAATCTTTGTGAAGAAGTCAGATTTTAATAACACAGATGTTACAGGGGAAGGACATTCTAGTTACATCCTATTTACAGCAACATGACTAACATCAAAGTCTATCTTGAAACATCTAAAACTGGAACTTGAATAATTTCGATACAAAGAATCAGAGGGTTTGATAGGAAACAGTAAACACTTTTAAGGAATACTTTGCTTTGGTCTTCACCATCATGTTCAATCAAATAATCCTCTCTTCTACTGAAATAGACTTAGTAACGGGCATTTGTTTATTCTTTGAAGTTTGAAGAGGTTTTTGTTGTTTTACAGTAAATGTTCTTTGTGGGTTGAGGCCACTGATATCTCTTCTGAGAACTACTTCTCTAGTAATTACTTGTCTAGAGCCATCCTTAATATTTTTAAAGGTTTTTTTCCTAAGAAGACGGGGTAGATATAAATGGTCTTATTGCAGCAATCCTATTGATTTCTGGAGAGGAAGGGTACCACGATCCTCATGTATTACATTAAAGAATAAAATCCTAAATATATACTGCTTTTCTAGATGCAGTCAAGCACAATATGATCCTCATTCACGCTGAAGAAAGTCATGGCCAAAGCAGAAGAAATCCTGACCCAAGCAGAATCATAATTGGAAGCAATATGATTAAAGAGGGAGAGAAGGATTGGAGAAACACAACTGCTGTCTTCTTGATCTGTCACGTTATGTCTGTACATTGTCATTCATCAGCAGCGTCACAAGGTTATATTAAGTTGTATTTCATTGTTTAAAAGATCAGTCTTTCAGCATTAGAGGAACAGGAAGCATAAGATTATCTATAGTTTTTTAAAATACGAGCTCAAACCCTTTTTGAGCATTAGTTTAGTTAAAGACAGGCCATAAAGTTCTGTAACAACAGACTTATTGCTGTTTAGCAAGTGCAGTTCCTAAAATACCAGTGCGGGATGCTTTTTTTCTTGAATCAGTTACACTTGACGCTTGTTCTTTCACAGAAAGTAAAGATTTGTTGTGAGAGCCTAGCTCAGCCTGTGGTGAGTTATGTACTTGTGACACAGAACCTAGGGGTTACTAAGCCTACTCAATTTTTACATATATCAGGCCCTATCACTTCCGTCGGTCAAAAACTGCTTGAGCTACAGAATGACTGCAAGAAAGGCATTTTTCTGTATCAAGGCTGATTCAATACTGGGGACTAGTTGCGAATAGCTCATGCCATTACTTTTAATTGAATAAGGTCCATCTGCATGATCAAATGTCCCTGTGACCACGTAAAGAGTCTTGATTTTTCATGAAACTTATAAAAATTGAAAACTGCTCACTGATGGAGGGAATATCTTGGTGAAGCCAGTGGCCTCTGCAGTTCCTGTTCGTTCTAATTATGTGAAACAGAGAAACATGCTTATTAGCTGAGACATTACTGCCTTCCACCTGATGAACTGAAAGACTTTCATCTCAGGCTGAGCCTGCAACTGCTTTAAAGTTGCCTGGTTATTTGTGAACTAGCATACATGTTATTCCTGAAGTATTGATGTTTGAAAGCCTTGACCTATTCTTCAAAAAAACCTTAAGGACAAAAAGAATATTTTTAACAAGTTCAGCTTGGACAGACAGTGTTGGAAAGGTTAGCACCCCATTCAGCAGCAGTGCACCATATTTTAAGTAAGCATGGAACACTTTAGCTTCACAACATGTCTGATAACTAGGAAAATAAGTATAAATGATTCTTCTTTAACTGGCAGCAGAAAGTGAAGATCATAAAATGATCACAGAGTGGCTTGGGTGGAAAGGGACCTTGAAAACTATCTAGCTCTAATGCTTCTGCCATGAGACAACTTCCAGTAGATGACCAACTGGTAATATTTTTCTGGTAAGGATGAAATCACAAAGACTAGCTGATGGAAAGGGAGGAGGCCTGAGGAGCCAGTGTGAGAAGGTAGTGCCTGCACTGGCTATGCATACACTGCCACCAGACACTGCTGAGGTTTATGTAAGAGGTTCACGGACCCCAAAGACTGCCTCAGTGAAAGATTTGCATAGGACATTTCTGCTTTGTGCCTGACAAAAGCTAGCAGAAGCCAGCAAAGAGAGCTAGCGAACCCTTTAGGTTTGTTTCTTCTCTGCAGGAATACGTCTGGCTTTGTGTCTAGGATGCAGTTAAAGGGAAAGAAAAAATCACATTCAAAATATTAAACAGAAATATAAGCCCCAGAGAATACAGATTTCTATCTGGAATGAAAGACATAAGGACATCACAAGGATCAGTTAACCTGGTGTCCTCAGGTGTTATTCATTGGTTTGTTGAGAGTAAGGCTCAAAATGTTCCAAAATGCACACAAAGCTCAGAACTATATCAGGGTGGAAGCGTCCCCACAGACCTCATCTACTGTTCAGCTTTTGCCATGGAGTGTTGGGACTGATTACCTTATAATTTCTACACAGATAATAGTTTGTATCAGTGAGTTGTACAAATTAATTCATCACAGCTTTAAAGCATTCCTCCTCATTCCTTACCACTTACAATCACAGGCATTGCCTCCTCCTTCCCAGCTCCCCACATTGTGATTAACTCCGATGGCTACCATCCAGTTCATGACTAGATTAATCACATTTTCGTCTTGTCTTCATTTCCCATGCTTATTACTATGTTGTGGTGTTTCCTGAATTAATATTTTGCCAACAGACAACCCCACAGAACACACATATCCCTAGGCCTTTCTGCACAGAGAGGTGCTGACTACTCAGAAACAGATGGGTTGGGGGGGTAAATAAATACAGACATCCAGCTGAGCCTGTGGGTGACTTTGGAAAATTAGGCTATCGATTTAGTCTCTTAGATTCACATTTAGTTCCCTAGCTTTGGATACTATTAAATGTGTTTGCATGGGAGTGTTTCTCTGGAGCTTTTTCAAAATGGGTGCATAAGAGGTAAGATCACATAATGTTTCTTATACTTCTTCCTTATGCTTCTTCATCTGATGAACAACCACGATCCCCAGCTGCCAAGCTGAAGAATATATCTTCCTTTCACACAGCATCTGCCCGTCTGACATGTTCTTGGGAGCTGCCACATGTACTTATCTCCCGATATTTTGTCTTGGATGAAGTGTTCACTAAAGTCTGCTATGGATTGCTCATCCAGTTTGAGGGCTACAGTTTCCAAACTGAAAGCTCAGGATGCCTCTGAATAAGTCTTTTAATGGAGCGGTACATCATCTTAAATTGAAATGAGAGGGTACCTCCCTGTTCAGATGGATTTGCTCATGTGTTCCAGCTGCTTCTCAAGCTGAAACACACTTGAAACATACTTCTGACAGCTCCAGCCTCAGAAACTTCTCGGACTAACAGGATTACACTAGCTGAAGTGATTCTTTTATTTTCAACAGAAAGCACTTCCAAAACAACACCATTAAACACACCAAGATAAATTCAGTCATAGGATTTTTGTGAAGTTGCCCACAGAAATTTCAGGTAGCTCCTTCTCCTAGTCACTCCCTTCCTCACTTTGCTTGGTTAGTAACATCTCCTTGTCAAAGCAGGAAATCTGGATGGCCTACAGGGGTGAAATGGCAGCGGCTCCCTTGACATACCCACCTAACTTCATAAAATGAGCATTAATTAGGCAAATTAGATTTTATTCCCCAGTCACTATGAGACTTGGTGAAATGTTTGCTATATGCATTGACTTTGCTACTTTAACCTGGTGATGGTCAAAATGTTGACAATTTGTAGCCAAATAAAATATTAGGGGCAAATCCATAGAGCTTTTGATGTAGGTATTTTATATTTAATGCAATTATATTGAATTAAAGCTCTCCTCTGTATCTTTTGTGTATTTTTCTCCATATACTTCTAATTTGGGCTCATGGTGTTTTATTATTATGCAACAGGGTGGGCAAACACTTCAGGCTTGCCTTATCTATTTTTTTAACTGAGATCAGATGACCAAAATGTTGGAGAACCTGCCTTATGAGAAAGACTGAAGGAGGTAGGTCTTTTCTCCCTAAGAGAAGGTTCAGAGGGCATCTCACAGTATTCCAATACTTAGAGGGCAGCTACAAAGAGGACAGAGGATGTCTTCACAAGGAGCCATATGGAGAAGAGACAATGGGTATAAATTTCACTGGGAGAAGTTTCATCTTCATGTAAGAAAGACATTTTTTACAGTTTGCAAGAACGATCACTCACTAGAGCAGCTCTTCTAGGGATATGCTAGAGATTCCATCTCTGGAAGTTTTTGAGATGTATTTGGACAGAGTGCCTAATAATGTCACTTAGGCTCCCTTTTCCATAAAATGTTAGATCAGTCCATCTTTCAAAGTTCTTTCCAACCTGGAAAAGAGTTCTATGATTCTTATCATCTGCGCTAATAGAGTTTCACAACTGAAACTGCAACAGTTTGCCACAGATGTTTTCGAAAATACTGTGAGACTGGGAAGAAACAGTTTCTTCCCGGGACCCAGATAGTGTCATATATCTGAGACTCTAAGAAGGACTAAATAAACTATACCTGTGGTTCAGAGGCAAGGTGAAGTACACCATTAGCTTGTTTTGGTTTTTTTTCCTAGTTGCTGTGAGAACGTTGAACAAGAAAACAGTTGTTGGCATTTTCTGTTTAGTAGAATGGAAAAGTGTGACTCACATGCTAGGACTCAAATCTCTTTTACAATAAAGTGATAGACTGTGACAGCGAATCTGCATTCCTTCAGAAGAGGAAAAGCATGTCATTCAATATAGCACAACTTTAAATTCCAGCTCTCTGGGGTCAAGGAAGAAGCTGGCAAGAAATTAAGACCTGAAAGTATGACTGAGGCACTGTTCCCGAGCACAGTTGTTGGAACAGTGCTGTTTTAACATCAAGACATCTGTACAGCATATTTTGAAAGTGTTCTGAAAGGTTCTTTCTCATTATTACTATTTTTTCTGGCTCTTGTCATGTCCAGAAATAAGTAATTGTGGGACTACTTGCAATTCTTTGTCTCTAGCATGACTGGAAGCAAAAAAAAAATAAAGGGTGCTCAACATAAAAGACTTCTGTTCTTCCCCCACCTTCCCAGGAGACCGACTTAGTAAATATGGTTCCTTGTATTTTTACAAGCTTGTTAGGACTTGGCCCGTTTCTGAACGTTCTGGTCTTTTATATTCAACTGAAAATTCTAAACAACCCAAATTTCCAGTAAGCTCAGAATGCACTTATTATTGTTATTGTTTTGAATTGAAGGCATTGAGCTTTCAGCACTTGTCTGAAGCGCATCAAGATCAAATTGAAGAACGCCTCTGAAAGGTTGGTACACTTTTAATAAGCACCTACCAGTCATGCATACTTCTCATTTCTTTTGCACCTGTTTTCAGTTGGAAGTGAGGGTCACTTCTATTACCAGACGATTAGCTAGCAGAGATAAAGGGAAAAGGATCTCCTGCCTATGCTCCAGAAGGAAAGTGGTTGTGCACATTTGCTGGAGAGTGGAATTCATTAGATATTTTTCTGCTGGGAGCTTCTAAAAAACTGAACAAATCACTAAGCCCTCACTTTCTGTTTAGAAAGGTTTGACTCAGACAAAAGTACAAGCAACCAGTTTTCTAGCAAATGAAGACCAGCTGCTTCCTGGCTATCTGAGGAATTAAACTGTGTGTGACTGAAACTAAAGATGCCATCAAAATTTCCCCGTATTTTTTTTAATTTGAAATTTTCGTAGATAAAATATTGATAATAAAATAGAGCTCTCTCCGAAGTCTCTAGAACTTTGCAAACTAATGTATCAGAAATACAGAACAGCACCATTCACAAGTGTGATTATTAATAAATTTATTTTCCAAAGCTGATTAAACCTCCTTTCAAATAATGCAAAAATCCAAAGGCCAACTTCTGTCCTAAAGTTAATGATCACTACTACAAGCCAAGTAATACCATGTAAATAGATATTCTGTATAACATCTAAAGTTCTCATCATCGTTTCACAAATCTCACTATATTTCTTACTTTAGAAACCTGGTCTCTTTGAGCCAGGATGATGTAGAGTGATTTCATATTTCATTCAGTTCATTCTAGCTCAAAAGCACCACAATTACACAAAAAAGAAATTATAAACATAATAAATAATAGTAGCACTTGCAGAAGTAATAGCTATGTGAGCTCAATGGCATCAAGGGAAAGGTCTCACTATTCTTAGCAGATATTGGATTGTGAATTAATTATTTTTACATATCTTTAGGTATTAGTATAAAAGTAATTACATTTTAAAATTTGCTAAGAGGTTAAAGAAGAATTTAAAGAATACAGTCATTGAAGGAAGAATCCCTTAATGAACCTTGTAGAAATAAATTAGCTTTTTCTAGGAAAGGATTAAAAAAATAAATCCTTGTAATATTTTCTTCCCTCTAAAGGCAGGAAGAACTGACATAAAAAATAAAGATTATTTGGAAAATGCTGATGTAGTAAACACTTTTGCTCAAGTCAGGGAATGACAGAGGTTGCCTTAATGTGGACACCTTGACTACAAGCACTATCTTTTATTCTTTGTTTACGCAGTTGCAAACTTTTACAGCAGCCTGCCTTATTCAGTCAGTGCTTCGGGCAGAACAGTGTTCACTGAAGGAGCTGCCAGATAGTGTCGTTTATCAGTTCTGCCTTCCCTTTGTCCGTGTGGTACCCTCTGACACTCACATTGCACTGTCACAACTCTAATTCAGATTCCCTCCACTCTGCCCTATGGAACAGACTCTATCAACGGAGGGCAAATCCTGTGATACAAAATTATTTCTCTGCTGAGTAAGTAAGAGAGATAGTGCCTACCAGGAATCATGGGACCACCAAAGCATCGCTGCGTGCACAACCAGGTCTTGCCAGGCAGGGAGGGGACATCGAATCTTCAAAATCCTCGAAAATATTTAGTTCCATAATGCTGAAATTATTCAACATATGGCAACTTATCTATAAAAGTATTTCAGTTTTAAAATTTATGTCCTGATTCAGGAATGAAAATATTTTTATATGTTTACAAAGCAAAAACTTAGGTGTCTTTGCAGTTCTAAACCTAACCCACCTTTTCTTCTTGTTCTTCTCAACATCACTGGATATAAATCTATCACCAATTAATAGCCAGTCACAGAGATGCCCAAAGCTTCAATGAGCTTCCAAAAAGATAAAGTCTGAAGGGAAGAAAACAGTGTTATCTTCATACTGCAGATTGGGAACTAAGGCACAAAAAGATTAAGTGGCATGCCTAAGTTTATCCAGAAAGCTTTTAACAGGCCCAGAAATTGAATCTGAATTTGTTCTTGCAACCATCTAATCTTTTGGAAGTATTGCTAATTTTGCAGCAATATTCCTTTTTTATCTTGTTAAAAGTCTTTCGAACACTCTACTCACTTTCTGATTTCTTATCCTGAAAGTGTGTTTTGTTCTTAATTTCAGGAACTGGAAACAATGGCACAATCATATGAATAAAACTACAAAAAAAAAGAGGCATAATAATTTGCAGTATTTCTGCTTACATGATGAATGTACATTATGAGGTGTGTATTTCCTGTTTGTTCAGAGAGTAGGGACTAAAAATAAACTCTCTTGTAAATGCTATGTTTATAAACTACCTTAGGTCAGCATATGCCCCATGTGTGGGTGGGCTGTTTCGTTATTCTGAACAAAGCCACATATTCTGTAAAGGGAAATCAAGAAAAAGAAGTGATGTTTTTGTTTGGGGTCATCCGATGAAAATATACTTTTTGCAAAACATCTTTAGCACCACCATCTTGAAATAGTCTCTTCTGGAAAGGCAGGAAGGAGCTCCTTCGACCTGTAGGAACAAGTGTTCACTCTTCTTTCCTTAAAAGCAGCAGCAAGGGAATGCTCTCCTTTCCCATATACCAGGTTGTACGCAGAGAGTGAACTGGTTGCAGCTGCCTTATCCTCTCTGCCATATGTGTGCCCAAAGCCAGGAGCTGAGCTGACCCAGAAGCAATATTCCTTTACTATCGTTCTGCAATGATACATAATCCTCACCTAGCTGTTCTTGGGTTTATGCAGTTTTAGAAATGTACTGTTGAAGCTGCAACACATGCTCAGAGGGAAAAAATGCTGAGTGACTATTAAAAGCAGGTAATTAATTTTTCCTCTATGTTACTCCCAAGCTGACTTTATGGAACATCCATGTAAATTATGCATAACAGCTTTATGAACTGAACTTTCCATTTGTATGGCAGGCAAGAGGCACCTTCTTTTTATCAGCCTGTGGGGATTCTATTTATGCTTTGGAGCAGATAGATAGAAATTTTGCAATATTTCTAGAAATATTCCTTTCAAACTAGGAAACCTTTTCTTACAGGTGAAAGTCTTGGGATAGATGATTTTATTAATCTTTAAATTCTACAGAGGTTGAAATGGGAAAATCACAGCCTGATTTGCTGACTTGTACTCTTTGTTTAAAAGATTGCCTATTACTCAGAAAACTAAATTTAAAGATGGCACAGCGTTCTTACGGGTAGAGAAGGTAAGAAGGCAAAGCAGAATTCTGTTCCAGAAGAATATTTTCATTTTATTTATCAGCTTCTCACTAAGGACGAAGAGGGTACTATTTTTGATCATTTGTTCAACTTTACATATAAAATTAACAAGTCAGCTCCGCTCCTAAGAAGTAATAGATTTTTTTCTACAAGTTATTAAATGTTAACACTACACTTGTCTATTTGTATGTGCCCACAAAAGCATTTTTATAGAAGACATTACTTTGTTATTAGCCCTTCAGAAGGAGAAAAGCTAGTACATTGCAAATCCCCCTTGGGACACCAGGTCCAGTCTGCCTGGAAGCACTGTATTGGATCTTTTCTTCTCCCTGGGAGTCTGAGACAGACATATGGTATGTACCAGTATATTGTGAAGAAGAAACAAAACCTCCCTCCCATCAAAGTGCATGTCAAACTTGAGTGGAGTGTGCTTCCTGGAAAATGGGCTGAGCATAACAGAAGCCCATTTATCTTCCATTTGATCCTGACTGCAGCTGGGATCTATATCCATTACCACAATGCCTTAGTCACTTTGAGGCTCTGCTAATAGTGTAGCTTGTGTCACCTCCCAAATGACAGCACGAGGCACTCTGAATAGTTGAGGTGACACACTGTCAAAGTCCCCCATGTAAAAAGCTCTGGAAATCTGTCCCCTCCCACTCGGAAAGGGATGATTTCTACAGTTTGTTTCTAAGTCTCATACTATGTTCTACCTCTCATCTTCAATGAGAAGTCTTTTTGGCTCTCCAGTGTGTTCTTTTTCAATACTATTTAACATGCTGAGAAATACAAATTAGTTCTGATTTTGAAACTTCTGAAATTACAGCATTGGCACCAGCTCCAATACTTGTGTATAAGAGGGAGGGAAAGTGGGAAGGGAACAATACGGTTTCAGTAACACAACACACATCATCCTGTCTTCTCAGCTTCTCTCATTTAGAGAATATAAACATAGTTTTATATCTAAATGATGAACAACACGAACATCATACTATTTCCTCCCGTTTTAAAAAATCCTAAGACAAATTTTGAAGTCTGTTTAGACTGGGCAGCTGAACTATAAGAAGACATCTACTTACAGGCTTTTTGCATAAGAGTACTGAGCAACCAAGAGATCTGATTCCCACAGCACTGGGGGACAGGACAAGGTTCTGTCTGTGTCATTTTCATCTGATGGCAGTGGTTATGCAAGGTTTTGTGCCAGGAATGGAACTCAAAAACTCTCAAGACAGAGGGCATGTTGCCAGCTGCATAACCTGGGCTCCCTGGGGACACTCCACATAGATTCTCCTCCTGAGCTGGGTCAGACCGCAAGTAAAGCTTATGCACGGCTGTGTGTGTCTGCTCCCAGAAAAATTCCCTTGACATGATTTTGGCAATGTGAAAAGACTTGAAAAGCCAGGCATGATTTGAGGATATAGCTGGAGCACTGTAAGAAGATACAATCATCATAAAAGCTATGAGCTTACCTATCCGCATCCTTCCAGAAATTCAAGTTTTAAGAAAGGTTTCAGGTTAAAAAATGAAGAGTTAAAAACAATTGGAAGAGCACAGAAGTTAGGATGTAAAATGTAATTTGCTGTTTGTGTTTAGATCACCGCTAAATTACCTAAAATATCTAGAATTTTCTGAAAACTGAGTTTTTACAACTATTGGGAGAAAAATAAATAAAATTATTACCTGGACTTTTAGCATGCCATTTTAAAGGTTAATTTGTTACAAAAGTTGTCCAAATGATGCTTGTGAAAATTAAGTGCATGAATCAAGTTCATATCCATTGTAGGACTCATGTAATAGATATTTATCAAAAATTTTCCACAAAGACTATTAAAATCTTTGTGTCAAGACCCTTGATTAGTTTGTAAGTGCCAAATTTTATATACACAATCATAATATATAAATCTGAAGATGAAAGCAATATTTATAAGTAGACATTCAAATGTGCTAGTCGGAGATGTTGTGTCATTAAACAATATGCATATTGTATATAATGTAGAGGAAAAATACTTTGATGACATAAATTTGCAAAGCAGTGGAGCATTTTGCACAGATGAACATATCAGATATAAGTTTCCCCAAATATACTGGATTTTTCTGAAAAGAGCAGCTATATTACTCTCTAGAGAGTCATTGATTTCTGCTGCATGAAGCCCATGTTCGAAATCGCTTATTATCCTGAAGTAAATGCTGACCTGACTCACTCATACTGTTAATTTTTGAATTCTGGCATTTGAATCTAAATGTTCAAAGTAGGATACAATTCCAGAGGTGAGTGGCACTTTCCATTCAGGTGAATTTATCCTGTTCTTGCAGTGCTTATGTACATGAACTCAGAGTGTCTCTGTATACTTCTTTTGACAAAGCAGAATTGGAGCCTGGGAAGTCTGTGGTTGCACTCTCTGCCTTCAGATCTCAAGGAACAGAATTATATAAGGCATATGACTTATAATATTTCTCATATGCTCTTCTTCTCCACAAATTTAGACTGTATTGCATTAATGGTATAGATGAAACATCATGGCAGTTTCTCCCAAAATTTGTGTGTGTGTATGGAAAAATGCTTCTCACAGATACCAAAATTATACAGTCTAACCTAGCAGTAGCAACCAAAAGGAAAATGGTGAAACTCCAGTCCTGCTGGGATAAACTGACTCAGTAATTCAGAAATATTTTATTTCTATTCACTTTTAATAAGAGCTGAGTAAATGAAGGGCTGCATTCACACAATACTGCCAGTGTAGAGAGATTTATTTAGCCAAGAGCGTTGTAGCTCGATCAGCCTGAGTCTCAGAGCCTAAACTAGGGATTTAAAACTGGCTGCAGAGTCCTTTTCAGGTTATTTTCTCCTCCTAGATACTGTCAATGCCAGTGCCACAGTGCAGAGAACACTGAGATGTGTTGCCCTGTGTCTCCTTCTGTGGACTGTTTCCATGCATTACAGTCAGTGACTCTAAAGGGTAAAATCACTGAAACATCATGGGAAATTGAATTCCAACCTACTTACTCCACGAGCCACAGAAGGAAATGGAAAACTTTCCTGGACACAGGACTTCACTCACTTTTTGCAGAGGAAAATCTGAACTTATGTCTCTCCATAACTGAATTGGCTAATGATAAAAGTAGTGCAGAAGTTATAGACATTATGAATGTGGATCTTCATTTCTCTGTCGTTTATTACCAGTTTCAAAAGACAACACCTTTTTTTTATTTTTCTGAGTTAAAAAAAAAAAAATACTGATAATAAAAAGACTGAAAATAACTAAAATGGTTTTATTTCTATTACAACCAAAATTTGTCTCCTTTTTTGCCACTGAAACAAAAACAAAAAAAAAAAATTATTCCTTCACTTCTAGTTAATGAATCTCTTAGTGGATTATGAAAATTTCCAGCAAAATTAGCTGCTTTTCTCAGTGTATGATATGGACAGGATGGCGTGTAAACAGAATTATTTCTTCCTCCTTGAGGGGAGATTTGAAGCATATTAGCAGATGCTGTGTATAAGTTTGTATCATCATTTTGCATGTTATAACCATCTCCCCTCTGAAAAAAGAAAGATCTAATTTGGCAGAACTGTCAATCTAGCAGCTTTCATGAACACCAAATTATTTTAATTTTAATTGATTCTTTCTTTTGGGGTTTTTCAGCATCTAAAATAACAGAAATTACCAAGATCTAGAGCAACCATGGTTCAATAGCATATGACTTTCAACTGGAATACAGATGAGTTCTTATTTTACCTAAGTCAGTTCATGCCTGACTGCTCAGTTTCCTAGCAAAAGTAATGTGTAATAAAAAGGAATTAAACAAATGGATAATGTCTTCTGATGGTAATAAGTGTTAGAAAATAATATTCTTAATAGGAAAAGAAGTATCACATGTTACAGTTTGCTTCTACTGGCAGAAATAAGATTTCAATTAATATATAATTAGTTATCCATTAAGATAATCATATATTTGGCTTTTGAGGCTGTTTAAATGGAATTAGAGTATGTCTCTAAAATTAAATGAATCAAAATCAGCTTTACAAATAAATCCTGCAGAATATCTTCAAATTCTTATCTAATAACTGATGTATGCAGACAGTAGACATTTTTGGCTAGCTAATCACTGAATGGAGCAAGTACAAAAAGAGGGAATGTATCTTTCTCATTCTTTAAAAGGAGACAAGGTCATGAAACACTAATTATTAGAATGTTTTGATGAGTTTCAACCAGAGAAATCACATGATGTGATTTCAACTATTCAGAAGTGCCATTCGTACATACTTAATGAGAATGTCAATATATAGAACACATGGCTTATTGTTGAAACACTGGAATTCACAGTAGATGCAAAACTGTTTTTTTAAATTAAAAAATAAAAATTTAAAAAAATACAGCCTCTAGATAAAAAACATGAACATACAAATGATTTAGTACCAGAATTAACCCCCTCCACTCAGTACTTTCAAACCACATCTAGCACGCAGCGTGAAGCTTTGTGCCCTTCAATGTAGAGAAGACATTCAGGAATTACCAGGAGCTAAGTGAGGGGCCCCCAAGCTGATTTGGGCTGGAGCAGCTGCCCTGCCAGGAGAGACTGAGAGATCCAGCCTGGCTCATCTAGAAGAAAGATGGCTCTGTACGAGTCCAACAGCAGCCTCAACTCCCTACAGGAAGGCAGCTGAGAAGAAGCCAGACTCTTCAGCTGTGCATGGCAATAGGGTGAGAACAACAAGCACGAGCTGAATGAGACAGCCAGACTAGATATGAGAAAAGCCATTTTGCTCACGAGGACAGTAGGCTGTGGAACAGGCTGCCCAGAGATGCTGTCCAATCTCTGTCCTTGGATGTTTTCCAGATCTGACTCTGCAAAGCCTCTTGGGATCTTTTCCTGCTTCTATTATCCTATAACCCTCTATGAACCTGGACAAAGCCGCTTGCTGGTCAAATTTTACTAGAGATCAACAGCCAGAAAATTTATAATTTTCAAATCAAATAATAACTCAACTAAGAAACAAACTTTTTTCAGTGAAGGAAGGATCCATCTACCTGACAAGACTTTGCCCTTAGGTTTCTATCATTTTGCTCTTACTCTGCATTTTAGTGGCATCATATAAATCGATAAACTTCGAGAGGTCTCTTCCAGCCTGAATTTTCATGCAGTCATGACTATTTTCTTTTATCGCCTATGGTCTAAAAAATGCATGCGTGGTTGGAATCTGGTGGAATCATAGCTGTGCTCACATAAAGGCTGAGTCTGGAATGTTTTCCAAAGTCCAGTTTGCAGAAATCCCATTGGAAACCTGTCACAAAACTTAATAAGGAAATTAGTGGGGCAGAAGCAGCAGTAAGCCATTAACCAGTGGCCGGTCAGCAGTGAAACACAATCTGCTTCCCTGTGGTTTGCACCACCTATTTCAGAACAGGTTTTTCAAGAGTGATGCCCCACACCATGTAAGAGTATACAAAGTCAATTTTATTCTGCAGGAGCCAGAACATGCAGAAGTTCTCCCCAATTTATTTGAGGGTTTATGGCTTTTCAACCATATTTAAATTGAAACATTTATTGGACCTATGTAGGAACTGAGAGCCTCTACCTTAGACTCTCCTACCCTTTGTAACAAATGCTGTGATCCTATCAAGGAACTCACCCAGGCAGCACATAAATAGGACAGTCAAGCAAATTTCACCTGATGGTGATGTAGGCATTAAGAATTTTTCTTTAAACTATCATGGAAGAAATATACTAACAGGCATGTTTTCCACATTTCTGCCTTGCTAAGACACAAACTTCTAAAAAATTATCCTTTTGTACTATTATAACTCACTTCTTACCAGCGATTTAGAAGTTTCCCCTGACACATAAGGGAATAAAATACACTAATTTTATAACCGTAAAGGTAGCTGCTTTGTCTTTAGTATGAAAAGAGTAATTTAGAACTACAGGCTTCAAAACACAGTTCAGGAAGAGATATGTAGAGACATAACTCCCAACTAGTGTGAAAAAATATATGCCCTCACTACGCTAGACCTATATTAAAAATGCGTATGCCATTTATTATCAAGACTATCAAATAAGAATGGCCCAGTTGAAGGCAGCTTGAAGATATAATCTCATACATAACAGAATCACATGGGCAAATGCACTAGAGGAGACAAACCTTTTCAAAGACATCCATGATGTCTGCTGCAGCCTCAGATGATCTGAAAGAGAGCACTCTGCATGCACAGTGTCCCAGAGGAACACGACCCATCTGCCCCAAGCAGTAACTCTCCCATATGCTCCTATATATACACATAATGGGCAAGCTAATGTGTGAAAATTAAGCCAACTATGGCGTTAATATGACATTTGCTGCCATTCCTACTCCGAAAAACGAGCTGTTTTCCTCTACATCTTTCTCTGTACTCTCTTGAATATGGTATTTTTTTGTACAAGTTATGCAATAAGACAAACAGGCAAGTGTTTCCTGTTATGCTCTACTAAAGAATTGTAAAATCTTTCATCTTGTTTGTAAGTAATTTGCCGGGGTTTTTTGTGTTCAGCTGCAGAAATACAAAATGGAAAAAAAAAAAAATCCCATTTGTATCATAAATATTAGCACAGAAGCACACACACAGATTCCTAAACAGTAAATTCGATATTAAAGAGACAAGAGCTATGAAAGACAGTCCTACAGTACCTGCTGCTATCACTTTCTTTGACTCCACTGCCTTTTGAACCCTAAAGACTGGTCTTATTTACCTATATCTTAATCCCTGATTTCTGAGAAATCCTGATCAAAATTGCTATCCATTTGACTGAAGAGAGCTTTTAGGGATTTGTCACTACATCTCCTAAATTAGCAGGGACGTTGCTATCTGAGCAAGAAGTTCCTCAACTATACAAAGCTAAGCACTTCATTTTGCCTCTGAAGTGTTTTCAAGCACTGTTACCTACAAAAAAGAACTCCCATGGATGTGCAAAAAACCCCAGAATATTTAAAGAGTTTTGTGGAGGAAAAAAAAAGGACATTTTGAGTCCGTATTCATTCCAAAGAGCTTAGAAATGTTTTCTAGATTCTCGGAAAATGACAATGATTTCTTTTTCCTTTGCCTGGTTTTAGTCTAACATCCAAGTTCTTTTCTGCACTTAGATAGCCCTGATCACATTGGTGTTAAGAACGACAAAAAATGTCAGTACAAAATGTCCATAATCCCATGATCTACTGGCACTTTCCCACTCATGGTTTTCTTTTCATAAAATATTTTTACCTGAAAAGCACTTAATGAGAAAAACAGCACTTCATGAAAAAACAATGGATGGTTTCTACATCTAGTTCATATTTTTGAACTGAATAATGAAAATAATATTTGGCAGGTTAAATCAATGCTGAAGCTGTACTCCAATAATTTGCAAACTAGTATCAGTTGTGATGACCCAGATAATATGTTAATCCATGAACTTTGCAGAAATGGCAAATAAAAAGCAGAAACAGGTAGAGATTTTTGCAGTCAGAATCCACTGAGGAAGTTACAGAGTTTAGTCACCAGATAATGTCTTTTTGCAAGTAATTTTCAATAAAATGCAAAGTCCAGGGCTTAGCGGTAAGGAGATGTTACTGTTTTCTTAAGGAGTTTTTTGTTGACTTTTCTGCTCCACATGAGCTTTCTTGGACTAGAAAATTATTCTCCTACTCAAACTGCGTGACATTTCTAAGAAACAACATATGGTATCCATTATTTTATCAAAGCTCTGTGCTTGTGGCAGTGGCAAGGCCACCGGGCTGAGGCCCCTTGCTTGTTTTAAAATATTGCTGCTATCAGCTCTGTGCTGTTAAGAGCACTGGTGTACTAGGATTTCCAGGTAATATCTTTTCAGTTCTGGTAAGGCCTGTAAGAGGAAGATGCAAAGTGGTTTGGGTACTGTAAAAAACTTTACAGTGCAAAACGATGTGACATTCTCTTTTCTTTGTATTTTGCAATCTCCTGTGACAGTCAGTACACTGGGAATCAAAGAATGAGCAAATCCCACTCCTCCATTCTCCCCTTCCCTCATACTTGGACATCCAACAGAGCTTTCTGGACATCTGGCAATAGTTCTGACAAACTGTAACAACACATGTTGAGATCCATGGCACAACACATAATAACTCTGAAGCATTTTGAATAAACTTACAGTCACTTAACACACCACGTGAGTTGCAAAGTAAACTTTTCTATGTACATCTAGAAAATCTTAAACAAAACATGGGCCCTGCAGTATACAGAAGTTCAGTAAGGACTGATGCATACTGGATGGATCCAGGTATTTCTCCCTCCCGGCATCCCCCATGCCTTCCTATTTTTATCCAGGACTTCTCTGTCATCGAAACCAGACTCCACAATGGAATAGGTGCAGAGCAATGTATGGGAAACAATACAGTGACCTGCCACAGCATAACCTTTCTTGAGAGTGAAGTCATATTTAAAGGCAAATTGTATCTTAGAGGTAAGAATTTTCCTCCCAGGCTGTTCCCAGGCAGTAAAATAATGTTTGGCTCACCATGGGCAGAAGCAGAATGCCACAAACTGACCCCAATTTCAAAGGTTTTTTAGAATTTAAACATCGTATTTCTATAACAGTGTTCTTATAAAATATTCTATGGGATTCCACTAACTGAACCCAATGGGAAAGTCATTCCCAGGGCTTAGTTCTTGCTAGCAGATACTTAATGTTTCAGCCAAATGTGTTGGCAAAGCACACAAACCTCTCTAGCATTATCTAAGTATTTTTAGATTAATAGGACGAAGGCAAGCTTATTAATAACACATCATCTTGCATGTCAGCAGCATGTTCCCATGGAGGAGGCTGAGGCATCTGACAAAGTATTGCAGAAAGCTGCGGCCTGTCCCAGCATGTTCAAGGTAGGACGCCTTGGAGGAGGCAGGGGAGGCAAACATCTGCAGTTCACAGTGGGATGTTGTTTATTTCCCCAGAGGCAGCAGCAGCACCTGCTGAAGAACCAGCATCCTTCTCTCCTAGTGCCCAAACACAGGCCTGAGTGTGGCTGGAAAAGGTTAGCATGGTGTCGTGGTTCAACCCCAGACAGGCAGGAGTTGAACCTACCTGAGATGTTGTGACACTGGAGGACTGAGTCAAACCTGTCCTCTAACTGCTGCTTGTTTTGAACTTCAGGGTAAAGAAAATTCCTTACCTTATTTCAACTGGTGATCCTAGCTAGCATCCGTTCGAGTTCTGAATGTAAATAGAATAATTTTGCTCCTTCCCACTCCCATTACACAGATGAGGGTCAGCAGATGTACCTCCCTCTAACCACACCCTTGTGGTGAATAAGAAAGTGTCCTGTTTCCCCATTCCCATCATTTCTTCCCCTCACTGGCTGGTGCTCTAAACTTTCCTCAACAATGAAGACCAGTCATATTCCAAAGAAAACTGGGAAAAAAGGTAGGCACTAAGTGAACTCCTTCTGCAGTAGCAGATAAAGGATACTAGACACTCTACCTGTGACAACAGCTAAGCACTGCATGTGCCACTGGAAAGTGTATGAAAATTTATGGGATGTGTGTACTCACCTGAGTAAGACAAGGGTAGTCTGCATTTCCGACTTCAGCATTAGACAGCCGTGAGAACAGACCTTCCACCTTTCCTCTCACAGGAGGCTTAAACAGATTGTCATATTCTTTCTGCAAGAAAGTATATTCGGTTAAAGTATCCTGCTGTGCATGGAATACTCCTTTAAGAAACAATCGATTTCCTTTTATGTACCAGGAACTAAGGATGAACTTTTGGAGACCCAAGGAGTTTACGTTATGTGGAACCAAGAGATTGGTTAATCATAAATAGTTGTTGTTGGTACAGGCTTTCCATGACAGGCTAAAATTATCAAGCAACACCTGATGATCTATTTTATATTTCATTGGCTCCTTTTTCCCTCCAGCAGCGAAAGCCTTTTCTTTTTCCAATTGGTCTATTTAGGAATATTGTTCAGCAAGCATTCCACATCCCAAAATAAGCATGTTCCCCACCACAAACTTTTTTTTCAGAGTGGGTGAATAGGTTTTCAAATTTATCCCAGTCAAAAGGGGCATTTACAGAATACAGCCAACATTGCTGCTGAACTAGAGACAATGTAGTCCAACCAATACTCTTAGGAACCATTCATGCCCTCCAGCAACCTAGACCAGGGTGATGCATTCCGTATGTTCCTAGGTTGTATCCAGACAGTCATATTAGGAGTGTAGGACTCTCTCCTTTTTTTTTTTTAGTAGGTCAAAACACAATACAGGGGAATATTTATACCTACGTGTCTCTATATTATTTGAATTAGGTAAAAGATTACTGCTTAAGCCTGCTAAGGTAACCTCGGCACATGCACATCTGGGCAAAGATTCCTATGATGTATCAACTGCTGACTCGTTATTTAGCAGACATGAAACATATGCTTTGAAGGACTTTGTGCTGATCCCAAAGACACATGAATTTAACAGATGAAAATACAGGGGTGTCATATTCTGTGGAGATCAAATTTAAATTAATTCAGTGTATCTCAGGCTCATGTCCTTATATTATTACCTTGTTGTGATGTCTCAGATTAATATCTGTGCAGGCATCATATTTTTGTTACAGTTCTGTGAGTGCATGGGGATTCCTGACAAGATCTTCTATTTCAGTACCTCCTTGGTGTTTCCCAGTGTCAGCAGGAATGGGACACACATCTTTCTCAGAGGCAAAAGCTCCTTCTACAGCTCTCTAGAGTGAATTATCCACATCATCGACTTTCTTATCAGCGAATTAAGGGGCCTGTTTGTGCATTGGCTAGCTCACAAAATATACCAAATACCTGAAGCTCCCTGGCAAGAGATTTCAAGGATACTGCTGGATATGTTTCCCTTATTTCCACAGCTCATTGCAATAAGGTTTATTCCAGTGCTGCAAATGTAGGTTGTTCTATTCCAAAACAAATATAGGTTATTCCAATTTTCTACATAAAAAATATCTCTTTTTATATGCGAGATATACAAGAATGCTACTTTCCTTAGATACACTATGATGTCTCATTCAACCAAAGGCTGAAGCTCTTGCACTTAAAACAAAACAAGTTAAATACACAAAACAAAAGAAAATGTGTTTAGAAAGTTTTTTCCGCATTTGCATTTCTTAGAAATTTTGGATTCTAGGTAGAATAATATAAGGACTGTTTTTATTAAATTTTGGTGTCATAAATATCAGAAATCTCTCAGGAAATCCTTTGGGGTATTGCAAGAAATCAGAAAAAGCATATATGAAGTGCATCAGATCAGGTGTCCAAACTTTGCCTGTTTTGAGCTCTGAAATTTTTGAGGTGTGAGTAACCACTGATATCTGCCCTGATGTTATTTCATTGCATTTAATCAGCTATGACTTGTATCTTTCTGCAGCATCAGCAGCAACAAAAAATACTTTTGACAGTATTTTGGAAGTCCCAGCAGCCAGAGAGTCATGCTGTTCAGTGAGACACTCCACTGCTATATTGGAAAGTACAACAACCATCTGCCTCCAAAGAAAACAGCGACCTGCGGAGTGCCAGCAACCTCGTATTGTTACAGCTTGGAGCACTCCACCCTTATGGGATGCACCAGGTCTGAGCTGCAGAAGGGTGGGAGTGAGGTTGCTGCACACGAAGCAAGGCTCTTGTCAACAAGAGGCCAAAGTGAGGCAAAGAATCCTACACAGGAAAGCCAACAAAATATATATGCTTCCTCCTTTCCAAAGGCCAAGCTATGGCAGATTTTTCTCATGAGTACTGCATCTCAACCATTAACAAGGCAAGCCTCTGGGATAAGGGCCTCATGAGAAGGAGAAAGATTTCAATTGTTCTGGAAAAAATACATTATGTGACCTGATTAAATAAAAAGCTGTACTTCAGTTTTTGCTCCAGTACAAATGGCAGCTTGAGAAGTTAGGGATTAAATTGCAGCTTAGGAATTTGTTCCCAACTATCAATTATTTAATACTCACAGCTTGGAGAAATATGAAACATTTCAATCATGCTTCTAGCTAGAAATAAGCAGCCCATTAAAGCAGATATTTTCGAAAGGGTGGAGTTCAAAAGAAACTCTTAAGGGAAAGTGTTATAATTACTATCAAAATGGCAACTGCACATCAACAGTAAAGGGGAAAAGGTTTCCTTAATATGCAAGAACTAATTTGAGCATGTGCAAAGCGGAGAGAGGCAGATGGCTTCTATCACCACAAATAGAATAAACTGGCAAAAATTATCACCTACAGAGACTGATGGATTCAAAATGAGCTGATAGCTTTCACATATAGTAACTCTAAGAGCAAACAGATAGTCGTTTCACATAAAAATAAGTCTCCCAGACAACAAGGCTAGTAGCTTTGTTAGCAGAGCACTAAGCAAGATTCCAGAGATGCCTCACAGAGTTACAGCGATCTTCTGTGTGATCTCCTGTGTGATGCAATAAAGTGATACATTATCAGAGCCATCAAAGAGTAAAAAAATGTTTATTTCAAGATCTATAGCTCCTGAACCACATCATAAGGCCAGAAAGGAGATTTGGAGTCGGGATTTTTTTGCCAATTTTGTGTTGTAACATTACAAACCCTTAAATGCTGAAAAATATTCCACTCTAGTTGCATATTATTTAGATGGATGGATCATTAGATATTTATACTTATGCCATAAATGAACACAAAAGCAGAGTAATACTACTAGAATTTTTTTCTGGCAAGGATAGTTTTCACATCACTTAATAGAGATGCGGTAATATACTGTACAGAACCATTTATTCCTCTAAATATTCAGGGGAAAATGAGCACACTAGTTTTGCTAAGCATCTAATAATAATGTTATTCACATAGAGAATGAAAAATTGACAATCTTTACCTATAACAGTCACCCATTTCTGACAATAAGTGAGAAATAACCTAAAAAAAAAAAAAGAGATACATTTTAGCATCAGTATTCAGCAGCAGAGTATAAACATTTTCAAAACAAAATATCCTTAGGGGATGATTTGAGCCAGTCTTTATCCAAGCCGCCTGGAAGATATCACTATTGAACATCCAAACTTGCAATCATATTTTTAAAACCCTGAAGTCAATATGTTATTTACTGTATTGAAAACAGTAAATATTGGCTGTACTGAAACACGCATACTGAGCAATAAATCCCACATAACCTGTCACTTTAGCTTTTTGTGGAGTTATGTAGCTAGTATTTGCTAAGATGGACTGCATATATTTCCAGTTTAAGCAAGGAAAGTAGGCAGAAGCTAAAATGCTGCCAGCTCCTGGTGTATTCCACACTCTTCCTCTGCACAAATGTGTGCAAGAGAAAATACCTGTGAGCTTGTCTAGTTTAGCCTATGCACAATATGTGGGAACACAATAAATGGAACAGGGAGTGATGGACCTCTGAGGTGACATATCCTTGTGTAAGGTCTTTTGAGGGAGGGTTTTGGTTTTTGTTTTAACGAATAAACTCAGTCCCTGAAGTAACACCAGAACTTTCCCCATCCAGTTGCAGCATTATAGTAAATTCCTTGGTTGTAAACAACCTTTCATATAGTAAATGACTTCCATATATTATAAAAACATGATGGCTCTGCCAAGAGAATGAATGCTGATGTCAAGAGAATTCTGGTTAAGACACACAGAGCACCAGTTTTACTATCTTATTAAAAACTCTCTACCAGGTGAAACCTTTGAAGTAAATCTTTCTTCCCCTCACATAAAATAGATAAGAAATTACTGTTCATGTTAACCTGGGGGTACATCAACACATACAGTCTCTGCTGTAGCTCGCTGCTAGGCGCACAGAAATATGTTGTGGAAACAAGAGAATGGAGGAACAGTCACATCAACTAAAGCTCCATTTTGTGTTGAAGCTTGCATTTTAGTGTGCAGTGGGAACACTGGAAGGTACTGGCACTAAGAGAGAGAAAACTTCTGCCCTTAAGAATGCAGACTTGAATGAAGAGTACTGCTGGCAAGAGCAGGTTGGGTCACTGAAAAGCCTCCATGTGGAATTAAAATTTACACCTCTTTGAATCAATCCCCTGTTAACCGCTGTCTGTATACTTTAACAGTGCTACCTGTCTAAACTGGCAGGGCAATACTCACAGCTCCACTTTGTGTTCTGGGTCACATCATAAAAGAAAATGTTTGGATGGCAGTATCGAGAGGGTAGTGGTCAACGGCTCACAGTCATGATGGACATCAGTGACAAGTGATGTCCCTCAGGGATCTGTATTAGGACCAGTGTTATTTAATATCTTCATAAATTATATGCATGAAGGGATCAAGTGCACTCTCATCACATCTGCTGATGACACCAAGCTGTGTGTTGCAGTTGACACACCTGTGGGAGAGACTGGAGAGATTGATGTCTCGAGACCTTTTGAGTGCGCATATGGGGAGGAAGGGGTAGGTTGGGTCTTCCTTGGTGAGGCAGTGCGCTTCTCTACTTCCTCCACCTATAGAGCCTGGCCTGGCACTGGCTGCCAATCACTGGCATGTCAGAGGTAATGCTCCACACCCGCCCCTGGAGCCCCTAACTCAGCTCCTAATTGGCCAAATGACTGGAAGTCCCACCTGGGGGACAGGCCCAGGAAGGCCAAGGGGTATTTAAGGCTCAGCATGAGGCAAGCATATGTGTTGGCTTTCTCTCCTCTGAGAATTTCTATCAGGTGAACATCCCTGGAACTGGTATTGATATGTGTCCTTTTTCTATATATTTTTTATCTTTCTTTTTCTTCTAATTATTTCATCTCAAAATTTTTAAGTAACTTAGAATCAAATGGACTTAGAGTTTGCTACATTAAATGGGCCAAGAGAGTGCTTTGAGAAGTGTTTCACATTGACTGAAGGTTGGACTAAACCTTTTGCCAAAGTTCTCTCTTTTTCTAAAGTTGCCAGCTAAAGTCTTGTTGTTTTTACCTCTTGAGAATATCTTGTTGGTGTTTCTCCTGTGTGTCTAACTTAGAGTACAAGAACAATCATAAGCCCTTCTAAAAGCCTTGATGGGCAAGTTTTTTGGGGCCTTACACACTCAAAGGACAGGATGCTATCCAGAGAGACCTGGACAAGCTAGAGGTGTTGGCCCATGGAAATCTCATGAGGTTTAACGAGACCAAGTGTAAGGTGCTGCACCTGTGTCATGGCAACTCTTGTATCAATCCAGGCTGGGGGATGAACATATCAAGAGCAATCCTCCTAAAAGGACTTGGGAGTGCTGGTGGCTGAGAGGCTGGACACGAGCTGGCAATGTGCACTCGTAGAGCCCAGAAAGCCAATCCTGTCCTGGGCTGAATCCAAAACAGCATCACCAGAAGGGCAAGGGAGGGGATTCTGCCTCTCTACTCTGTTCTCTTAAGACCACCCCTGAAGTCCTGCATTGAGCTCTGGGGTCCTCAGCACATGAGGGATATTATCCAGTTGAAACAAGTCCAGAGGAGGGCTACCAAGATGATTAGAGGGGCAGAGCTCCTCTCCTCCTAGGAAAGGCTGAGAGAATTGTGTTTGTTCTACCTGTAAAACAGATGGTTTAGGGGTGACTTATTTACAGCCTTGTACCTGAAGGGAGGCTACAAGATAGATGGAGAAGGACTTTCTACAAAAGCATGAAGCGATAGGACAAGGGAAGAAAGGTTTAAAACGAAGAGAGTAGATTTAGATTAGATATTAGGAAGAAATTCTTTGCTGTGAGGGTGGTGAGGCACTGCAACAGGTTGCCTAGAGAAGGTGAGGATGCCCCATCCCTGGAAGATTTGAAGGTCAGGTTGAGCAGGCTTTGAGAAACCTGGTCTAGTGGAAAGTGTCCCTACAGGGAGGTTGGAACTAGATGATCTTTAAGGTCCCTTTCAACGCAAAATATTCTATGATCATATGGGGGGCATTGCAAAAGGACACTGCATCGGATTGCTACTGCTGCTCCAGAGAACCCAGACCATTTCACAGACTGTCTTATAACAAAGTCATCAATCCCACACTTCCTCAGTACACGAGGCAGTGTCTCTTTGACAAGCGCCCCTGCTTGGTCCAAGAAAAGGAATTCCATGAAAAGCAATGCTTTCTTGGAAAATAATTTTAACAGTGTAGCATTGAAAGTCTTATAAAGAAAGCACTATGTTAAGGAAGAAATACAACAAGAAGATTCAATCGCGCTGTGTATTCTTTCACAAAGAAGTGAAATCAATTAATTCACACAAATACAGCGTTTCGCTCCCAGAGCTTCGTGGCATCCAAAAGTATGAATTCTGGTGTAAATGTGTTAATCAGCTCAGTAGTCTACAGACTTTCTAGTAGGTTTGTTGCACCCTGCTGAATATCAAGGTCAGTGAAGAAAGCTTTGTGTTCGATGATGACTTAGGTGTGCATCAGACAATTGCTCTGCCTCATCAGAGTCATATTTTTTTTAATTAAGACTTGAACCCTCAATTTAGCAGGAAAGAAAGTAGAAAGATAAGCTCCTTTTTTCTGTTATCTGCCATGAAATGCTGGAGCTTTTTGCAACATCAGGAAATACAGATCTTGTCATCTCAAAAACAACCTTTCTAAATCCTTTTGCAATTTAGATTTCTGCATTCCTTTTATCAGAAGGCTAGTAAAAACCAATTATAAAAGTCATAGTTTACACTTCATGAAAGAGATCTATCTAAAAGCTGCTGAGGACAGTTGATGAAGGCAAACACACTAAAAAATTCTGCTCAATTTTTCTTATTCTAGCATCCATATAAAGATTAACTTGCAGGCCTACTGAAATGCTCAAACAAATTCTGAGTGTTTAATTGCAACTTAGCTAACTCTCAGGTGCCAGTTATCAACAGACACATTCATTTGTTGTTTTCTAAATTCTTAACCAAGAGTGTGACTAGTGTTAGAGATCATGAAAGTCTTACCATGACACAGTTAAATGTGTCATATTTCAGTTCACTCTCCCACTAAACTAAATGTTTGTTTGGGTTTTGTCTGTTCATTTTTTGGGGTTTTTTTGAGTGAGGCAGAAAACTTGCATTTTTAATTGGAACCACTGGACAAGAAGGTGAGGTCTACTACCCCTTATACAACTAAAAAAGGTTTCAGCTGCTGATCTTATGGATGGTTTCAGCCCACAGACAGAAAAGTAAGACTTGCTGCTGTCCCTTGGCCCTTACATTGTCCATGCGTCCTCAGAATTCAGGTCATCTGCTTAGCACACCCTTTCCAGGCACTTGGGCTTCACGATAGTCACAGGTCCCTTCCAACTGAAATAATCTATGCTTCTCTGTGGTTTTATGCATTTAAACTCAGTGTCCAGATTAATGTTACCCAAGACTCACTGACTTTGTTGGACAGCAAACTGAGTTTGTTGGAAAACTTTTAACTAGCAAAGTCATCTTTTGATACTCCACAGAGCCTCTGAGTTATCTCCTTCTATAGGTCCCATGAAGATTTGTTTAAGAGACTTTCTGTGTGTGGTGAAGATGAGTAAATAGAGGATAGTGCACGGTGAGAGCTTTGCCCTGTTTGAAGCTAGCAAAACAGAGCTGAGTATGCTGCACTGCTGTGCAATGGTGTCCAGGGGCTGCCTTGTTCAGAGACAGCATTCCACAACAGCACAACACCAGCTGAAACTGCTTTCTGCACTTCTCAGCTACCTCTGTTATCTCGTTGCTTCATAGACTGCAGAAGCCTTAGGTTTCCAGGGATTGCTTTATGACCTCTAACAGACTCTATCTACAAGTTAAATTGGAGGTTGGAGACAAAGCTCTAAACTAAGAGTGCAAATTAAACACAGGAGAACTGCTAATGGCCTGCTAACAGAGCAACTCTCTATTCTTATGTCATAGACTCTCTAACCAGAGAAAACAGTAGTTTGGGGGTTTGTGAATTTCAGAAATGAGGGAAATACCAACACAAATAGTAGCTTTTGTTAGCTTTGTATTGACTATCTCTTGGAAACCATGAGTTGTAAACAGTCATAATGACTAACGAGTAATAAAAATCAATGATATGAGTTTTCTAGGAGAGTGAGCTTCTAGTTACGCTTCAAAGCTGTTATCATATGGTCTGAGAAGTCTTTGTATCAGCCTACGTAACATGTACCTGTGCACACTGCATGCTCTGAGACAAAACACTGAGTGTTATATTGAGGGCTTACCCAGCAGAGGTGTCAAATGCAAGAAATTCAACTAAAATCTATCCTTCAGGATTGTTCAAATAAGGCTTTTCCTTCTCAGCCCTCTTTGGAACCTGTCCGCATAGAGACTTGTACTTTGTCTGAAAAAAAAAAAAAAATCAGTATAAAGCAATTGACTGGGGAGAAATGTATACCTAAATTAGAAAATCTTGTCTTAAAGACATATTTTTTGATTTGACAGCTGAATTGTCACAGGCCTGCATGGTCTTTTCTCTGAAGGCTTGATCACCCCTAAATCTAAGCACACTTCTGAATTATTCTCTAACTGAAAAGCTAGTCAATTTTTAGATTTGGGGAAACAATAACAGTTTCCAGGATATTTTTGAAGCTACTTCCATATGAAGCCATTATTTTTTAAAAAGTCTATTTATTTATTTGCTCTGACTTATTCTGTGATTTTTTTTTCATTATTGCATTAACCTACATTTTAAAAGCAGTAATAGTAATTTTTTTCAAGTCACTGGGTTTAAAATGTAATATTATGATATTTCACTTATTTGTGTATAATACATGTCAGAAGTAGCAGAATGTTTTAAAGTGTCACTCAAACTAGCATACATTGAAAAAGTATAAATAGAATTTTTAAAATTCTAAAGGAATAAAACTTAAAAATAAGATGTTTTCCAGTAAGGTTCAAAAGTTTGGGGTTGGGGATTTTTTGGTTTCGTGTTGTTTTTGTTTGGTGTTTTTTAAGTGAAATTGAAAACTTATTGCTTTTCTCTCTAAATACTCTAGGGCAAATATGTCATTTTAAATTTTTAATTTTTTTTTGGGGGGGGGTGGGGAAACCTTTTAACTTTCACAAGTCCACACTAGTAATATTGGAGTGAAATAAATGTTACCATGTAAAGAGAAACTTTTCTTACATGTTATTATAGTGAAAGATTATAATGACTGTCTCCTAATTGGTTTGCATTGTTGTAATGACGGCTTTTCTTAATGAAAATTTCTCTTTTCTTTTCTTGATATGTTGGAAAACCAAACCCCACAGCAATGGAAGATTCAAATACTCTCCATTCACAGACAAGGATCACTAGAGAAAATGGCAACTGTTGTCCTTGGCGTGGAGTCACGCTGGTTTCTGGAGAGAAATCTGTGAAAGTACTTTCCCCGGGGAGCAAAGAGATTTGCTGTGTGGGGCAGCACGTGTCTCCATTGCTGTGAGAGACAAAAGGAATTACCAGGCAGGAATACACCAAGCTGCGGATGCTGAACAGGTCCAGGAGAAACCGGAATCTGAGATATTAAAACACCCAATACTTTGCTAGAGAAAAGTTGTGTTTTTGGACAAAGAAATTGCTTTGCTATTGATGTTTGTCTTCCATGATGAGTGAAATAGGCACTTGTGCACATTTCTGGTTAATAACCTGGATTTCACCCAGGACATACCTGGCATTTCTCATCAGTTTCATCTGTTAAAGGATACAACCTGTGGTGCCCAGGATATTGATTGACTGAGCTGAGGAAGAAAAAATAACTGTGCTTTTCCCTAGATGTTCCCACTTCAAAAGAGAGGTAGAGGGAGAGACTATGAAAATAGAATTTTCCCTCTAAACCAAACTAAAAACCAAAAAGCTTTTAAAGATTTACAATAAATATGTAGAACTGTCACTGAAACAAAATGTTTTGTTTCTGTGAAATTGCAATTCTTCGGCGGTATACTATATCAGTGAAGATTACAAATACACTTTTCCAGGGCCTTATTGGTCATTTTTCCATTTGGAAACTACTTTTTTTTTATCATCACTGTAGCAATGATGAAAAACTTCTCCATTTCTTGCAAGTTTTTTCTGCCTTTCAAGTCTCTACTGTATTTATGCCAATGTTAAGGTGTTGTTCACAGATATTTGTTATATTCTTGCAATAAAATGTGACCACTTTCAATCACAAGTCTCTCAAAGTCAAATCTCCCTGTCAAAAATAATTCAATTTTTCCATTCGCTTTCCAGTCACTGGGATTTCTCTGTCAGCCACATTCTTGTGACTATGTCTTAGCAGATGTCTAGAAGGTGACAGCAATTATCAATATCACCAGATAAGAGCTAGCAACACCCAACAGACTTTTGTAAACTGTGGTTAATAGCAATGCACTCTCACAATTTGTGTCCAGCAAGTCCCTGTGAAACATATTTCAGGGTAAGTATTATCCCGGTGTTTTTCCAAAGATGATAATAGATCAAGAGGATCACACGGACCCTGTTTCAGCAGTGTTTAAGCAAGGCACCCAAGTTTAAGATTAAATGTTACCTTGTGCTTAGGTACGTCACTGACCTTCCTTGGGTCGTAGCAAAGGAACTTATTACAAAGTTACAATAGACTCTTAACTCTGAATTTCCTGCCTTTTATACTACAAAAGCTCACCCTTAACCTTCCGGTCACAGGGATTTTTCATTTAATTCCCCAGAGGGTTAAAAGACAGATGAGCTGATGGTAAGAAGAAGCATATGAATTCTTTTTGCATTGAAAGCACTTACCCTGCAATGTGGTTTGCAGAAAAAATGTTGCCATATTTTGAAGAACATCTTATCTGCTTTTATTTCTTTAATACCTTCCAGACAGCAAAACAGGACGTGGCTGCTATCAGAGTGGCACTTTAAGTAGCCATACGGCCACTGATATTTGACTGTCACGCCTGCATCTAACCACTGCTGTAACTCTGGCTCCAGCAAGCAGAGAACTTGAGACCTATTACCCTTCCCTGTTGCTTTTATTATTGTGATGCACTGCCTGGAAACATCTAATCTAGGTGAACTTCCAATTAATTTCCAGTGTGTATGGAGCACGGCTAATGTGCCCTGGAAAAACCACTGTCAAATTGAAACAAGTAGATTCTTTATCAGATGAAGTGTATCGCTAAAAAATACTTGACATCATCGAAAATGTTTTTGGGTTGTTTTTGTTTGCTTTGTTTTCCCTAAAAATAAGGTTTGTGAGTTACCTGTGGTAAAAATTACATATTTCGATTAGGAAAAAAAAAAGTAAACTGCTTGATTAATTTGGATTCAGTTATCATTAGTTGATAAGAAAAATATACAAACAAGTTAGGCGTATTTTTCAGTGATCTATTAAGTAAGCAAAACTAAAATGAGATAACATGTGCCAATTTTCAAAAGTGATGTGCTAAAATAGAAAAGGGTGAAGGACTTGCTTAAAGTCTAGAATTGCGGGAGGAAGTAGTGTCCAAGTTGTGTTTAAATCCTTCTTTGTAGGGGATACTGTTTAGGACTTGCAAGAGCACCTCCTATACTATAGCTGTCTTTCATCATGCATTTGAGTGCCCAGGTAATCACGTTGTCTTAAAATAATTGGAGCCAATTACATTTAAGCTACTCCTTGCTGAGAGAGTTCTGCTATCATCCACTTAGGAACAACTTTGATGTAACGTGAATGGTGGCTCAGCTCAATTGCTGAACTCCTGATGACTCTCATATTTACCACTCCAGGGATGTGCTGAGTGCTGAACTCCTGATGGCTCTCATATTTACCATTCCAGGGATGTGCTGAGATGACTGTTTCATCAAAATAAGTTTTCATCATTTATTTGTGAAAGTTATTAAACAAATAAATGAAGAGGTCACAATTACAGCTTCTGTTTCCCGAGACCAGCCATCTTTAACCTAGCAAAAAATGAAAGTCACTTTTTATAAATTCAGCTGATAGCTGCGTTCAATATTTAACAACATGTAACGACATTTCAATCTTAGTGTAATAAATTGTGATGTTTTAGTGTAAAATGTCATCATGCCTTTATCAGTCTTTATGATCTCTATTAGAGATATTTTTTCAGTTTGTTCACAATTACAAGTGATTTTGTCTGCATAGATTTCATACAGTTTTTAATGAGATTTGTATAATTGATTACTACCCTGACTGTTAAAAGCTGCAACACGAGGGCTAACTGGTATTCATAACCCCTAGAAATCAGTCTTGTTGAATGCCACAGACTGTGTGTTGCACTGCTTTTTGCTGAATCTTGTGGGATAAGTGGATCACTTTCTGCCAGTTCTGTCAAGTTTCCACGGTGACATTATGAAAACCAACATCTCTCAGGCCAAAAGCAAACTTCACACATTCTGAAATAAATCATTTTTGGCAGCTTGTATCGAATCATGATGGAAAAACTTGTGGGAGTTCAGCCCTTCCTGCTTTTTTCTGGAGTCCTGTTGTCTGATTAAATATCCCACATTACTGGTCTGGAGGACTCCTCACTTTTTAAATCCAATGGGCAAGATGGATGTCTGGAGTCAGGTTATACTTTTGGAGAATCAAACCGAAATACTCCTTTGATTGTCTGAAAGGCTGAAATTTTATTAAATTCATCTACTCAGGTTAATTAGGATATTTCATCCTCTCCTCATGCAATAATTCATGTAGTGGTAACACCTAGGTGCTGTTGCCACAGAGAACCATTACAGTGTAGTACAAGACAAGATCTAGGGTGAATCTTTTCCTATGTCAAAGAATAGAAATATTTAGTGCTATGTAAGACACAATTTTACTCACTCTTGTTGAATAATGATGCAAAGGGCCAAGTTTGAAAGTGTTTGGGGCTCTGTGAAGACAGAATTGGCTTGTGTTGTCTCTTTTGAAACAAGTCAGGTTTGTTGGTAGATTAGCTGCTATTCCATAGTGGTTTGTGATTTATATCACAGGGGCCTACATTTCTGGATAGGAGCCATTTTTATTATTGCAGGAATTTACAGAGATAATCTCAGGACTACAGATCCCTTTAGACAGGCATTTCAGACATGATTAAATGCCGTTGCTGGAAACAAAAATCTCTCCTTCGTGCAATGGGTTTCACATGGGCCCTAAAGCCATCCTTCTGCTCCCATTCCACTGGCAGAGAGATATCCCATCAACTTCAAACAGCTCTGCTAGTCTGTTGTTTTCCCCCAAAGCAGTACAAGAATCCAGTTTTACTTCATGGATCTTTAACTATTTGGATCCCTGCTGGAACATAAAGGCACAGAAAGTCAGGAAACTGGCAGATTTTTATTCTGCAGTCCTAATGCCTCTCTCCTAGTTCTAGCCAAATTGAACAGTAACCGGGCTGCAGTATCGTTGTGTTCTCTGCTGCAACGGAATGGGAGAGAAAGTCAAGAGGCGAACATTGCCTTCCTTCATGAAAAAAAAACTAAGAGGGAAGACTGTCTACATTGCTGACAAAAATCTCTGGTGGCTGGGCATTTTTAGTATGACAGCTGACACACTGCAGCACAACTCCTCAAGGACTCACTAAAGTGTCTGAGAAAAACTTGGCATTCATGCTTCTCATCTGAATTTGCAGCTTGTGCCCATTTCACAACTGCTCCCACTTGAAGAATATCCATCTGCAAACTGGAATTTCAGGTCCTTCATGTTTAGGATCTGGAGATACTAGACTCTTTAAAGACAGGGCTGACTCTGATCTGATATTTGTGTCCTAAAGGGAAGGTGGTTTCAGGGACATATCCAGGTAGGATCCTACTGAACCACCTTGGTAAAATGCTGTGAGCAGTCAAAGGCAGCAAGCACCCACTTGCAGTGATGAGTTACACGGTGAACTTACGGCTGCATACCAATATATATTTCCCTGCACACTTCCCTGAGGGAAGGGGAAAATTTTCCAAGAGAAAGCTAATCACTGCCACCACTTCTGGCTTATTTCAAAAGCCAGTCAAGCTGCGTGAGCTTAACTGATAGCAAAATGGAGCTCTCTGCATACAGCAGTTTTCAGTTACCATGCGTAACCACACAATAATTGAAAGAAATGTGAGGGGAAAAACCACAGCAAATAAAACAGTTGATATTAAGCTTGGAGTGGAGTTTTCAGTGAGTATAGGGAAAGTGTTCTGGTGCTCTGTGGCATGTAGTGTCTCAGCTTGTAGATTAGGTAGATCTTTGAGACCTGAGGACCACTTCTCGAGCAATGCTTCATGTCAGGACCAGCCAGGAAACCAGAAGTGGAAGAGAAGGCACTCCACTCAACCTATGCCTGAGAGCAGGAGCTCTGCACGAGGCAGCAGTGTGAGCAGCCACGGCCATAATGGTGAGGTGCACCCCCATGCAAAGATCCTTGGGCTTGGGCCTGTCAGTGTGCAGGGGAGAACCGTCCCATGGTGTTACCTCCTGTAGCTGAGGCAGGTGCTGCAAGGTCTCACTGGGTTCCTGCAGGCTGCCTCTGACTGCAGGAAGCCTCTGCTCCCAGCTGCAGCAGCCACTGGAGGCTGCTATCAAACAAATGCAGGGAAAAAATTCTGGAAACTGTCAGTCATAACATAGCCATTTCTTCGAAGAAGTGATGGTGTGAATATTTTCCAAGCAAAACAAAAGCCACACTGCCTACTCTGTCCCACTTGGAGCTCTGCAGTCAGGTTGAAAGAGAAGGGATTTGAGGAGGAATTTTAAGAGAAATGAGTAAGTAAAAAGAATGTTGGAGACCAGACGGCAACATCTGGAGAGCAGGGCTGTTTTGGCTTTGGGTTATTTAACCTTTCTTGATCTACATCAGCTTCTCTTTTCAGTCAACAACTAAGCAGAACTAAACTAATTTGAAAAAAATGCTGAAAAGCTTCTAGGGCATGGAAACACACCTGCTGGTATAAAGTAGTTCAACTTTTATAAAGGCTCCTGTTGTTTGGAGCTGCTGTACCTATGAACATCTATATCTCTTCAGTAAAAATACCTCATTGAAACAACTGTCACTTTTAGGTTTTTTTCAGCTGTGCTGTCTGGGGAATAATCTAGGACTAGAATAGCTTCTCTGAGGCAGCATAAGAAAGGCTGATGCAGGAATAAGCTCTTGGTGTTTACCTTGGAGCTTAAGGCATTGGCACTTTCAGGGCTACAATGGTGTGAAGGTTTGAAGGCCAAATGTTCCTGCATAAAGTACTGAAAAATAAGAAACGTTTTCAGATTATAGGTGTCCCCAAAATAAGATAAAAAGGGAAAGAAAGCTTGGAGTAAACAAATGAAAACCTAACAATTGTACCCTAAATCTTTACATGAAATATGGCTCCATCATAGCAATTTTAAAGCAGGAGAGAAAAAGATAAAGAACTTCAGAGTATCAAGTGAATGTTCGTGTGTGGTGTAACCCACCCAGTGTAGTGGATTAATTTCAGAGTTTAACCTTTCCCATTTTAGGTGGGCTTAAGTCACATTCTTTAAACTAACAGTGTGTGATATAACCCTCAGGCCATCAGGGACAATAATACATGTCCAGCTATGACATGAGTTTGCATGATGAAATAAAAATTATGGCAGCTTTCCAAAACTTAATATATGACAAATGTAATCATTTCTGACAGAAATGAGAATAAAATAATGCTTCAGTGATTCAGAGGAAAAAAAAAAAAGGAAAAAACCCACACACAAATCATAATGAAAGATTCAGGTACAGCAAATTTCTTAGTGACATACAAGACAGAGAATTGGGGTCAAATTCTCAAATTAAAAGGTACATTCAGCTTAAAAATAACAGTCTCTTGCCACGCTCTGTTAGTTTCTCTGGCAGATGTGCTGTAGGAATGTTTCTGTGCCACAGTCCTTTTTTTTATTTTCCACCAAATATGCCAGTTCAGCACCTTTCCTTACAAAAACATAGAAGCTTGAGTCCTTCCTCAGACACCTTCAAGGCCCAAAGCTCTCTCCTCCTGGTCAACATCCAATTTCTGTGTTGGTTTTTCCCCACTGTTACTCACCCAAAGCCCTTGGGTCGGGTAGGGGACAGGAATAGAAATGATGACCAGGGATAACATGAGTGATCGTGGAATTGGTGAGGTCATTTGTTTGTTTTACTTCTCCATGTCAGGGTACAAGTCAGAGAGGAAGAGAACATGCTATAGTATCTGTATAGAGAAGCATGCAAGATAAAGGAGGGAAAATGGAGGGGAAGCCAGTGAACCCCGTGAAAATACAAAGCAGATGAGTTAGTCTACTGTACTCTCTAGTTTTTGTTTAATAACAGTCAAAAGAGGTGAATATAGAGATAAAATATCAGTTACCTTGGTCTTCAGTGAAAAAATCACAGAATCACAGAATGGGTTAGGTTGGAAGGGACCACACTGGGACATCCAGTCCAACCTCCCTGCTCAAGCAGGGTCATCCCAGAGCACATGGCACAGGATGGTGTTCAGACAGCACTTGAATACTTCCAGTGAGGAAGACTCCACAGCCTCTCTGGGCAATCTGTTCCAGTGCACAGCCACTGCACAGTAAAAAAGTTCTTCCTCATGTTCAAGTGGAACTGTCTGTGCATCATTTTCTGCTCATTGCCTCTTGTCCTAGTGCTTGACACCACCAAGCAGAGCCGGGCTCCATCCTCTTGACAGCCTCCCTTCAGATACTGATAGACATTGATATGGTCTCCAATATATTGAGGTCGTGCCAGACCCACAGTTCCTATAACCTAAGCAGACAAGGGTCAGGCTGAATCACCAGTGGACATGACAGTTGTCTCACCTGATTATCTACAGCACCACAGAGTTCAAAAACACATCAGATGTGACCTTTACAAACAGAAAATTGCTTCTTTCCTTTTCCACCCACCCCCACCTTTGCCCTCCAAGATTGCATAAAACATTGCTTTTTTCTCAAAGGCTTTTATTAGTGTTGCAAATATGTCCTGACATTGGGGCAAATCTTCAGCACACACAGAGCAGAGACAGGGGGTAGGACTCCTATTAATAGTGATCAAAGCCCTTCAATTCTCCTGCAAGCTGTGCTGAAAATGAGCCCTACTCTGCCGTGCCACATCAATCAGGACACACTTCTGACCTGAAGCAACAGTTCAAATGCAAAAAATTTAGTGTCAGTGTAAAAACAAGGCACAGGAAAGTAATTGCAAAATACTTTTTTTTTTAATTTAAACATGTAGTATCATCTCGAAAATCACAGATCCTTCTTAAATCTTACTTCTACTATAATTAATGCAAAGTTTAGCATTTTGCAATGAAAGAGCATTTTTTTTTTTACTCTTTTTGGTTTTAATTTTCTAGTATATCTATTTCTTATATAGTCCTTTTCTCATATTATTCCTTGTAATTTTGTTTGTATGTTATTCCAGCTCATTTTGGGTTGCATATCATGTCACTGTATTAGTGCTTTCAAATAACCCCTGTAAAGACTGTCCTCTGTCAGAAAGAAGCATCTGTTCTTCTGGATACAAGAGCAGTTTTAATTTCTAAATTTTTGCCCAAATTTTTACAGTTTTCTCTGTCAACTGTTAAAATTGTTTTTCAGATATTTTGATAGCTAAGTACAGGGTAGTCAGGCTCTTGCCAAAGTTTTCATGTTCTGATTTCTTGTGTTTTTTTCTTTCCACTGCACAGAAAGCCAAAGAGTGGAAGTAGGTGAAAAATTTTCTTTCCATTGTAAAGAATACATTTATCACTGCATTGCCACTTTCCACACAAACTATGAAAGGAGTCATGGCTTTGGATGCATGTCAAAGCCATGTTTCAAACTCCTCCTTTCAAAGCAATCGAATGAGAAGGCTACATGGATTTGCTCACTCATTTGACATTCTTTTCTCTCTCAAACAAAGTGATGATAAAGACTTGGGCTCTTCACTTTTAGGTGGAAATATTTGTACCTTGCCTGCAGGAAACCAACCGGCAAGATTTATTAGTAACACTAACCAGACTCTAGGCAGCAGGACGTTTCGCAGTTCTAATATTCTGGTCATTTTTACTGACGTGTGTAACACACAGGAATTATCCATCAATGTGCTTTCTGTATGTGGGTGTGCTCAAGCTCAGACCAAACCAAAACCCCACCTGGGAAGACCCGCAAGTTTTAGACAAACTCAGGAGGCAGGATCACATCTTTTTTTTGTTTATATCAACATCTTTTACAAGCTGCCTGAGCAATTGAACTTCACCCTATCTAGGCATTTAAAGCAGGGAAGTTAACACTGTCAGGAAATCCTGTCTGCTAGGAAAAGGCAAGTCAGAAGACATTTCACCAACCCCTAATCCTTAGATAGGGAGAAATGAGAGTTAAAAAAAAACCCCAACAAATATAAACATAACAACAAAGATTTTGTTGCCCTAACTATCAAATCACACTTCACAAGACAACTAAATGAGATGAAGATCACAGAACCAACTATCCAATAAATAAAGACCACCCAGAGAAAGACAAGTATCTCATGCCAAATGGAGACATAACAGACCACTCTACACAGCAAATGAACACAAATTAAACTAAGCAAGACTGGATGTTAAATTACATGCAATCAAGAGAACAGGAAAGAAAAAAGGCAAGTTGTAAAACTATGGTTGGCTTCTTTCCATCTCTCCCTTTGTCTATCTGATAATAGCCAATACCATTAAGCATCTCACCATCACTGAATTAAGTTCATCTGATTAGAGGAATTTCAGTATCTGGGAGGATGTGCCTTATATCTCCAGGAGTGCTGTGAGCGTGTTTTAAAGATCACTGGAAATAAAATGTGCCTGTCTTTTTGTGACCAGCAAATGACATTTGATATCAATGGTCTCTGTTAAGGATAATTTCAGTAATTGTTTTCCATTCCCTCTAACAGTCAGCAGCAAGAACACAAGAGAAAAGATAAACCTGAAAGGCTAAGGAGACTCTGTGAAAACAGAAAACACACAGGAAAACCAAATGGTGGAATCTAATTACAAATATTAAACTAATATCGCTTTAAGTTATGATTTTAAATTAGATTTGAGTTGCATAAACTTACACTCATTCCCAAGAGTATGCATTCAGAATAAATACCGAAAGTCCTACTTCTGGAAAAGTGCCCAGGTGAGCAGTTCAGCAGCTTCAATAGAGATACTCATTCTTCTGGGAAGGAGCGCATGTTTACAGAATGGGAGACCAGGAATATTTTCATCCTTCTTTACTCTGCTGGACTACATCCCCTTTAACCTTGATCCAGAAAGTACCAGAGACAAAAAACTGTGTCTTTCCATGGATGTTCAAGTCTGGTGCTTCTGAAAACATTAATTAAAAAGAGCAATTGTATGATGTAAAATAAGGGTAGGTGCTCAAAGTGGAGGAATGGGAAGTTTAACAATTTGCTATGGACTTCTGTAACGGACTTCCATTTCCTCAAACTTGCCATAGAGTTTTCAGTGATTTTTCTCCTTGTGTCCCCAAATTCGAGGATTATCCCTCCTGTGATTCCAAAGGAGAATTTTCTGGGACAGGTATTCTTTACAGGTATGTCTGGTACATGCACTCATCTCTTTCATGACTTGTGGGCTCTAGCAGGACTAATGGGGTAGGAAGTACCATCTGCTTCACCATTTGCTACTTTATTTACTCCTGAAATGACCCTACATCTCGACATGTACATGTCAACATGTGCTTCTTTCGCCAAATGTTTTGAGAGCTGACAGATTCCCACCAGATGCAACACATATTAGCCTCTGGCTATTACAGCAAAAAGTAGAATAATCCTGGTAATGAAATACTTATGTTCATACCCATCAATATTCTTCTTATCTTTCAGTCTTGGCTTCAGTTTAAGAAGTTAAGATGCTATAGGGGTCAAAACACTTTCCAATGAGCATTTTTCTACAATCAGAAAAACTGAGTGCCACAAAATCCCTGAAAGTTTCCATGTAGACAGATTGATATAGGGAAAATACTTGATTAGAAAATATCATGCCTTAGCTCAGGCTGGCACTAACCTCTGACTTGGCCTTGTATATTATCTCTTAAACCGGTTTGTTTAAGGCAGACTAATATAAATAGAGGAAAATTGCATTTCCTTGAGGAAATGCAAAAACTATTGTGTATTTCATATGTCATTTAATCCCTGTGAACAGACTCTGAAATTTATGTCATGCCCCACTGACTGCTTGCTTTGTTTCTTCAAGTCAGTAGAGCTTCACAAAGGAGCTAGGATCCATCTGTATAGATGCAAGTGTAGAAATGGAGCCATAGTGCTAAATCCTATGACTACTCAAACTTTTTATACATTTGAAGTCTTTCAGTAGGTGTAAATTTTAAACCAATGAAAATATATGCTAAATCACATATTCATGATAAAGCCATATATTGCTGCTTTAGTTTGATATTCCCGCATCAGTGAGGTTCCTCAAATAGGAATAAGATTGTCCATTTGTTTTTTTCTATAAGCATTCAAAATTCTACTTGATCGCTAATAAAAAAACCCAAACTATTGTGCAAAAGCAAAATGTCACTTTATCGTTAAGCACATTTGACATAAGTCAAACCCAGGTCCTGCTGCAAGATTCTGCAGTTATACAAATGTGTGCGTAAAGACACAGAGAGGAATAAACCAGTGATAGTTTATTTAGTACTTTGTAGAGAAACTAGTCAGAGAAAATTATGAAGGTAAAATATAAAAGAAAATAATATGTAGTAATTTTTTTGCATAGTTTAACCAGAAATTAAAGCTTTCTACTTTGAATATGGTCTTTCCAAAGCTCAGAAGAGGTTTTTGTGAGCCTCTCACAAGTCAAACAAGAGTGTGAAATATTTTGGCAACAATTCTAGGAAGGTAATATGGTAGCAAAGAAGGTGGCAGTATGGGTTTGTGGTTTAATGTGGGTTGAAAGGCTCTTCTAGCTGTCAGATTAGAGACAGTAATTCTCCAATGTTTATAGGAAAACATAACTACATTCTTGCCATTTAGAGGAGCATATAATTTAGGTTTGGTAAAATACCAGTTAAAGCACTTACAAAACCAAAGTCAGTGTTAATCTTAGATTAGTGTCATAATCCTTGAAAGACTGACTGTAAAACCTGTGAATTAAAATAACACATGACAGAAAGTGGGAATGGTTTCTTCATCCCCTGCAGCAGAACAAAACAGACACTTGTTTCAGCATCACCTAATATTTCTCTTAATTAAAAAGAAAACAACAAAACCCCCTAACTATATATCATGTTCTATCCGTGCAGGCATGTGTTTTGGCTTTTAAACTATGTGGTCTGTAAATAAAATGTAAATATAGTTGTATTGATTTGTTTCCATAGCAATGTAAAAGCTCCTTTTGGGTTTCCAAGGCAATATGCAGCAGAATAACTAATCGGAAAGGCATGGGAAATGTTCAGCAAGCAATGGGTTTAGGCAGCGCCCCAGGCCTCCAAGAAACGTATTCTTCATTAGAGCGATCTGAAAAAAACTACTTGAAATTAAAACAAAAAAATCTCATCTACGAGATTCATATTTTCTTTTGTCTTTAAACACTCTCTGTAGAAATATGCTTTTGTTTGTGACAATTCTCATTCTAGTTCCACTGACAAGAGCAAGGGATTTTAACTTTAATTTTATTTTTAAATGTGAAGGGGTTTAGAACCTCTGACACAAAACCTGCTGGAGAAGAGGTAGCTGCAAGAGAAAACCCCATTAAATGATTTGACAACTCTTTTTTTTTAACCATGTAGAGACGCCACTATTGATTTGGGCAAAAGAAAACCTGGTATAAACATTTATCCTCATCTGTTTAAGCCTTCTTGGAATACCCTTCAGATTCTTTTTCCATCTGCTGAAGAGATCTGTCACGAGTGACTACTTTACAAATGTATAAAAGCTGAAAGGAAAAAAACTTTTTAGCTATAAGACCATTGTTACATCCATAGCTCTACACTACATTAATCTTCGGAATGTTTTTGTCCCCCTCTAAGTTAAGGCTATGAATCTGAGAAGACCCCATCCTGTCCTAAGAGCCATCCCAAGTACAAACTAAGCCACCATAAATCATTTAAGCCTATGAATACCTAAAGTATATTTGGAGTTAAATTTCGTGTTTGTTCAGACTAAATACACATTTTAGAGGCACATTTATCACTTTTCCCCTGATATTAAAAAAAAAAATAATCCCAAAATAGTTCTAGATTCAGGCAAAGGAATGGACAGTTACACTAAAAGACCATCTCTGTTGTCACATATCATCTCTGGAACTGAAATTAAGTACTTTAAGCGATAAAGATTTTAATTTGGAGAACCAAATAATGTTAGTGATCAAAAAAGTTTTAATTTACGTCATATAAGCTGAGATGCCTCACCTGCCCAGATACATCCTCATCAATGCTAACAGCTGCATCCAAACTTGCATGAGCTAGAAACAAAAACAATAAAGCATTTAGTGTCTAACTTCTCTAAACCTGCAGTGCTGACTGCTCCCCTCATCCTACTCCTCTAAAGTGACTGGTCTTGCTTTATATTAAGAAAGCAGTGCTTTATTTCTTTACTTTGTATGCAACAAGTTATCATTCATATTCGGGTTATGAGTATGTAATTTTTCCATTAGTTTTTCACATGAATGAAGAAAGATGGAAACAAGTAAAAAAACATTTGCTAAGTAGCAATAGGCAGCATGATTTTTGATTAAATTTTCTTCTCAGAGCAGAATTCAGCCTGAAGAAAACTAATCATTTAGTGAAACCTGTCAAACTCAAAGAGAAAATTTCCCTTTGTATTATTCAAAGATTGCTCTAAATTACACACCTGTCACGAAAATCAGAAATGTGGCTTCCATTTTGAGGCTTCTCTAATTAAAATGTGATCTGACCCCTGGTTTGTTTTTGCATTCAAAAACAATATTCAAGAAAGAAAACTTCTGAAATGCTTTACTATAAATCTTGCTATATAAAATACATTAGTTGGGTGTTTGGTTTTGCCGGTTGGTGGGATTTTAAGAAAGGATAGGACTTTAAGATGTGGCAAAATGTGAGATTACTCAAAAAATTTGGAAGTTAACTAGACATCTTCCCAGATCTCTCTGGCAATTTTCATCTAACCTCACTTGCCCATGGCTCAAGCAACCAAAAGCCTCCACCAAAGTCATGAAACACAACCAAAAAACTGGGCTCCCTTTGGGCTTAAGATGTGACAGGAGTTTCAAGGGAGACCTGTAACTTCCTTAGCACCCCTTATAACTAATATTCCTGTGAAAAGTTAACTCAGACCTCCCAAATGGGATGGACAGTGGCTTTCTAGATGGCGATGGGTGTCTCCAGTGCAAGCGATGCTTCAATTTAATTGTTATATCTCACTTTTGACTTGATTGCCATAGCTCTCGCACAGATGGAGATCCCTCCAGGTCTTTTATTTGCAAGTACTGTTTGAAGCATTAAGAGTTAAACCAAGTACAGGGAAACCTGTGGGAAGGACTTTGAGAAGTATTCTAATATCCACTGCTATGGAGGCAACATTTACAATGAACAGAAAATGGTAAGAAATACTTACATCCTGTTAATTTTCTGTATTACATGCCAAATACAGAAAAATACCATAGTTAGGTCCTCATCTGTATAACAAATTTCTTTATAATTTTGCTTCACTTATGAAAAGCTTTCAGTCATATGGGTGATGTTACATTTTCTAATCCTCAGAGTCCGTAAATGTTGAATTCTGCTCCAAGAAGTTTATCTCCCACTAAAAGTGATAAATACCAAACTTTGAGAAGACTTCCATGACTGTATATAACTTTTTTTTTTTTTTTCCACAATTCAGCTAAGAATTTCTCTGATGCAGTCTGGTACTTGGAAAATCTGGCCTGAACATGCTGAAGGTAATAACAAAATGGGTCTAGCAATGGTTAAATTAAAACTAATTTTTGACATGAATGTAAATTTTTAATAAAAGCAAAAACAACCTTAACAGTTGAAACATTTCTTCTAGAAGAGAACAAAAATGAAATATACGTTTAGAAGAAAAATAGAAATATAAAAATCAAGTATATATATATATTGGTTTTGTTCAACTGCTGCATAGAGTGATTCTCTAAGGCATCTGGATGTGCCATCCTAGTCTTATTAGAGCATCATATTATTTTTAAAGCTCACATTATTTTGTGCAATATTTTTAAATATGTAGTTTATTCAGTCTCATTCAAACTTAATGAACTGCAGCAAATAAAATAACCATTTTCTTTGTATAAAAAGATTTGGACAGATGATAAGCAGTATTAACAGACATCTGTGCTAAAGCTAAGCTTCAAATTATGTGTTAATTTCCACCGCAAACATCAAGATACATTGAAATGTATGAAAGGTGCTATTTAGAAAAGAAATGGAAGCTTTTCAAATTCAGCTGTATGTCAAATAACGGAGGAAATGTAGACTTGGAAAAAAATACATTATATAATTTTCCCCTAAACTGACCCTTTAAATAAATGTTGTTTCTAACTTTTAAGATAAATATCCCTTATTTTATTTCTAATCTCTCCTGTCCCATTTTCCAATATCACACCTCTTTATTTTTTATCTTGCCACTCTATTGCAGGCCATGATATTATAGCTGCCACATTAACTGGTCTTCTCTTCTTATCCATCACTTATTCATGGAAATCTGCCCAGTACTTGTTTTTTGACTCAAGCTAATGGCAGAAATCATCAAGAGGCCATAATTATTGCCTTAGACTCATGCACCAGAGTCCAGTCCAGCTGAGTACAGAGGACGTATTTATTAACTATTATTTTGCCTATGTTCTTCAAACCAAGTTTCTACCATAAGAGTCACACACAGGTTCAGAGATGTTGGCTGACATGACCTTCACTCAGAGGTAGCAACTACATGATCATTTTACACTGCCAATATTTATTCATCACTCATAATAAACAGGAAGAGTGCCCCTCACCCTCACCCATACCAATCCAAAATTCAGTGTTGGGAATTAAGTTCTCTATCTCTTTAACACATTTTAGTCTACGCTTCGCTTGAATCTTCATGCCTTCCTGCTTGGATATATGGAGTCTACACTGCAGCATGAAACCTGGAAAGCTTAATTTAATTCTGTCTTACACAAAAATCACCATTTGAAAGCTGTGCACTGTTAAATTACTTGATTAAATTCTTTCAGGAGCATTTGCAACTACTAAGGAAAAGAATTTAAAGCACTCTCTGTGCGTCCTATCGTGTGTGTCTGAAAAAATGACATGAGTTTTTTAATGCAAAAAATTCTCAGACTTCAGCAATCTAGGACATCTATCTCATTATTTTTAAAACTCTTATTCTTTGCTCATGCTCCCAAGCCATTGTTTTTAACTTGACAAATAAACAAGGAAAACTCTTCTCATCCTGGAGCGATGTATACCTATTTATGATAATTAATGACAACAAAGTCTCTTTTGGTATTTTCTATTTGAAACCAACTAAGAATCATCTCAAAGTTGCAGGGAAGTTGAAAGAGTTTTGCTAAAGATATGCACATATTTTCAAATTTGGAGATCACAAGTTAATACAGCGAATGCCAGAAACTGCTGATTATAATAGGCAGAAATATCCATCTATGTCTGTTCACAAGCAAAGGATTCTGAGCAAAATCTTACCATATCGCAGCAGAAAACCACTCAACAGTGCAGCTCATGTATATTGGCTATGGAGAACCACAGGGGAAAACGTTCTTAATGTCCACGTATATTAATTTACAAGCTTGGGGTTTCTTTGTGCAAAGAAGGTCACTTGGTGTTGTTTGGTTAGTTTCTACCGTACACGTTTTCGAAGACCAAGCCTTTTTTATTTTCTGTTTAAGAACTTAAATGTGCTACCAGACAGCAGGTCTACTGTAGAGCTGTGAGCTCACTCAGGTTGTCGGCACATTTTGAACGCCAATTCCAAATGATGTTTGCTCATCTCTTTTGCTGTTTCTCTTAAATAATAGAGAATTAGCTCCAACTGTGATTCGTAAATAACCTACAGGCCTGGATTTATAGTGGCCTAAGAAGGCAAAACCATGACTACATAAAAAACAGTAATAAGACATGCTAATATATAGATACCAGTATAGAATATCTGTCTGTACACCCGTTGCCTCTGTCTCTGATATCAGTACATGAGAGATGTCCAAAATAGTGTCTATGACTTATTAGATAAATTCAATCACTTATTGAAGGTGCTAATGCTCTGCCCCAAGGAATCAAATGTGATATGTCTCAGGTTAGGTTAAATTAGGTTAACTTAGTTTAAGTTTTTTAGTCCACCACACAGTGCTTTTGTAATTAGTTCCTATAGCTGCAAATGTGCAGGATTTGCTGCACCTGTACCTCTAGTCAGGGCAGAAAATCCAACAGACTCAGAACGTATCATACATAGTGTGAGTGTGCATATCCTCATGCAATGAGTACACACAGACTTCTGTGAGGAAATCTCAGATAAAAACATGGGAGGATTTGTTCATGTGTCCTGTTGAGTTAGAACGTTGATTTTGAAAATGGCAGCTAAAGATAAATAGTCAAAATCTTTTGTGAATCAGAATTTAATGTACAAGTTGTGATCTCCCCTCTCAACAGTGAAGTATCTGCTTCTGAAAAGACAATAGGCATTTGCTTTTCTTGGGCACATAAATAAATGAAGACTTACTTCAACTTAACTATACTGTTCACAGTCTACAAGGAATGTTTTTATCTGATAGATAAGATTACCTTTTCCTTCTGTTCAGGGTCCTTCAGCCTAAATCTAGTTTTATTCCACTTAATTAGAGTAATTCAGAGAAACTTGGAAAGGACCAAGAACTAAGAAAAGAGAATCTGGTAATGACACATGATAAGGTCAAAACAGAATGAGTGAACGTCCTTTTAAAACTGCATATGGTATTTCACACAAAAATAAAGGTAAGCTCTGAACCTGCTCTTTCTTAATAGAAATAAACCAGACTGATATTCATCCAGTTCTCAGTCACTCCCCACTAGCTACAAGGCCTGATGGAATTACCGTGCTGGTACTTTTCTCCCCATGCAATTGACAACTTTTTCAGCAACATACAGAACAGAGAGGTGCCAAACTTGCAGGAACAGATCCCAAAAGGCTCTGACAAAATGAAATAAACTTTAAGTATCCCTGACAGACTTTTGTCTAGGAAGGAAACTCCATAACCTTCTGAAGAATTTTCATAACTCTTACAGGTGTAACCTTCTGGAGGACAGCTACTTCTTTTTGTTCTATCAGCAGAAGAGATACATCTACTCCCTTATTCATTATGACTTTCTACACACTATAAAACTGTTACCACATCTACCACTTTTTATTTAGTCTTCTGTTTCCTAGATATTAAAAAATTTAATTCCTTCAATTATTCCTAGCAAATCATTTCCCAAAGGTCTTATTCCCACCACTAGTCTATAGATCCTTTCCAACTGCAGTGGTAGCAATTCCAGGAAGCAGTAACCAAGTGACGCTTTCTAAGCACCATCTTGGCTAATAAATTTCCCCACCTTTTTTAATAGATTTTTAGCAAAACATGACAAAACAAATTTTTCTTTTCCTCATCAGTCTTGTACTACTAACTGCTATTTGTTCTCTGACCCACTGTTGATTTCTCTTTATTAGTCCCATTTGTCAAGATCATTTTTAATCATGATCCTGTCTTGTGAAATGCTTGCCAAATCAGATCTTGCTGGTTGGTTGGCCAGTTAGTCGAATTGCTCATTGATTTATTTATTGCCTCATTATCTGCTAAGTGGTTATAAATGCATTTATTAGGGTTCGTTCTGGTGTCCTTCTGTCTATCAAAGCAAGACTGACTGATTTATTGTTGCCAGAAGTCTCCTTCCTCTTCATTTTGAAACACTGCATCCCTCCAAAGCAACAGTGTATAAACACGTGATTCTGGCATGAGTTCCAACTACAAGACTGGTCCACGAACAGAAGAGTTCTGTTTCTTTTCACACAGGTATTCTTATCTTAAAACAAGCAACATCTACTCAAATTTGAAGGGAATACAATCCCGCTGCTTTTATTTCAGATATATTGCCTGTTTTGAGCATGACAAGATCCTGGAGTCACAAGACATTTGGTTTCTGAAACTTGGCTGGATCTATGCAGGGAAGGAATTACAGGGCATGCAGGAATAATTGTTGGCAGGTACAGAAGGAGATCAGAAAGATGTGCCATTCTTCCTAATGTGCAGTGGGTAAGTTAACCACGTATAGTGTCTCAAAATGTCAGAATACAAGCAATGAGATACAAAAAAAACTCCTACTTAAATAAAAAAATCTTCCAAACATTCAAGACTGAGATTTAAGTAATCAGATGTTCATAGTGGGAATTACAATAATACAGGTAGAATATATTCTGGAATTAACTTACTTATATTCCTGAACCAGGTACTGCTGTTCTGAATATTTATTGACACTGAAAGAAGCAAAATTGAGGAAAACATGTCTTGAAATGACATGTTTAATTTTATTAAATCATTTAATTGACTTAAACAATCTGTTCTACAGAGTAATATTTCTGTGCACCCTTTGGAGATTCTTGTTTAAAATATTCATGTGAAAAATAAAGAACGCTGGAAAGCAGAAAGAAATCTTTGATTTGTGTGATAAGTGTGAGATGCCAAAACGGTTGTTAAAATCACTAAAACCACTTTCACACTCTCCCCATAATTTATACACAATTCAGATAACTGAATTTTTAACAAAATTCAATCAGCACTTCTATTGGTGTTAAGGGCATGTTAATTTTAATCAGTTGATAATTAAAGGTTTAGCTTATTGTTCTGTAAAACCAAGCCATCAATTCTTTCCTCACTTATGGAAGATAATGATTTCAAGTTTTCAAAACACTCTGAGATTCATACATATCTTTACCATGAATTACTGCATAAATGAAAAAGAATAACAAAAAAGTGAACTTAGAGGTGATCAGATGGCCAGACACAATATAGGGATGAAAAAGACCAGCACACTAGGCATTCCACAAAACTTTGGCACTCTGATACCTAAAATATCCAATCTTGAAGAGACTAATAACCCCAATCATGAAAGGTACAGTATTGATATCTTGGTAAAAGTTAGCCTAATGATATTTGGTTTAGTGCACACTCAGAAAAATATATTAGGGAAAGCTTTTGTGAAAGACAAGAAAAACAAGAGCAAAAGTGAGTTAGTATGAGTGTGACAGAGTACCCAGACACCAGGCAGCTCAAGGTCAAACCAAGCAAGCACTTCAAGTGCTTTTTCTTTGTGACTGAAATAAGTCACCGTAGGTCCCTCTCTTGGAATAGACAACTGCTTAGCTACTGCCAGCCTGGGATGAGAACAACAGCAAAGCTGTCACCACATATCCCAACCAGACTTCCTTCCAGCTGGGGAAAGACGCTAGCCCTGCCTAGGACCACTTTCTTTGCCTCTCTGGTTCATTGCCTTGCAAGGCAGCATTTCTACTCACTATATTACTTGTGTTACATGAACAGAGAGACTTCTTTCCTACAGCTTGCTGGCCTCACATGCTCCCTCTGGGTAATGTGGGTATATCAGACTTCAAAATGCAGTTCTGAAAATCCATAACCTTTTTACAGTTGAATTCTTTTATAGGAGCCTGTGTACAGTTTATTCAAATCACAGGTGTTGGAAATTGAGTTTGCTTAGAGAGGAAGGAAGTGAGAGTATAATGCATTTTTCTTACCAGATGATGACATGGAATGCAGTCATGCAGAAATCACTCAGCTTCTTCTTAGAGACTTCGTTTCAAAGCACTGTTAAGTAAAGCTGATTGTTTTGCCCAAACACTAACTTCATTACTTAAAAGTAATCTGCAAGGGAAATGCATGAGTTCTTTAATTCACTAAATGATTCGCCTTGTTGAAGTGTTAGATAAGACAAAGAACCTTTAAACTCCAGAAGAGCTTGCTCACAAAATGAGACAAGCCACTTTTTGTTTTACTGATTTATTTGATCAAGAATGCCTGAGTCATGAGTTACTTGTCTCTGTTATAAATTTCAATATAAAGCTCAAATTAAGCATTTGATTCTGATTTCACTGAATATTACAATATCTTCAGCAACTGGTCAGATGTAAAGAAAAATTAAAGTGCACAGCCAGTATGCATCTACCAGGACAAAATGATTCCCCAAAATAGTAGAGCTAGACATAACTCCCAGAGGCTTGCAGCAGTGCCATGTGGAATTTGAGAGAGGCTCTACTTTCATATTAAGACCAACAGGCAAATCCTAGCTGCATGTCACCTTCTGTCTGTAAGCCAGCCAGGAAATCTCAGCCAAAGAATTATCTGTGAAAATTCTTTCCTACTTACTGTAGCAGAAAGCTTCAGCAAGTAATCTATTTTCCCACCCAGCAAAAAACTTTGGGGGTTTTTTTTGACCTTTTCATAGTTTCCCATTAGCTTACAATTACTGAGATCACTAGAAATAAAGCATCCATATTTTATGCATTTCACACTAATCTTACGGGCCTGCGTGATGTCAAATCCATCTTTATCCTATGTGGACCACATAGGAATGCTGCCTAATAATAACTGCTCTCTTAAGTGTGCAATCACGTGTGTGCACACAAATATATTTTCCCATTCTAGGAAAGGTATAAATTCACCACAGTCTATAGTAAGCATATAGAGAAAGAAAAGGACTAGTACTTGACTCCTGTGGCCTCAGAAGCAATGAGACAGATGAAACTTTTGCTGCCCTTTTTTACCCCTGTGACAAGCATTTTCTTCAGAGACCCTGATTACTTCAATGCAGCACGGTTCTGCAGATAAAGATGATGTCCTCATCCTGTTTGTTTGTAGGTGTTTCATATCACATCTGGTTGGTTGGTGCCACTGTGTATGAGCTGCTGATCTCTCACCTTTAGCTTAAGTTCAGCCAGGCTTTTGTAAGCCAGCAAGTCACCATGCAGATGCAGACACAAAGCAATGGCTTTCTGGGAAGAGCTGGTGATGGAGAAATCCAGATCATTGCGATAAACCTTTCGAATCATGAGTAGGATTTTCAGCCAGCTCCTGTTGCTGGGGCCTACTCTACTAAACATTTTCTTTTGAATGGATATAAGCAAAAATAGTTCAGTAAAAACAAATTTAATCAACTGCAAACACAAAATGAGTAAAAGCTGACCAAATGGCAAATAGTACATTAAAGTCTTGGAATCACAGTTAATTAGAAACATAAAGTTTGTCCCAATCTATGCAGAATTAGGACGTTCTCTGATATACACCACCCAGTTTGGAGCACCTCACTTCAAAGAAGGCATAAGTGAGCAGAAGAGACTCCGTGGAGAAAAGGAAGGGTCCAAAGTCTAGGAAGAATACTATGATATACAAGTGAAAAGAGAAGGGTTTTTCCTAAGATGACTGAGGGACCCCTGGTATCAAAGATTACTGAGTAGGGTACAAATCAAAAGGGAAGAAACCATTTCCTGTGTCCACCAGAGCAAGACTAACCTATTGCACCTATACATTTAAAGTTTTACTTTCGGAAAGAAAAAAAGCTCACTTTCTAAAAGTAGGCACATACTCACATAGATTGACATTTTTAAAAACAAGTTAGAGAGATGTTTATTAGGAAAGACTTACGTATAGCTGATCTTACCTTGAAGTAGGGAATGGAATTGATGACCTATCATGGCCTCACCCAGCTTAATTTTCCAGAGATCTAACATCTGAGTTCAGCATCTTGAAAACATAGGATCAGACACTTCAAGGAAACAGAGAAAGAAAGACTGACCAGAAACATTCCAGCTTCTATTGAGCACAAGGGAGATATGAAAAAGAAAAGAAAGGTTATGTCCTGCAGTAAGGATCAGGTGCAGTGGCAGACTGGGCACTCAGAGCCAGTGTCTGGAGGTGACAGCCTCCCACAGGGCAGGTGGGGAGATCTCTGCCTGGTGCAGCTTGACTTTTGGAGCAGAGATATATATACTGCTGTTAAACAGATTTTATGAGGAAGTGGGGAAGTGGGCTGAGTGGAGAGGTTTCATGCCTGCTTCAGACACAGTGGGCACAGAGACAACTGTCAGGTATTTCGGTGATACCTTTTACATCAGAGAGCCATCTCCAAGACACAGGAGTATTAATTCACTGAAGTTAACAAAACAAAACAAAAGGAAAAAAAAACCAGCAAAACTTTGACTTCAAAGTAATTTGCAGCATCCACAAAGTAATTTGCAGCATCCACTGGGTTTGTGCATCCTGTATTTGCAGGAGAGAAAATAAGATCTTAAAATATTTAATGCCAAATATACTGAGAAAGATACAGGCACTGATACATGTTGTTCTATTTTAACACATTCAGTTACCACATATCTAACAATTTAAATACATTTTTCTCTCAGTAGTTAATTCTTAAGTCGCCTGTTACTAATTAAATTAATTTCTCTAAAAAATGTACCTGAAAGTACCACTAAACTTATTTTTCTTTAGCTACATTATTATCAACACAGACAAAACAAGATTCTCTGAAAAATATTTAACCCAAGCTTTTCTCTAATGGAAAAAAAAACCCATATATATAGAGAGATAAAACATAGATGCTTTTAAGGAAGAACAGTGCAGATGAAAATTAGGATAAAATGAAATAGCAAATAAATATTTTACATTGTGTTTCTTAATTTATTTTAACCAGTTGAAGTTTGACACAAAGTTACACATTGGGAAATTAACATTAAATGAACACTAAGTCCTGTATGCAAGCATTACTTGGGAAAACTGAAAATGTGATATACAGAAAACTGTTTAATCATTAAATATAAAAACTACATATTCCACAAAGAGCAAGTGGACAGATGGGTGGAAAGCTTGGATGAGCTGTTTGATGGCCTCCCACCATTCGTTCTGGTATGCCAACTGGTAATTATTCTGCAGAAAACTATGTAGGTCCAGGCTGTGTTTCGTCACATAAAATCTATACAATGACACGGGTCATAAACAATCCGTAGGCATATCTACATTGGATTTACAAAAGAAATGATGTAATGATAACTCAATATAATTTTGAGAACAACAGAGGCGTAATTGTGTATAGTAATGTGGTCACATCTGGTCAAACTACCACACGTGCAAAATCAGACAGCTCACCAGGCCGGCTGAAAAAATGATGCTGAAATATATCTGTATTGACTGTATTACTTTGTCCCTACCATTCTTGCAGTTATAGCTCCAGCCACGGCCCTTTTGTGTCACAGTGCTAAAATTCAGTCCTGATACCAGGCTGTGTTTTCAATCAGCCAGTCGTTTTTAGCCAGTTAGTAATCAATCAGTTAGCAATTTTTCTTCCGACATGAGAAAATTGGGTACAATAGTTGCATTTAGCCACAGGTCAGCTACAGTTCATTGCTACAGTCCTATCTGTGCACTCTGTTGAATCATTGTAATCATTCCCTTCACTGGCATTGTTTCCAGCTCATCTGAAATAGCTGGAAAGCTGGAGGTAGCAAAGAGCACCGAGTACCAGTTCAGTGACAAATGAGTGATCTGCAGTCACTGAAGTTGAGTATTTCTGATGAAATATGTGGAGATCCACCACGCACATTTTAACGTGATAGTAGAGCTTTTAGGGTAAATTAGGATGACATGAGGATGCATATTTCTGACAACAACAAATTATTGTTCTTATTACAAATTGGATTATTAAGTGATATATTTTTTTCTGCTTATTAAGGGCTCTTCTCATTTTAGCACTGGTGCCAGTTTTCACTGAGCTATTACACATAATTAAGATGACACCTAAGGCTGATTTTTGATAGACTCCACCCACAGCTTACCTCCACTTTGCTCTTTCAACAGACTCCCAACACCTACTAAGATGTTCATTGATATGATGTCTAAGCTTAAAATCATAACTACTAGCCTCACATTAGTCTAGGAACAGTAAAGACATTTTTCTAATGCTCAGAAATGTGCTTGGAGGATTTTTTAAAAAGTTGTATTATTTAATATGCCAAACATATAGCACATATACACATATAGGTATAAAGAAATAATTCTATTTAGTCAACCATTGAAACACAATGAAGAATAGGAAGTGGAAAACTTCACAAACTTTAAAGAAAAAATAAGGAGGTTGAAAAAAAATTATCTGGAATGTCCTTTAGAATAAAAGGCCAGGACTAATTTCTGTGTTATCTGGGATCCCTGCCTCGGTATTCATTTTTTCTAAACCTACATGCCAAACAACATTGGGGAAAAAATGTTTGCGAGAAAAATCAGTAGCAACAGAATAATAGTGTAAGTAAAAGACTGTCCTCAACCAAAATTCTTCAGTGGCCACCTTGACAGCTCATTGTGGAAAAGAGATTCACTGAAGAAGCAGGGAATACCCATGTATTCATGATCATATTCACAGACCTTGTTTAACTAGTTAAAAAAGACCACAGATAAAAAATCGTCGCACTTTCAGATGCTAAATACCCAAACATTAGTGCTTCTATCCATGTCTATACACCTAAACAAAGTGACTTCTCCTAAATGTGGATGTGGAGTCAGGGTCGTAGTGCAGAGCTAACTATTTCAGGCCTGATGCTGGAGATGCATAAAGGCACAAATGGATTTAATTTTAATTTTAGAGTTTTAGACAGATAATAGTATGAAGTATGCTAATTTTCTGCTCTCCTCTAGTTTTGAAATACTGATACGTCAATAGATTATTTCATACGGACAGGTATCTGAGATTGGAGGATTGAGTCAGTCATAAAGCACATATTCTCTCTTTGAAAGAGAGAGAAGGAATTGATAATTAGTTTAGACTATATATTTAAAGATAAGACTGAAAAAGTATTCTGCCCAGAAAGACTTCATGTTCCCAAAGCCATTATAGGATCCCTTTGCCTACATAAACCAAAGTTTTGCTGCCCTTCTTTGTTACCATATTGCATTTCAGCTGCTTATCTGTTCGCATTATCTACTGCACACCAATATCTATTCTGGCACTGCAGTTGATGTCCAGGTTTTTACTGCTCATGACAAAATCACATTTCATTAGCATTGTCCACATGGACATCTGTCATACTACATTGCATCTTGTATGCAGAATTTCATACAGGGTTTGATGTGAAAAACATGTCCCCAGAGATTTGCTCAAGAGTTGAGAGAAAAATAGATGTCTGGAACTTTTTAAGAAGGTTAATTGGATAGTCTGGTTCTGACTCTGGGAAAAAAAAAATCACAACCACCAACATGTGTTGAAAGCAATCCCAAAACTGTATTCTTTTCACAAATTAAAAAAGAACTGCAGATTGAATTATTTATAGTCATTTGCTTATTGACTTTCACCTCCTCTTCAATTTAGGGGCTAACCACCATGCAGTCATTCCCCCTTTCTGAAATTTTCCGCTAAATATATTTTTATTGGTTTGAGGCTTCAGCTGTCGAAAGTCCATCACAAAAAAAAATACATATTTTGAATTTAATCTGATCTGATTGTCTAAATGGCTCATCTTGTTGGTTTTTTTCCTTACTGGACAATCTTAATTCTTAACTTAAAATTTTCATAGTCCAATATTTTCGAGAAGTACCTAAGCCATCACTATCAACTGTAAGAGTCTCCTATTGGATAGAGGTCCTTTCCCAGGACCCTTTTTGGCAGAAATTAAAAAGATACTTCATATCTGAGTGTTCCTGAATCCTGGTTTTTTCAGTAATAGCTATAGTTGTCTGAAAATGGACATTTGCAATGAAAGTTCCTCTGCAATCTTAGATACAGTTTATTAAAATTCAATCTTTTAATAAGGAACTTGTAAAAGAGTTGTTTCCTGACATGAAATAAGCCACATGAACCCTAAAAATATTACCTATAGGAAGGAAAATGAGTAGGCAAATGTCTTCAGGCATGAGATGGAAAGACCTTAGCCTGGATGAGACACACATTACAGCAGCATTCAGTGCCAGAAGATATTTTAATCTATTAAGAAGCAGTAAAGCAAAGAAGTTGTAAGGTACAACATGATAGTGCATGATATAAATAATTAAAATTAAATCTACTGCTGTAGTATTTATGAGACTTGAAACCCTTTTTAATAGGTCAAGCCAAAAAAAAGTATTTATTTTTTCTGTCTCAAGCACTGAGAACCCATGATTTAATGGTAATAACTAAAAGACATAGGAATAATATTTCTTCAAAAAGAAACTTAGTCCTTTACAAATTTGCCACATAAAAGGTTTTGTCCATGGAACGGAAATTACAGTAATCTCTGCCTTTATCTATAGCAAAGAAATTAGTATGAGAGAATCATGTGAACACTGGAAGTGACCAAAAACAGCTCTAAAATTTTTTGCTTAAAGAAAGGGCAATTGAATGGCACAGAGGAATAATGAAATACAGAACTATTTAAAATTATCAAAAACTTGTTTTAAACTTGTTTGGAAGGATTAGAAATATAAAGTTTCTGCAACACAAATGGAGTCATTCATACACATTTGACATTTCAAACTGCAGCAGAACAAAACACGGATTATTGACAGATCAATAAGAGTAGTTTCTTTGTTGCTTGGCCAAGAATTGAGATTTGTATTATCGTTCCTTGGATTTTTTTATATGATTGATATAATTAAATTATTTCAGACACAATCAGAAGGCACAATTGACATTTCTAGAAGCTCCAAAGATGATTAGATATTTTAGTCTGCCAAGAATATTGTTGAAACTCATCAGACTGCCAAAAATTGCAGAGCTAATTCCTTTTAGAACTCAGTTTTCCCTAAATTTCTCAGAAGCCCGGCAACATTGTTATTCACGACTTATTACATTTCCTACAACTCACAGTACAATGGTCAGCCACTTTGGCCAGCACACTGCCCATAACTCCATTCATTATCAGTCAAAGAAATTCTTGAAATGCCTCAAAATATGTACAATGGTCAAAGGGTCAGTAGTTCAGATAGTCACTCACTCCTTTGTCCTTCTTACCCTCATTTATACACTGGGTGTGCTCCAGAGGCTACTGAGGACCTTTTGATGGCCTTCAAAGGGGACTGCCAGAAAAACCCTTGCAACAAAACAGACCGTCCCTGTTTGCCAGGGCATCTTTTCCCCTCCACCACTGCTGATCCACCCTGGGCTTTGCTGACCTCTACAAGACATACACATCTGGCTTGCCCTCACTGTGTCTTTCTTCTCTCTGAATCATTATTGATGACAAGCTCACTATGAGGTCTCAACTGGATTAGCAGGCTCAGCTGTAAAAGGCTTGTACTAAAACTTACACTAAGGAGTGTTTTCCCTGGACTGAATTTACCATAATATATATTTTTCCTCACTAGCTATATGGGAAGCTGTAAAATCTGCTCCAAACCAAAAAAAAAAAAAAAAAAAAAAGCAGAAAGATCTTTGTGGAGGTAAATGGGAGCTGTGTCAGGTGTAATTCATGAATTAAGTGAAGTCAGCATACAGCCCAGCTGAAACTTGTCATGGGATATGCAATATAGCAACAGGAAAGTAACAGTGTGAATAAGAAGCTTGCACTGATCCCAATTTCTAATGACAGCTGCCACCTGTCCTTCTCTCTGAATGGGATTTGCAGCCTTCAGTACAATGCAAGAGAGATACCGTAGAGGTGGTTTTAAAAAGCCAATATTGCTGGAACAGCATTCTGGCTTTACTAGTACAATTTCTTTCAACGACTACTACTAAAGTGCGCAGCTGGTACTTCATTGTTATCCCTCTAGGATAAATAGTATGGCAGTGAAATAAAATTCTGATTCAAGACAAATGCTCTTGAAAAACTAAAAACAGGAAACTTCAGTTTGTGTACCTTTATTTTTATTTGTTCTGGAAACCTGAATTTTATTTACTTTCCTTTTCCCTGTAACAGTGAATTAAACTTCATTCCTTAAAGGAACAATTTTATGTAACTTTAGATCTGTTCAAATACCTGAAAAAGATGTGAAATCTTTTATAAAATTGTTTTTCTTACATTTACCAATATGACAATTATTTTTAGAGCTGTTCAAATTACTATTGCATAGCTAAGATCCACATGGGAAGAAATGCGAGAACAGGGTTCTCCTGCAAAAGCAGAACAAACTGAAAGGGACCCTTGAGCTCCAGACCAGGCCCTTTGGATGATTCCTTGCTTGTGCTTCACCCTCAGAGACCTAAGGAAATTTTCTTATCTCCATTGCCCGTGGTTAGTTTTCTGTCTGCTGCCAGCCCCTCTGGTGCCATCTGAGCCCCTGCCTGAGCCAGTCCCATCTGCTTGGAGCCCTTGATGAACTCACACCAGTTTGCGTGCACATCTTTTATTGAGGGGGGCCCAAACCCAGGCACTGTATCTCTCCATGGTCTCTTGAGTGTGGAGTAGAGGGAGATAATTCCACCTCTACGTGGATGGACCGCGCTCCTGCTGCCTCGTATCTGCTGGTTCCTGCATGGCTCATGGTGCTCCAGGGCACCAGTGCATCCCAGAGAGCTGCTCCCCGGCCACCCTGCCTGCCCCAGCCCACAGCCTGTCAGGGTTATTTACTTCCCCGGGGCACAAACCTGCATTGTGTGGGAGCTTAAGTCATGTGATATACTGCAAAGCCAAGTTGCTCACAAGTGACAGCAACTAGCTATTTCCTTAGGGATTTCAAATGAGAGGAATGATTGATTGCAAGCATATGCTTTTAAGGGGGATATGCAATTGTGTAAAAATCAGATGGGGGTATTGGAGAATATGTTTTTTCCTCACCACAGAAAGGTTCACAGGAAAAAACATTATGGTTCAGGAAACTTTTTAATTAAAGGGTGCCTCCTCATGGTTGGATTAATCTCCTAACCAGTAAGTTTTCTTGAGCAGAGCAGCTGAAGTGGAGGACAGTATCCACATAATGCAGTGTTCACAGCTTAGACTTTCCTATTTAACATATAGTTTGTCTTCTACCCACTGTGTTTTCTATAAACACTAAACTGCTTCAGCAAGACTGAATCCTCATTTCATGGCTATTGACATCCCGATGGTTTTTGGTGGTTTAGAGGTGATTTTGCATCCAAATATGAGTCTGTACCTGAGAAACTGTTTTTTCTACTATTTGTGTCATAGAAGAAGAACCTCAAAACATCTTTTGGTCACAACTCAACACCTGCATTTCTTTTGGGACAGCAAGTTGTGTGCTGTCCCCTTATACAGACTTCATTTTGAGGATGTATTAAAGTCCCAGAAGTAAACAAGCATGGATAATGCCTATTACAGCTACTGGGAAAAATAAGAACTTAAAAATCAAGTCCTGAATTCAGTAGTGAAGAGTTCTCACTCCAGGGGAAAAAAGGACAGATCTGGGGAAAGGAATAAAAGAAAAGGGAAGAAATAAAGGTAATTAAGCATGCTGTAGTTCTCTCCAGATTGGTCCTCGAGCTAATCACATCTGATATTAATGTGATTAAAGGAGCAGAGGCTCACTAGAAGAAGCGAGGAGAAAGAAAAACTCTGCTGTGGTGTTTGCGTTTCAATTCCTTGAGATTTTGAATTCGGATGAAGAGCTGTGCTTTTTAGTAATTTCTCTGACACAGTGCAAAACCGTGGTGCTGTGCTGGAGAAGAAGGCTGCAAAACCAATCAATTTTATTTCCTCATTTAAAGAGTAAATGATTATGCAATGATTCTTCAGACGAGGCCATAGATCAGATTGTAGAAAACTAAGACTGTAGTCAAGCATATACGATCACCAGTTACCATGGTGATCCACTAAGCAGCTCCCATTTGCCCCGAAAGTCGTTGTCATTTACATGAAATATGCCTTAACATCAGGTTCTAGAAATACTTCATATTGATCTACAGGCAATATTTTATTATTAATTGAAAATACTTTGGTTACTAACACGTAAAACATTATTTTTTTATGGCAATAAGCCCATATCAAAATGTGCAATGTTAGTGCACTGCTGTGTGGGAAGCTGGTCTCTTTTTCACAGGTATCTATCTATAGGTTGCTTTGCAAGTATGAAAAATATTTGTCAGCTTGCTTCTTTGCAGACTGAGAACTCATAATGTCTTGCTAGCTGCCAGGTCAGGTATCACTGAGGTGACATTCAACAGAGAAAAACAGGACTCATCATCATTTTAATTTTAAATTGGAGGTTGTGCAGTTCCCTACTGGTTATCTGTACAGTTTAATTTAAAAATTAAATGTTAGAACTCCCCACTCAACATCACGCCACTCTGCTGTGCTACTTGAGGAAATCCAGTTTCTATGGTAACCGCAGGAGACTTATTCAAAATCACTGATGTCACCCATATACAATATATACAAACCACTGAACTACTGATATATTTCATTATATTAACTGGAACAGTAATGACGTGGTTATCAGTTATGATCACGGTGAGTATTTTAGTAATAGAAATAAACATATACGGAGCAAAGGATATATTTCCTAAAATATATATAAATAGAAAAGCTTTAGAGAGGTACAGATTTATTTACCAGTGCCATTTTAATAACACCTTAGAAGCAAATATCACTTCATTAGACATTTGCCAAATTCCACTGGTGTCTCAGAAAGTGCTTGCGGACCACTCAGTCCAAGCCACCAACTACAGCAGCTGAAGCCAAACCCACCATTTTAGATCTGTGGAGTGCCTTAGTACGATGCTTTCGGTTCTGCTGGGGATTCGGGTGTGTACAGGACACCTCACCTCTGCCCTCTGGAGGGCAAGGGTTTGCTGGTGGTTGCTGTCCACAACTGAGAGAGATCTGGATGAGGCCAGAGCAGGATTTGTGGAACCACAGAGTAGTTTAAGTCAGAAAAGGTCTGTAAGAGCATTGAATCCAGCCATTAGCCCAGCACTGCCATGTTCACCACATCTACATGTCTTTTAAATGCCTCCAGGGATGGTGACTGCACCACTTCCTTGGGAAGCCTGTTCCAATGCTTCACAACACTTTTGGTGAAGAAATTTTTCTTAATATCCAATATAAACCTCCCCTAGCACAGTTCAAGGCCACTTCCTCTTGTCATATCCCTTGTTATTTGGAAGAAGAGACTAACCCCCCCACCTCACTACAACCCACTTTCAGGTAGTAATAAGGTCTCCCCTGAGCCACCTTTTATCACAGGTGAATAACTCCATTCCTTACAAGACTTGTGCTCCAGTTTAGTTGCCCTTCCCTGGACTCACTCCATCACCTCAATGTTTTTCCTGTAGTGAGCGGCCCAAAACTGGACACAGGATTTGAGGTGCAGCCTCACCAGCACCAAGTACAGGGAGACCATCACTGCTCTGGTCCTGCCAGCCACACTACGTCCACAGCTTTTCCCTCATCCACAAGTGATTCACCCTGTCACAGAAGATCAGGTTTGTCAAGCAGAACCTGTCTTTCACAAACCCATGCTGGCTGAGCCTGATCCCCTGGTTGTTGTACATATGACACGTGATGGCACCCAGGATAATCTGCTCCATGACCTTCCCCAGCACTGAGGTCAGGCTGACAGGTCTGTAGTTGCCCAGATCCTCCTTCCTACCCTTCTTGTAGGTGGGCATCCTGCTGACCGAGTTCCAGTTGCCTGGGACCTCTCCGGTTGGCCAGGACTGATGGTAGATGATTCATGACTAAGCCTTCAGCCATTGTGCACAAGGTGGTAAGAGACAGTCAGAAGAGCAGAGCTGGTGTGTCATTAGGCTGCAGAAGCCAATGCAGAGCAATTCTCTGCCACCATCTCTGAGCCAGCAAAGAGATGGTGATGATGGGGAACTTCATCTGCCATTTAGAGCAGGTCCCTTTATAACTCTCATCTACACAGCCTAGCTTAGAAAATAATTGTGCATCATGGGAAATGTTTTGACAATGAACTGGAAGAAACAAATGCTTACAACCAGTAAAAGTCAGGCTGTAGAGCTGAGAGATTTTTCAAAGCTTTAGACTCTTTTAGTCTACTTGTGACGAGCCAGACACATCAAAGATCATTTCTCCTCCTGAAAATGAGAACCTAGAGGCTATTGATCTTCCTGTAAGACATTTTCCAAAGAACCTAGAAAAGGAAAAATTGTAAAGGCTTCACCTTTGATATTTTTTCTCAGGTCTAGCTGTGGCCCATGAAGAATTTCCATCTTTTATGAGGAGACAGTGGCCTTAGCACATTCAGACTCTGATGACTGAGCCTGGGACATAAGTTCAAGCACTGCACTGAGATGATTTCTTTTAAAATTTTGACCACAGTCACGCAGAATCACAGAATCAGCTGAATAGGCATAGGACGATAGATCAGACTCTTTTTTCTGTTTGCAGTAGCTCCAAAGCTGTTGTTTTAGTAGCTCACCAGTACAAAGTTTCCCAAATTAAAGTTTTGCAGTAATGATACAATTATAAATTTAATTTCAGACCACAGTCTAGAAAAATGAATGCTAGAAAAAAGGTGCATTTTCTGTGCCATTATTTTCTGTTTCTTGTGGTTGCTCATCCTGCTATTACAGGGAACAATAGCATGTATAGCTTTCTTTGACAAGAGAGTAGAGAATTTCCTGCAGCAACAAAAACTATATCTTGCCTTGCAATGACTCTTCAAGTAAATTGTTGAGTGAGGCTACAATCACAAGAGATGCTTAGAAATTCATCAACTAAACGCTGGCTATGCCTTCTTTGATTCCCTCTCTGGTCTTACAGAAACTTGCAAGTAATCCTTAGACCACCCAAATAAAATGAAAAAGAATTCTTTCCTGAAACAAATGCATCAAATCCTAAAAATAAAATCTAAAGTTACAATATTGAGTGGCCTAACTCTGCAAATGTGACTCTTGACCTGAAGCATTTATGTTTAGTTGTCCTCACTTTCTCTCCTCTTTTATATATTGGCATTCTTTCTTGGAAATCTCTTCACTTTGCTGAATTCTGGATGTATCTTGACAGATCTGTAGTACACAAGAGAGAACATGGTTTGCAGCACGGAACTGCTTTTGAGAAGGATCCCGGAAGTCAGGCTGTATGCAGTGCTACAACATCTGCTGAAGCACCTTTTAATAAAAAGCAAATATTTATAAACATGCTCTCCTCTGCTGTTGCACAGCATGAAGTACCTGCAATATCTCAAATGTGATATGAACAGTTAGAGTGACTCTCGCTGAAGGGATTAAAAGGTGTAAACATAGCAGAACCAGAGCAAGCCAACCTGCAGAGACTGATTTCTGTGGAATCCATGTGCGTATAAAATATTTTGCAGAACAGAAGAAGTGCAAGAAAGTCTTAATTCTATATACACAGCTGACCATGACAGATAATGACAAGATAATAAGAATGGAGCTATTTTATTGCTGTTGTACTGGCTTGCAAAGAGGTTTGTTTTTTGGGGTGTTTTTGCTGGCTGGTTTTCACTATCCTATTAAGGGGAAAAAATGCCAAGAGAGTAAAATGTATTTTCCAGAACATGGCTAGTGTATTACACGGAAAATTTTTCTAGGAGAAAAACTAATGAAACAAATCTCAGGATAGCACTAAAGAAAGCGAAATTGTTGTTGATACGCTAAACTCTTGTGCATTTTATTTTTAGCAAGATAGAGATTCTCATACTGTTAAAAAAAAAAATAGAGGAAAGAGATAATTATACAGCACAACTAGAAACTTTGGAGCTTAAAATTTGTGAGGTTCCTGTTAAGATGGTAGGATGTATGATTTTAGATTCTATGAGAGATAAGACATAGATAATTTGAGAAATATCTCCAAATAACAGAGAAAGGGTTAAAGCTACTGCAGCTTCTGAGACTGAGCAAACACGTGAGATTATTCACACAGCAGGACAGAAACAGAATAGCAGCTAATGCCCAGGCTATGGTGCAAGGACACTCAGACCCTGTGATCTCCAATGCATCTGTCTGTCTTTGGGATAGAGGCAACATCAAGAAAACCATAAATACAAATTTTAGTGAATTTGGTGGTAGAGTTTAAGGATTTATAGCAAAGGGGAGGATACCTGTGTAACAACTTTATTATGCGTGCAGGTTCTCAACGTGCACCCAGCAAGGGGTGCTGCCATCCCTGCAGCTCTGTGTTAAATTAGTGAGTCTTTGGATTTCAGCTGCATTGTGGAGCCAGCTGCAATGTGATGCTACCACTGTGGCAGGCTGAAGAAATGAATCCAGGTGCTAATGATACACAAAAAGCCATTTTAATGTAGTTGGGAAGAAACCAAACCAAATCAACCAGATACATGGAGGCTTGGAGTTTGCATAGTTTTGCTGCAACAGGTATGAAAATTAAAAGCAAAAGGCTACTAACCTCAGGAACTGGAGGAAAGAATTCACTTTATAAGGAAGGAGCTGAAGGATGAAGCAGAAAGCACACATGGCTAGAAAGATAAACATGTTTGCAGCACCACTGCAAACATTTTTGGCAGGGCAGCAGGTTAGCCTTTACAGCATGGAATTCACCTTCAGTTGCTGCCCAGCACACAGTTTTCACAATATATTGAAGGCAGTTGGGTGTACAGCAAAATAAGCCTTACTCCAACATCTGAATAATGTGAATCAAATCTGTGTTCTCAGCTACTTTGAAATAAATATGAAATAATATGATAAAAGACATTATAGTTATTCCAGGTTTATGTGGCTGTCAAACATTTGATGATGAATGAGACTTAGATAGTTTTGCTGTAATCAAAGACAAGCCCAAGCCTTTAGAAAGAGTTCACTAATCTTTTCTACATTAGGTATGTAATATAAAGATTTTTTATGTGCACAGATTCATCCTTGTCAGAACTGATTGAGTTGTAAGTAATTTTACTAATTTTGTAAAAAGTATGTCAAATTTACCTGCACTTTCAGGGGTCAAATAGGCATAACCAGGAACAGAAGCTGGCCCAGCAGGTAACATGAACAGATATTGATGACATCCTAATTTGCTCTGCTCACACTACAGCTACACTGCAGCTGCTTGATTGCTTTACCTCTCGAATGATTGCAGGCCCAGAAAGTCTCCACTCGGCTAATTCATATGTTCTTTTTCCCATTGGCTTCAAAAGCACCGATAAAATCTTTTCTCCACAGTGCAAAACAGCACAGCATAGAGCTTGGCGTGCTGCCAGGGCAGAGGAGACTCATTAGCTGGGCTGCAGCATCAACCCAATACTGATCTGCTGCCGCTGGCCCAGCCTCACCTCTCCAGAGTTCATTGCTCTGCACCCCACAGACAGCCCAACCTGCTTAGAGCAGTGTGAGATCACCACCACTGGGGTTCTTGCTCCGAGCTCTCCACTCCAGAAGAAGCTCAAGCTTGTTGCATTCATGGCATCCAGTTTCAGGCAGAGTGGTGTCTGTACTGATTTAAGTCTAGCATATGTTGGTTTTCATGTAATAGCATGTATTTTCATGTAATTTCATGTATTTTCTGTCTTCTATTAAGTATAATTGCCAGATTAATTCATGTATGACAATATGATTGTTTGGCTTTGAAGCCTAGGCTGTGGCAGTCCTCATATGCATTTAATCTTCAGCACTCTGTACAGTACAATAATAATAGTTAGGAATGGTTCATTTTGCCACAGAGGCCTGTCTTCAAGTGTCTGTTGTTATCTTAGTGTTGCAATGGAAAAAATCTGGGATGTTTTTTGTTAACTGTAACACTAATTTGTTTAAGGTTAGTCTTCCATGGCTCTTTATTTTGTGTGTGTCATAAATAAATCAAAACTTGGATGGACCCATTTACTGTTTGAAAACCAGGTTGTCCCCTCGGTGCACACGTGGTCAAACTATGATGTGTTAGGGAAAGCATAGCACCACTGCCACTTGCTAGATTTTCAATGAAAACAAGGAGTCCATCACACCTACTTACATGCATGGTTTTTATGATCAGGGAATGGCTTCTGGCTCCAATCCCCACTTTGCCTCAAACAGAGGTGGCTCTCTGGTCTCTTACCAACTTTGATGAGCCCAGTTGCATCTAAGTGATGGCTCTATTTCATCCCACCAGAGGCTTTGGAATCAGGGCTGAAATTCCAGACCCAGAAAGAGACACCAACCTTCCTTAGGGTGTAGACCCTTGTGCTTCTCAGGGGAGCTTGCTTCTACTATAGTTGCTATCTATTTGCAATTGTTGTTAGCGTGGAAACACATAACCACAGGCGGGTTATATGCAAGGTGCTTTTATTGAGGCGCCGGGGGAGAGGGGTACAAACCCAAATCAATCCCCAACATGAGTTTCAGGTGCTTACATTATATACCCTTCCCATTATATAATCATATATTAATCATTTACCCGATCATGATTTTTGAAACCCCTAAACAATCATCTATTCATTATTGTGTATATTGTTTTTACTCAAGCATAACTTTCAGCCCCTCCTTTTCCCAGGTGCAGTCACACAATTAACTCATCTATCTTAGTTTCTTACTGCCCCCTAAATGAATACTCATGTTCAGGCTTGCCTTCTGTTATTCAGGCAAGTACACAGGTGCAGACTTGCCTGAACAGAATGTCCATATTGTTTTCGGGCCTACTCTAGCTACTATAATTCGAAACATTTTAACCCTATGCTATCATTGTCACTCCGGAAAATGTTGAAATATATTTGGATTTCTTAATCCCAAAAGAAACCCAGCACTCCCTAAAACAATATATTTCCTTGCTTTAGCTGTACAAGACTATGAGCCCCTGATGGAACAATAACACATTTGGCTACAGAACAAATGCCAGTGATTTGTTAAAATCAATATAAACACCGAAGACTAATACATTTACACAAGTGCTTTGACTGACTTCACATGATTTGCCTCCAGTTTTTCCTTTCATTATCTAGAGGAACACAGCAAAAACAAGGAATAAAACCAGCTTCATACTCCAGTAGACCACGCCATGTGCAAGGGCTGAGTATCCACAATGGTGATTGTAAGAGTGAAAGGAGAAGTGACAAAGGCTGTCTTCATATTGCTTGAGATGCTATCTGGAGTGCAATTTGAATGGCAAAGGGAAAAAAAATATAGCAAAGAACACATTCTTTTCTCCCTATAATCACACTATTTCCTATCGCTTAACTAGCTACATTTAGCTACATGTTCTATTTTTTCTGAGATGTCTTATAATTGAAACTCACATTCTTCTATGTAATTTTAAAAGACGATGACTGCTATTGCAGTGAATGAGACATAGTGGTATATGCTCAAATTTTATAGTGCAGTAAGGCTAGATTTCATTAATAAAAGAATTACTTTATTGGAAATAATTTCTGCAGTTACAATGAGACTGCAGATAATGGGATTCTGAGAGATTTGAATCAGCTATGCAACAGCTACTGTCATTCATGAGGAGAGCCCCTAGAAGATGGGGAAGTGATTACATGTGCGAGTTAGAGAGGCAAAGAATTCACTACTGTGATATTAACTGTTTCACTGTCATGCAGGCTGTGTCATTCCACATAGTGCCAAGATATGCTTTGGCCCATAAAAGCTGGACGATTGGTTTCCCACATACATGAGGTTAGCGCTGTGGCTGAAAGAGATCGCCATCCGTCCCAGCTGCATCAGAGCCCATGGACTGTGTTGACACAAAGGTGTTTGGGGAAACTCAGAAAATGCAGACTACAGCTGGGTCATCCATCTACAGAGCATTTCAGTCCAGGATCCAAGAATGACTGTAAACATAACTATGTGTTTGCTATGAGTAAAGTCAGTATTTCAAGTACTTTCATTGGTTCTTTAGCCGTGTATTAGTGAGCAATTTATCTAAATACTAAGTTGGCGGTTTTACAAATTTGTACTAAATATACTTTTTTTCAGTTCATTTTTCAAACTCCAGCTGGAATTTTGGCCACAGTCTCCCTGGAGGAAATGAAACTAAAGAGCCAGGGTAATATAAACATCTCAGGTCTCAGATGCACACATATTTGCAGGTGGGAACTTCTGAGGCACCACAGGGTATCTAAGACATCCATTTGGGGCTTGCAAAGACAGCATATGATTCATCAGAGACCCACACCCTCTTTGTGTGTTAGACGAGCTTCAGGATATGTATCTCAAATAGCTTTGAACCGACCTCCAGTGACTATTAGAGGAGGTGAGTCGGTATGAAACAGCACCTGATAGCTGTTTTCTTCCTCAGTAGAGGATCCCCAGCTATCAACAAGCAGAGCAGTAAAACTAGTACCAAATGCAGCTGGACAACCACAGAGGGAATACAGGGTTCTTGATGGCCTAGAAGAGGATAGAAAATAAAATCTCTAGATATCCTTTTTCTTGAGGGTTCTTAGGAGAGGCTGAAGACCTCCTCCTCTGCCACTTCACACTCAGAGGAATTCAGCATCTTCAACTAGCAATAGTTTGGAGCTATCCTAAGATGCAGCAATTCCCATGTGATTCACTGAGTCATCACCAGGGTGGAGGCAGGAGATGCTGTGCCAAGGTAAACAGCTGTTAGGGGTGAGGTAGCCTCCAGGCAGGCATTCCCCTAGAAAGTCAGACCTTTGAGCTTCTCTGAAGCATCTGCAGCAATTTCCTGTGCTGCTCAGTTTGTGCTTCACTTGTTTTTTTTAAAAAATGAGTGACAACCATTGACCCCATCCCCCTAATCCTGCTTTTTCAGCAGCTCATCCTTTCCAGCTGTACTTCAGTTGCAGAGACTGAAGATGGAAGGTGACAATTTGCTGGGCATCTTGTTTACAATTTCAGTGCAGAAATGCCATTCTACTGTAAATTGGTTCTGAGGGTGGTTTGTTGTTTTAACTATCACCCATGTGCAGTGATGCTTCAAGCCGTCTATTAGAACAGAAAAACACTGACATAGATAATTAGCTGTAGTCTGCATGGCTACTTTGTACAACACTTGGGAAAAGAGCATCAGACAGCAGATATTGGTGATTCTCTGTGATTATGAACTGTTTCTTACTAGGTGTGACTCTATTCCCCTTAAATGTTTTTAGAGAAAAATTATTGTTGTAATGAAGAGGTTTTGTTTTCTGTGTAAATGAAGAGTATTATTTTCTTTTTAAACCACTTTTGTCAGCCTGACTGGCTTCAATTTTGCAGCTAATGTGGGTCACAGTGTTTGTCTTTTCCTGTCACCAGTGCTGTCTTTATTTACACGGTTAATCTCTGTTTTCAAACTACTTAATTATTTTGGAAAGCTTGCATTCGACCATACATATATTTCCTACACTGCTTTAGCTGTGAAGGAGGCACAAGAGAGGCATCAGGCTAGGCCTGCCAAAGCCAGTGACTGGGTGTACTCAGGAAACCCTCTGGCATATATCCATCCTACTGCCACATCCCCAAGTGTGACGGTGCTGAGGTAGCTGGAGACAAAAGGGATTCTGAGAGTCGGACCCAGCTCCGGATTCAGCCACCTAAATATAGACATTGACAATGCAGATGTGTGTCACCTAAATTGAATCAGAGCTTACTTCTGGAACACCTAGGGTTGCCCACAATGATTGCATAGTGCTTGATCTTATGAAGCAGTACTTATGGGTGACATTTAGAAGTAGCATTTAGAAGCCAGATGGGACACCCCAGGTCTCGAATGGCTATAGATGCTCTAGACCTCCACCAGCTCCTTACTGAGGATTAGATGTCTTACACCACATAGTGCCCTAGAGTGTAAACATATATAGATATTTGAGTCTGAAAACCATTGAAATTTGCTAGTGAGGAAACAGATAAAAAAGACGTTGAGGAAAGCTCAGTGCAAAGATGACACAGATTTACTGTTGGCCATTCTTGCCAGGAGGGAGGGAAGGGAGGGAGAGAGGGAGGGAAGGAGGGAGGGAGGAAAGAAGGAAGGGAGGAAGGGAGGAAGGAAGGGAGGAAGGAAGGCAGGAAGGCAGGAAGGAAGGGAGGAAGGGAGAGAGGGAGGGAGGGAGGGAGGAGGGAAAGGTCCACCAAGTATATGGTGATATGGAAGAGTGAGAGTTCACAAAGTCATCTCCAAAAAAACTTGGTAGGGCCCCATGACCTAAGTGCAGAGCCATATGGGGGTGCTAGGTACTGTCCCAGCATTGGCATCAGCAAGTCGTTTTAGCATCATCATGAACCAAATCTGCTACTGGACACCAGTATGAAGACCTCTGCACCATGATACATCTTTTCATGTGGAATAACCCCAAAAAACTCCCTGCATAAAGGTTTATTACGCCACAATCTAAGAAACAAATGGAAGTTAATAAATCATTTATTACTTAGTCTTAGCAATATTTCAAAAATTTGACTGAAAGTTCTTGCATCAATTGTGCCCTTAAGCTTAATGAATTTTCAATTGCAATTGCAGAAATCCAGACAGACCTTGATGGAATAAAGATGAATAAGTATTCAGTATGTACATCCCCTTATTTCTGCTATACTACACTTTCCATTAATGTTCAAGTGCATGTATTAAAAAATCCTCTAGAATTTCAATGATTTCTACATAAGTTGGGGGATAAGAGAAATAATTGTAAATTACTGCAAATATTGCATCGGATGTAGAAAGTTCAGCCCTTCAGATGAAAGAGACAGACTGGAACGAGAAGTCTTACACATTATATCCAGATCTGAGGCTGTGAGCTGACCAACAGTTTCAATGTGGTCCATATCTAAAAATTCCTAGTAAGGAGGTTTCTATCTCCTGAAAACTTTAGCTTTTGAGTTCACAGCATTAACTAACAGGTTTTGAAGTACGAGGTATTTGTTTTCTGTTCAGGTTTAATTTTCTTAGATTGTAGAAGGAAGCCCTGACTGAGCACTGTTAACTAAGGACTTGGTCATTATGCATGCAAGTTGCTGACTGTTCTGGCCACCATCCACAGAAGCACTTAAGCACAGGCTTAAGCTTTGCATTAATAATGTTATGTGCTCTGGTTACATGGAACATGCCCTAGAAATAGTAAGAGACTTTAAACCCAAGTCCCTGAGCTGCAGCTAGAGAAAAATCATCACAGTTCCAGACAAGAGGTTATAAAGGTAATTTAAGCATTTTTTAATGACACTGATTCCAGAAGTGATTCTCAAAAAAACAAAAAAAATCTACAGGGGTGGCACCATAGTAAACCCCGGTAAACTCTCTTTTTCTATCAATCTCTTTAGCAACTGATAATAGCTGAAGAACATGCATGCCTCGGGAGAATAGAATAGTTCTGTTCAACCTAAACCTTCTTCTGTATTGCAAATGCCTGACTAAAATCAGACTCTTTAAGACCACTTCACAGCTACCTGACTAAACAGATTTCTCTTTCTTGAGCTCACTACACATCCAGGTACACTTCAGCAGTTGCAGTGTCCTTTAGGCAATGAGTTCCACAAGAGTCCTCTGCTCAATCCTTCCTCTGTCTTTAGACATAGCTCTTCACCCCTTGGCAGCTCAATCCCAACAGTACAGAGAAATCCCTATTGATTTCTGTGAAAGAAAGAATGATGATGCAAGGCTGGCAACATATTAAGCTAAGCCATACATGTACATCAGAGGAAAAATATTCATGCCTTTGTTCAGCCCTCGGTTCAGTTGAAATGAAAAAAAAAAATTATTTTCTTTCACTTTCCCTGGTTCCCTATGAATCCCATTAACAATTTCATACAAGTACTGTCTGAGTCAAATACCAGGAGAAATAAACAAGTACTGTCTGAGTCAAATACCAGCAGAAATAAGAAGAACTCTATGCATGAAAGAAGAGGATCATTCTTCTTTTAGTTTGAGGGAACTGTGTGACTGTAATTAATACGAGTTTTGAGCAACACAGAAAAGCCTCATGGCCATATAGGCTGAAAAGCAATATTTTCAACTTCTTTGATGTTTTCCCAAGGAGAAGAAGGTGGCCAAAGGAGGAGAAATATATTTTACATTTCTAGGTAGTTTTCTTTTATTATTTGAAATATTTTTTTAAAAGCAGTATGTTCACAGTATGCTAGTAGTCTGCTTCTCACTCAGACACTGAACAGTATTGTTTGTAAAGGAACAAGTGCATAGGCTGACCACATGAATAGTGAGAGTTTTAGTACCCCCTTACCTGCAAAATGCTGTTAGAAATTTCTCAGATGGGCAGCATTTCAACATCTGTATCTACAAGGTCTTGTATCTACATGCCATGAACCATGAAATCTGTACTGAGATGAAATTACGTGTAAAAATAGTTTAATTTTGTAGGAAATACTAAGGTAAATTCACCATCGTTTTCATACCCTAAGAGATCAGGTTATTTCATAACTTAATCCTCATTTTTATCGAAACTTAAGTTATGGATTCAGCTGGAACGAGCTTTTCAAAGGAGAATTGTGGCCTGCATCCATCTTAGTAAAGTTCTGGATCTGACATTTCTAACAGAGATCTAAACTAGTACAGGAAACCGAATGTCTTCAGTGCCATCAATGCAGCTATTGCATCAAGAGCTGAGAGGAGCTAAATCTAACCAAAATGCTCTCACAAACGCCTAAACTTAGGCCTCACCACGGTATGGCCACCAGCTGTAAAAGACAATATATGGGAAGGGGATGGGGAGGACAGGGGGATAGTTAATTCCAAAAACTTCTTGATATATGATAAAGGCCATGAAAAAGCAAAATGTAATTAAGAGAGATCTCTTGATTGAACTCAACTGCTTTTTCCAAGATACTAAAATAGGAAAAATAATTGTAGAAAAGCCATATCAGCTACTGTCTGAGCCTCTGGCTTGAAAATCATATAAAAAATGAGGAGATTGAGACTCAAGGCAGATGAGAGAAGCAGAGCATGACCTCTTTTGCTGAGGCTTAGTAGTTGAAGTAGCAACAGATATACTCATCTTACCTAGCAGAGAAGATTTCCAGAGCTATTTGCAGATAAAACTGCAAATTAGGTAACCAGGCCACACAAAATTCTGTGTTATTAATGTTTCTGTGTTGATACTTTTCAGTTTTCTTTATGGAGATGCTATAAAGTGAAGCAGATGCTTTGCATGTCATTGTCATTAATGAGTACTGGCAGACATACAGTCCAGTTCCTTTCCCTCGAGAAACATTCTTCAAAGTTTTCATTCATCAATATGCATGATTGATGTTTGTATCAGTACTTTAATTCATCAATATGTTTTAGTAATGCAAATGTATTTATTCTTTTCTTAACACTTTAACATTACAACAGAAAAATTGTCACTTCTAAAATGTAAGGCAAGATAGTTGGGCATGATTGACCGCCAGATTCTTCTAGTGAAAGATATGTTCTTAAAGGACTAACTACTGACGAAAAGAGTAACTAAAACTTGGTCTATATACAGGTGTAAAAAGGCTGTGTAAATTACTTGATAGAGTAAATAGTGTTTGATGCTTGGCAGGAAATCAATTTCCACACAGGCATATGCTATGGCAGTGTAACGATATGACAGCCCCTGGAGAGCATCCTGTTAATTACTGTATTGTTCTGTGCCTTGTAGGTTTTTTCTCTACTGTAAATCATGGACACAAGGTGGAAATCCATACTCCTGCTGCTGTGAGAATTATCCATGGAAAACAAACGTAAAAATCCTTCATAAAGGCTTGAAAATGTTTGGGCATCAAGAAACGCAGAATTTCAAATAATGAACTCAGATCAGTACAATTGTTAAGATAATTCCTTGATGTTAGCATAACAATAAAAAATTAGATTTTCAGGTTGAGAAGCCTCTTTCCTGTGCAGCAATGTTGAACTGTACTTCTTTTGTGCCAGCAGGCCACTACACACTGTGTTCTGTCCAAGTGCAATGTAAGAGGCAGCCTCTCCTCCCCCAGTTTGATGCATGTCTTGTGCAGAGCCAGGAGCTGCACTCTACGATGCTCCTGTGAGTCCCTTCCAGCTCGGAGTATTCTATGGTTCTACTCTATGCATATTCAGAAAAGCACATTCAGGAGCTGGGCTTGTGAAAGCTGAGAGGTTTCAGCTGATGTCAGGAGTCAGCCCTGAGATGGGGAGAAAGAAGCTGAGTAGAGACAGGGACTTAAAAATCTTCTCTGCCCTGAGAGGTAACAACTCATCCAGGAGCTATGATGGGCATAATATTGGATTTGTGCTTTCCTGTCAAATGTGTATGGAGGCACTCCAGAAGGAGTCCTTGCCAGCCCATCAGACATCTTTTCCAGCACGCAGGAAAAGTATTTCTTCAACCAACCGTTTTATTAAAACCACTCTTCACATGCAACAACTTCAGGAAGTCAGTAGCCACTGCTGATTTGGGCTGGTTCCTTCCAGATCTCACAGCAGAAATGTACATCAAGAGGTCATGAAAAGGAAAGGCAAGAGCCTTGTGTAAGAAATATGATACAAATCAAAGAGTTCAACATAGAAAGACAGCCATAAAAGGAAGCACAAAGACAGTGAAAGTAAGAACAGAAGATGAAATATGAACCTGGATATATTTTCCTATCCTAATGAAGCTTCATTCTTCCTGACCAGTGAAAGTAAGTTTACCAAGTGAGATTTTGTTTGTCTAAGATCACCTTTTCCCCACTTGTCTTGATTTTGCTTTCTTTCAGTTTTCTCTATGTAATACAATATTTTTAGTATTACAAGTACCTTGAAAGGAGAGTTTTCTGACAAAAGCTGGGGTTTGGGGTGTGATAGAGTAGGTGCAGCACAGGGAATTCTTTAGAAAACAAATTTATTTATTATTTAGTAAAATAGAAAACATAAAAAAAGTAATTATGCCAAGACAGTCATAAAAGGAAATATAAAATATGTAGTGGAGAATGAAGAGAGATATAAAAAGAAAATAAAGAAAATCTTGCCTATGCATTTTTTTTGCATGAAGGGAAGAGCAATCTATTAAAATCTATCAGACAAATCAATGCAGATTCACATGTAGATTCTCTGAGTAACAGATTCATCCTGATTGTGCTAGGCAGCTCTCAGCTGTCAACTCAATGAAATGGTGCAACTCCCCACTCCTTCCTGCAACACTCGGGGATGCACAGCTGCAACACTGCCTTGGAGGCAGCTGGAGGATACCCAGGCTAGTGTGCATGGGCACAGTGCAGGGCAGGCTCTCCCCAGCAACCCAATTTCCTGTCGACAAGAACATGCTCACCTTTCCATGGAGCCTGAAATTCGGAGTTTTCCAGAGGTGTGCCTGACACGTGGAAGCAAGCACAGCACCTTTTCTCTTTTATTTGGAGAGACTAATCTTGTTGCAATCTTGGTGATGACGAGTGTGCCAGGTGAACCAGCTTTGCCTGAAGGAACCTTAGATCCAATTCCCTGCGCTGCTGTCACAAGAAATTAAAGGCAGAGCCAAGTAAAAAAATTACACATACATTTGCAGATCTATTCATTCTTTCTTTCTATCTACATCCTCTGTCATAATTCCATTTTCTTCCCCTTTTCTCCAGTATAAATTACTTTGGCATCTTCCTTTCTACTCCCACCAATTCATATATTTAAATTGTTTTCTGCACAATGGTCAGCTTTGCAGGAAAATCCAAATAGGAGATAGCGTTTGCTGCTGAGATGTGGGCAAAAAGTCTCTGTAGGTGATTTTACAGCTCTTCACGAAAATGGAAAACCACATGAATTTGCCAAATTTTCTGCCCAGTGGAAGTTAACGAGATACCACAGACAAAACCAACATGTTTGCTTAGGTTAACTGAAAAAGCTGAAATTCAGACTGACACTGATCTCAACCTATTAACTACTAAGTCCAGGACTTTCAAAAGAGTAACTCCATTACAGCCTTCTGGAAGGATCTCTCCAGATGACTTCTAACATTGTTTGTGTATCCTGACAGATAACAATGGGAGGCTCATCAAGCTTCCTTAGGTATATAGCAAGGAGTCAATTTCCAAGCTTCTCAATTCTATGACATATTTATTCCGAAAGTTCAAAAGTCTAAAAATAAGAGAAATTAAACATTTGCTGTTAGATTGTTTAGTTTGTTGTTACAGCTAGATCAGCAGCTACCAGTTGCTTTTACTGACATAGCATACTGGTTTTTTAATCACTGCAGGAGAACTGTAGCACATAAAATTTTGTTACAGCTATGCATCAGTGTCTTTAAACCAAAAATAGAACACAGAACTAAAATAAAAGACAAGTGAGATATAATTTAAACTAATCTTGAGTCAGGAAAAACAGTTAATCTAAAAGGTACCTAAGTAGAATTGGAAGTTAAGTCCCCAGGAGGAAAATCTAGATCCAAATAAAAGTGCCCTTTACAAAAATATTCTTCCTCTTCTTTCCTTAGAGGGTTTTGCAGTCATTAGACATCTTGCCTCATGATCCAAATTGTCTCTACATCCTGCTTGACTAAAAATGGCCCAGAGTCAGCATCTGTCAGGCATTTAGCTCCTGCTAAACCCCTCAAGGATCCAGACAAAAACCCTACTGTTGCTTGATGTCTGTGTTCCCATATTCCCACTAGGCCTCTGCTGAGGCTTGGATCTCCTTGACCTGGGCTGCATGCAAACCTAGAAAAAGAACCTCACAGAATCCAATCCAGCAAGGTCTGTGTCTACTCCTGGGCTAGTGCAGGAGAAATAATTCAAAGTGTATAGGCTCTGAGAGCAGAGCAGGAGCACAGCAGTACCATCAGAGACTCTCCATCTTTTTTTCTGGAGCTGACCCTGTATTTCCTCCAGGACAGACTGGATGCCACAAGGGTTTCTTCTCTGGGATATGGTGTTTCAGGTATCCTAGTCCTTTCCCGAATCCAAGACAAGGTCTTTGCTGTAAAGATTATACAGTATAAAGCAATAAATAACACATCAAAAAGACAGGTGGACTGACTCACATGAGGCCACAGTTCAGGATATTAATCAAACAAATACTAAAGCCCTTCTCACCTGACTCTCAGCCTGGTATGCCTGGCATACATTTAGCAGGGGATCAGAGTTCCCGTAGATCAGCCATAGCACCATGGAGTGAACTTTATATTCATAGTTCTACCTAATGTGACATATTCTGGTCCTCACAACATCCTCCAGCCTCCTCATCCACCCAGAAAATCAGCTACACTGTATGGCCCAGGCTTTCTTAAGTAATCAGCATTGAATGTTGGTTGTTGATGTACAACGTGGTAGTAAATGGATAGTTTGACACCTGGCTTCAATGAATTCTTGAAATATGCTCTTCATAGGTGTTGTCAATAAAGCAGCTTAAATCTTTAATAGAAGGAATGAACACAAATGTGCTGATGAATAAAACCAAATTTGATTTAGTTTAAAATTAACTATCTTTGAATAGAATACTCGAATAACAGTTTTTGCTTGTTTGTCCATTGTCAATACTTCACATACTGCTGTTTCTTTAGGAACTCAATAGAGTGCAGGAAGGGATATAAACAGACTGTTAAACTCAATGTGTACAGACCAAAGGAGCATAAAAATATTTCTTTTTTTGCCACATACACATTAATCTTTTCACTATTCTAAATGTCATTGATACTGTACTGAGAAATTATTCAATACACTGGAACATCCTATTTCAAGCTGTTTGACTTCTGCTGTGTGTTATTTTTACTATAGATTAGTACCTTGGAAAACTGACTGGAGCTGCGTGGTTTATTAGCGCGACTCCATTCAACACTGCGTGCTTAAAAAAGATCAGCTTCTGCATTATCCAGCTATTGATTACTGGATAAGTAGCCAAATCACCCTCTATTTACATAACGCTGGCAGATAAGTGTATAATGGGCCACCAAGTAACAGGTCTCCAATCAATCCACCAATCAAAAAACAATGATTACTCAGCAGGAGAGGAGACCTTCAGAAGGCAAAGCGATGTCATGGCTGCACACCTCTGTACATGAGCAGTAAGGACCAGGTTAGCAGCAGTGGGGACCACTGGTTCAGTAAAACATCTTTTGGACCTGTCTTTTGGCTGATGGGGATTCGAGAGATCTGTGGACTCCTGCTAATCCTGTTTTGGGGAACAGTTCATCTTTTTTGAAGGACATATCACAGGCTTGGTTGAAATAAGGCAAGCCTACTACTTCCTTTCCTGAACCACCATAAATATGGCAAGATTGAATTTGGATACCCTTTTCTGCACAGCTTTGGCTTATACAGGCACTCATCCAGGCCTCCTTTCCATTGAAACTGAAAGGTCCCACAGTCCATGTAAAGCAAGTCACTTGGGCTAGCTCTCCACAGGCCTCCAGTTTGTCTCATTTTTCTGTTTTTTTGGCTACTTACACTGTAGAGCTTCTAGATCTCATTTGGGCACTGTCATGATTTCACCCCAGGCAGCAGCCAACCCCACACAATCACTTGCTCATTCTCCCACCAGCAGGCTCAGGGAGAGAATCAGATGGATAAAAGCCAGAAAACTCACGGGTTGAGATGAAGACCGTTTAACATGGAAAGCAAAATCTGTACACAAAAACAAAGCAAAATAAGGAATTGATTCACTGCTTCCCACGGGCAGGCAGGTCTTCAGCCATCTCCAGGAGAGTGGGGCCCCATCACACATAGCAATTGCTTGGGAAAAACCAATGCCATCTCTCCAAATGCTCCCTCTTTTCTTCTAATTCCCCCCAGTTAGAACATGATGTCACATGGTCTGGAATCTCCTTTTGGTCAGTTGGGGTCACCTGTCCCACCTGTGTCTCCTCCCAACCTCCTGTGCATCCCCAGACTCCGCACCAGCGTGGCAGCATGAAAAGCAGGAAAGGCCTTGGGTCTGTGCAAGCCCTGCTCAGTAATAACAGAAATATCTCTATATTATCTGTGTTCAGCACAGATCCAAAAACACAGCCCCAAACGCTTTGCCACTATGAAGAAAAATTCTCTCTACCCCAGGCAAAACCAGGGTAGCCACATTGTAACATTACTGAGCTCTTGCCTCTGAGAGAGAGACCGGCCTCAGCTAATTGGAGCTGCTCTGGACAGACAGTCTGGGGAGGAACTGTCTCAATCTGAGACCAGCAATCTGTGAAAGCACCAAATAGTTTCCCAAGGAGACTCGTCCCTCCAACACCCTCACTTGTGATCGTGCTTGGTACCTCAGGACATGAGAAACATTCCCTGAAACAAACCCACACTACTTTGGTGGATCGCAACATGTTTTCTTGTTTTGAAATCTTTGAATGCAAAAGAAAAACATTCAGTTATTAAAAACTAATGGCCACCCTATGGGTCCTGGCCCTCTTGAAGGATAAGGTGAACATGGCCAATATGTACCAGAGGGAGCCAGATGTGTATGTGCAAGCCACCCTCCACACCTACACTACTACAAAGAAATTCTCAGATATTCCTATGTCAAAAATATTAGCAAAAATATTGGTAAAGTTCTTCCTTTATCATCTGCAAAGACAATGAAGATGAGGCATTTACACAGAGAGTAGGTAGGTCACCTCAGTAAAGCCTTCACAAAGATGCAGAAAATATATTTGAGCCCCACTAGCTTTGGGATTGCTTGAGAAAAATCCAGCTGGCATTTAAATTATGGAAACTGTTTCATTTTTAGATGTTAAGACCATCACTTCTGGTCTCTAAAAATGGCTTCATTAAAAAAGATGTGCTTTGACTGGATAACTTACAGATCAGAAGATCTAGTAGACAAGATGACTCTGTTTTATACTGGAAATAATATTTTTGTTGTTAACCCAACTCCTCCCCATCTGCAATAAATGTAAATTCGCAGGTCGAAATTCCATTTTTACACTATAAATTCCAGTTTTTCTCCTAGCTGCCTATTTCTGAACCAAGCAGAACAATCCCACAGAGAAATGATTCCACATGGGTGTTTAAAAAATGTTATAAAACCAGACTAATGTCTTGGAAGGCTTGCGGTGTGCATGGCATAACCACCGTCACGCAGCTGCCCCTTCGTGCTGCAGATCAGATTCCGGATCATTCACAGCACCTGCAGCACAAACAGTCACGTTTACAGTGCTGCTCTCAATCCTCCCACACCCTTATCTGATCCGTTTCCTATGTGTGAGAGTTGTGGTGCTCGTTACGGTACAAGGGACGCTTGTGGAGCGACCATCGTGCTGTAATGAGCATCTGGACAGACGTGGGGAGAAGGATGCATTCTTGCTGCGTGTGGGCAGCAACGAGGAAGGTTACACCTCGAGTTCTTGGCACCGCGCTGATACTGTTGATAGCAATTTCAATGGAAACACTGTCATTAGCAAAATATTTTCCCCACCCGTCTTTATTGCTTGCAAGTTGAGAACTGGCAGTGAAGCAGGGGAATTCCACTGCTCACATATTTTAAATGGTTAGAGAGATGATGTTTTTGAATTATCTTTTTGTAACACATTTTGGGAGGTTTGTCTTATGCTGCATTGCAGAGTCTGAATTTTTTTAAAGACTGTATCCATGTACTCTGAATTGATAAGGAAATGTCTTCCTAGTGCAGTAGCTTTAAAAGACTTGTTTGTTTATGAGTCTGTGTACTGCTATTGGTCAGTATTTTCCTCCAGTACTAAGAAGTTCATATATGATTTAGTATTAAGTAAAAGGCAGTGCAGCAAGAACTCTGAAATGAGAATAGTTCATGCGATGGGCAGCTGCAGATCTATACAGTAGAAAATACCTTTCAAAATCCGGGACATCTGTAGCCCAAGTCACCTCACCAGCTTTAAGGTAGAAAAATATGTCTTGCATCTTGCCTCAAAAAGAACTCAAAAAAATTTAATGAGCCTAGTCCAATATTGACAAAAAGACTTACCTAAAGCAAAAAGAGTAATTCATTTTTCCTAAAGTGTAGATAACTATCCTTTTAAAAATATATGCAATGCTCAGTTTTAAAAACCTGTGATTGCCACCTTTAAGATTCCCTTGGCTGAGCTGATGAAACAGATAAAAGTTGGGAGTGAATGTAGCAATGTCTTCTGTCCTTTCCTGATACAATGGTCTCTGGCATTTCTCACTGTTTTAGTGGTCTTTAGGGACAGCTCCAAGATGGAATTGTGGGGAAGATGCCCTATTACTATTACACCCAGCCTTCATTTATTCCAGCAGAGAGATTGTGCATCCAAAACAGCACACAATTCTTCTTGCAGAGGTTGTGCCACAATTGTCACATTGCACCCACAATCACCATTAAAATTTCCTGTCAGATCTGCCATTAAATGAATAGCCAAATTGTTTCTCTGGTTAACTGTGCTTAGTGCATTTCCAGTAATCACACAGCCCCTGCAGGTGCTTGCAGCCTAATGCAGTATCAGGATGGGGTATAACTAAGTGGCTGGAAAACATATAACGCCCTTTTACAAAAAAGCAAAAACAGAAGCCAAAAAATCAGAGATGTTTTAGAAGCTCATTAGCAACTCACCTGAATGCATTTGTTTTTAAATCCTTCTTCACCACCTGTGGAAAACAGGATATAAAAGTTTATCTAATCTGGAACAGAAAGTATTTGAAATTGCACACACGCTGTTGGATTGCAGTGGTTTAACAGAGCAATTTAACAAGTTACTGCCTACAAAACTGAAATTAAATGTAGCTTATCACCAGCAGAATTCATTACACTGGAATTTCACCAGAAGTATGAATAGAGATATGTTACTTTCTTTGATTTTTCTCATAAAAGAATGGAGCAGATTGGGGTTTTTTTATTAACTTTACACTGAGATGTAACTATTTTTATAGCAGAGTGTAAACCACGGGAAAAAAGTCCCACACTGCCATACATAACCCAAAGTTAGGGTGGAAATGCTCTGATCCAGACACTAAATACTGCAGAAAGAGTACTTCTACTTACACTTCAAAAGATCGTATCTTCTCAACTCCCCACCTTCATCGTACAGTCTTGCCAATTTAGGATACCAACAATTGATCTAGATCATGGTAATCTCACATAACAAATGCCAGCATAAAGGAAATGGGGGAATCTCTGGCATTTTGCTCCACTCTGACTGCAGTTTTGCAAGAATCTGTAATGGTTTTATTCCTCAAGAATCATATTACCATACTTAAAGCTGTTTGTGAAAAGCATTCTGTATGTGTCCAGGCATGTATGTATGTATATCTATATAAAACCACTGCAGTAATATATATGTCAGAATTAGAAGTCCTAATCCAATCCTATCCTTTGTAATATTGTCAAATTTTGTAATATTGTCAAAAGCACAACCATTCCTTCAGAAGTTTTTCAAACTAAGCTCCTATCTCAAGTTCCTTTATTTGCAAAAAACACTGTGGCCTTTGCTACAGGGATCTTTCTTCACTGTTTTGGGGATAATGAAATGTGGTGAATAAACAGATGAAAAACAAAGCCTTCAAAATAATCAAATTCTGACCTACTTACTACAACACAGGGAAGTTTGAATGCAGTCCCAAGATGCCATACTGCTATTGCTTTTTGCCAGGGAAGACAGCAGAGATGTCAGAGTACTGTGAGCAAAAATAAACTTCAGTTCTGGTCAATGCATGCTATGGGGGCCAGAGCAAGGATCAAAGCTCACTTATTCTGCTGTCGCTCGTGCAGGATCCACCACACGCTCCCTGAAAGACAGCACCCACAGCAAACTGGGGGATTTCCAGATATCTGCAAAAGGCAGCACAAGCTTGAGGGCAAGAGCAGCAATCTCATTCCCTTCAGCTTGATGCCCTAGGCAGCTACCTACTTTGCTTATGATCAGACCAGTCATGCAGTAGAAACAGGAGGCAGGAGGTGAATATCCTGACAAATCTACTAGATCTGATGTGCTCAGCTATTGACAGTGCTGTATTGTGTTAGAAAGATTAAAATCAATATGAGGTCATGCTAAACTGATGGGTTTTGTTCTTGTTAGGTACAGCCACTGAGTAAAAGAAACATTCAAGCCATAAGATTGCAAGGTAATGCTCCCAGCCCTACTAAAAGCATAGGAAAGAAATATCAGACACATGCAGCCCAACAACTCAGCAATTCCTCAGAATGCTTCACAGACTTTTGAAAATTTGATTCTTGATGGGGGAGAGAAATGAGCTGAAAATGTAGATGGCAGAACACGACTTGTCTTCTAAGAGGCTCTCACCTCTCTTAGGAGGAGAAGGGGCAAAATAAGCACCACAGACTTCAAATAAATAGACTTTCCAGTAACCATGTGTGTGTTACCACTTGCTTACAAAGAAAGAGACAGTGAGGCAGAGAGAAAGAAGCTCCTGATTTTCTGCCAGCTGCAAAGCAGCGAAATAACTCTATTGATGAAATCATCATCTCTAGCCTCTGCCTGCTGGGCACAGTCTGCTGGGACTGAGCAACGAAGGTGGAGCCTTTCATGTGGAAACTGAGGTGCCTCATGCCATGTGACCCAGAAGACAGCCAAAAGCTGCCTCATATTCAAAGCCTTGTCTGTAATTGCAAATGAGACCAAGTCTAGTTTGTTGTCTTAGAAAATAAGTACATTTGCTCCTGTTCTGGAGAGCAAGATTTGTTCAAAAAAAATTTAGTATTGTTTGAAGCTGAACTGGTCTTTCATTTGCAGTAAGGGTAATTGAGTAGAAGAAACAAAGGCATTGATTTATTCTGGTGCCTCCTGCTAGTTTTTTTCTTTGACTAGTCAGTTGTCTAACTGTTAATGACATAGAGGGTTCATGACTAATGCCAAGATTTTTTTAATATTGTTGACAAGCTGAAGGGCAACATGTTGTGTGGACTGTGGGTCAGACTTAGAGAAATCTGAACTCTAGGTTTCCAATGTGTATCTATATGAGAGTTATCAAGTTTTTAATCTGTTTGCCATTTAAGAGCATGAAAATCATATACATGATTTGTCAAAGAAACTATAAAAGTTATCAGTTTGGCTCTTGAATAAGGATGATGAAGTAATGGAAATTATATACCAAGAACAAAAATCTACCACTCTTTTTGGCAGAGATAAAAAAATAAGACATTTCTTTCAGCATTAAGGGGCAGGAGGTATAGGGTCATGCACCCAATGGCAGAAGAGGCTATTTTAAATATGGCGTACAAACAACTCTGCTTATAATTAAGACTATGCCAGCTTTTCACCTTCAGCTAAAACTTCCAGAAATTATTCCTTCTTTCTCTCATGGAATTTGTCAGCAGTTGCAATAAGACAACCAGATAATGTAAATCATACACTACCTTGAGAGTAAAAAATATTTAAATATTTTCTCTTCCCTCTTCCTGCCCCAAAGGAACCATTTATTTAAACTAAACTGTTGCTCCACAACACTGCATGAAATTCAGGAAAGGTCATGAAACCAACATACTCACCAACTAGGTGTGGAAAAAGAATTGTTTCATTATTTTGAGGGGACCCATTTGTGAATAGCTTCCTGTACATCTGTTAGCAGAGTTGAAAGACTCTGCTATTTCGCCCGTTAATTCACTGAGTTGTAAAATTTGAAACACAAATGTGAGATTGGTACCTACAGTTCATATAGCAATCCGTCAAACCCCACCTTTTCAGCAAAAGGTTTTTCCAGAGCCTGAACTGTGATCTGAGGAAAAATCAATCTGTCACAGAATATCCCTTGTGAAATACACTCTAAAGAATAGAAACAAACAGTGATTCTCTCTTACCCCACATTGATGGGGGGAAGAATCCCTTTCCTTGGGGGCTGAGACAAAAGAGGATAGCAAATGGTGTAACCCGAATATTGAGACAGTCCCAGCAGAACGTTTAAAATAAGATATTGAGGAAATATGAGGAAGTCAGCGCAATGCTATTTGGTGAATAAAAACGCTGAGGGAATTCAGTGCATGATGATGAAGTTGTAGATGCAGAGAGAGAGGGAGATTCTATAGCTTATAATAGAGTAGGAAATAACATAAAAAAAGAAATGGTGTGTTCACACCAGATGAACATGATGAGATTGCAGTTTGTCAGAGCTGCATCACTCAAAAGCAAGGCTGGTCATGCAAAACACCTTTCCATGGTATTGTGTGTTTGTGCATATCACATCACCCATCCCATCGCAGCAGATAAATGCATTTTATGTTGCATTGGCACAGCTTTCACTCTTCCCAGTTTGAAAATTCAGGCTATCCCAGCACTATAGACTGCCCCTCTTTTCTCCAAGAAAAGACAAAATTAAAGAAATCTAAAAGTTATTAAAAGAGTGTTATGACTTTAATGTCTCGGACCTCCAGTGTAGAAACACAGATTTGTCTATCTCACTTGGAAGAAGGAAGCAAACACATTTTGTAGGGTTATTTAAAGAGTGTGCCTATGGCTACCTTTATGAGAAGGCCCATCATTTAATATATGGATGATCGCAGTATCATTATATGTTTGTGTTAATTTAAAAAAATATGGAGGATTCCCTGGCCTGTTGATACCTCCATAGAACCCCACAGTCTTAGGAAAAATCCTTCCTGTTTTGAGGGGGGGAAAAAGGGGGATTTTCTTTCTTCCTTTTTAGAGCATAATCTGTAGCTGTTTGAAGCTATTCAGGGATTTGATATGTTAGCAGTTCTAGAAGAACTAGTTCCTAGTGTCACACTAGAAAAAATAAGAAAGTAATAACCAAGGAGGTAAATCCTATCACTTAAATTTTTTTCCAAAGATATGGAAGGCAGAAGTAGGCAGATATATCTTTTACAATGCTCAAGAAAGAGAGTAATGAGTTCCTTTTACTGGTAATATCTTACCAAAAAATATCCTTCTTTCTCCAGAAAAAAAATCCATCCAATTTGTCCATCAATACTTGTATTATACTGTTTTCCTATTGTTGTAGCAGTAGAAGAGCTGGGCAAATAATTAACTGCTTGAATATCAGTGCAATTATTTGTCAAATAGAAGAGTTGATCTGTAGTGCTTATGCATTAAAATCAAAGTTTTGCAATTGCAAAATTTAGTAGGAACTATCTTAATCGTGGAAAATAATGGTATTATGCCTGTTAATATTTCGAGCATTGCAACATAAAAATGAAAAACCTTTGAAAAACTCATGTTTACAACACAAGCAGGCAGAAAAGATTATTTCGTTGTCTCCAAAACAACCTAATTAACAAGGCTAAAGCTGGTTTTGGCAGTTTGCCTCATCACACAGTGACCATGACCAAAAAGTCCTCCAGGCTTTGGATTTTTTTTCGCATGCTCATGTTTTCTAGACTCCGGTGTCTCTCTGCTTAGTGTCATAACCCAGAAAGATCCTCTAACTGGAAGAGGCATTGTGAGATCTCTGCCATCTGCCACAGCTCATTTGGTGTGGACGGGACCAGATTGGATTCGGACTAGACCAGATGGGATTCGGACTGGACCTGGGTCAACCTGTTAAAAATCCACTCTCACCAGCAGTCACACCAAAAAACTCCCAGCCGCTTCCATGTGACCATTCTGCCCTTGCACTGGTGCCTCACCAACGACTCGAGGCTGCCCCGCTGGAGTTACTGAGCTCCAGCTATGTCCTGAGAGCCACCTCCTAGAGCTTATGTGCTGCCAACACCTAGTCTAGCTACCTACCCAGCTCTAATGCTCTGAATATATATCCTTCCACAGGTGGATGCCGGGAGGTGGTCTTCCTAAAGGTCTGTAGCCTCCAGAATTGAGCAAATCACTGCAGAACTGGTTATGTGAGTCTACTTCCACCAGCAGCAGGACAGGCACAGAGAGAGCTCTCTCCCACCGAGGAATCCCACTGAAGCCAGACAAAGCGAGAGTGTGAAAAGCTTCTGGCAGGAGGGAGGCGGCTTTCAGACGTCTTTTGTGAAGCCATCTGCTCTTTGCTGATATCTATCAGGGCATTTATATACCCAGAATGAAAGGTATCCTTGCAAATAAATCAACAGGGTTCATATTACCGTACAACAGTGATGCAATCAAGCATGTCCTGAGTATTTTTATATTTTACATATATTCACACAGAAAAACAAAATTATAAACTCTCTCCAAAAATCCCCAAACAGTCTGGTAGGTCTTCCTTGATAAGTTAATCCTCTGCAGCCATGCATGATAAAATGGACTCAGAATGCTTTCAAAAACATTCATGCTTTTATCTTCAAAGAGAAGATGCATTTATTCTAATTTTTTTCTTGTTGTTATTCGCCTCATGTTTTCAAGGTCTTTAGGTTTCATGTTTTCAAACCAAGATATTTAAATTTCTTTAAAAAAATTTAAAGGGTGCATTATCATGCAATTTCATGATTCCAATAAACTGGCTTTAAATAAAAGTATAAAATGTCGCAAAATTGAGATGAAATCATCTTGCTTAACATTAAAGCTATAAAATCTTGGCATGTTTTCTAGCAAAATCATTGAAATTCGTCTTGATGAGCTCAACACATACAGGAAAAATCAGAATTTAATTTCTTTTGCTGAAAAAGTCTTGGCAAAAGAGCTCCTAAGGAGGTCACTTCTATTGCAAGGTGTACTTTTGGGTCAGAGAAGAGATAAAAACACTGAACTCTGCAGCCCACATGAAAATGTTCTCTTTCCTGCCTGCAGCCTGGCAGGCTCAGATGAGCCACCTTCAACTTGGGAATAGCTGAGGTGCCCTTTGGCCTGTTGTACCCCCAGCTTCATCTGTGTCTGGTTCTTCCAGACTCTGCAAGAATCCTGGATTCACCCTGCCAGACCAAAGCCTCATCCTGAAAGGCTGGCAATAGTGGACTAGCAAGCAGTTTTGGACTTCTGACTGGGTTTGGGCATATGCTTAATGGGCAGGCTAAAATTAAAGCCGGGAAGGTGTTTTAAGGATATCAGATAATTTTTATTTTTGTTTTAAGGTGATTTTTCACAAATCGATAGATGAATTATAAAATTAAGATACTTGTCTGAAAATAAGATAATTCTCCTTTAAGACATTTTAGAAATGAAAGCATTCATTAATTCTATGTAAAAGTACCCTTTTTATTATTTGCAAGGAACTTTGATGTATACGTTTATCAGCTTTCACTCTTGTAAGTGTGAATACACTTCAAAGCCTCAGGATTAAGGCCCTGTTTGTATGGAGGGAAGCAATAAACCGAAGGGCAGAAGTCTTACGATCAGAGAATGTGCACATCCCCTTGGAATGTATTATCGTCCAAGAAATTGTCTAAGACACTAAAAGGAGCTTTGTTTGCATTTAGATTTCTTCCTTTTCTTAAGCTGTTTGTTTAGAAATGGGTCACTTACCATAGCAGATGTTTCCTCGACACAACATATTTGTGGCACAGATGAAGAAAACTTTCCAACTCCCTTGTTTAAGTAATTATAATTTAATAATCCATTTTATTATTTTTAGAGCAGACAGAAAAATTAGTTCAGTATTCCAGTTGTTCACCTGTATTCTCCCCCCCAACTCAAATTTTTACTGATAAACTGCTGTGGGGAATTTCAGTAATTTCCCTAATAAAAAATATAATCTTCCCATGAATGTGCAGTTTCAAGCCACCAGAAATTATTCAGGAAACATCACTTAGCTGATTTATGCACCAGAATGTAAATGAAGCCTCCTTTTTTTTCCCTGCCACCACTAAAGCTGAGGCATTCACTGCTTTCATTTCACTAAGTTCCCTTTTTTCCAGTTGCCATAGAAACCAGGGTGCCAGTCAGGCTGCCGAAGAGGCTGCCATTGCAGGTGCTTTGCAGATACTGTATTAATAAATGGAGAAATAAATAAATAAATAAGACCCCCATTTTCCTCAAAAAAACAGCAGCAAAAAGCACATCACTTTGCATTTGTGTTGTTGGCTTGTGTAATTTGGCTACTGAGACTTTATAGAAAACAGCGCCTTAGAAAATAAGCATGCATGTATTTCTTGTACCTGGCAAGCCCGTTGTGTATATTTACAGCCTTCTCTATAGCAATCAACTAAAATATTGAAACAACATTAACTAACTGAGTAGAAGAGAATGAATCCTAAAAAGAAAGGGAGATTAAGAGAGTGTGTGTGCACAAGCATGCAGCTACTGACTTATTCATGCACATGTTCGGGTTATGTGCCTGGGATTAATAACAACTTCAGGTCATATTTGTACAATGATTTTGTTGTTCTGAAGAATTTAAAATAATATAACCTTGATCTAAGAAATTAGAATCGATCGACCAAAAAATAATTTAAAAACCCAAGACCTAGCCTGATTTTTAGCATGAGGAAAAGCAGCTCAGGGGATTGCTTGATCAGTCCACCTGGGAATCCCCCATAACCTCAGAACACTTTTGTCTAAGTTCAGTGAAATCCACCTTGAGTGTTGTGTCCAGTTTCGGGCATCACAATATGAAAAAGACATTAAGCTATTGGAGAGCATCCAAAGGACGGGACAAGGTTGGTGAAGACTCTGGAGGGGAAGCCGTGTGAGGAGTGGCTGAGGTCACTTGGTCTGTTCATCCTGGAGCAGAGGAGACTGAGGGGAGGCCTCATCGCAGACTTCAACTTCCTCGTGAGGGGAAGAGGAGGGGCAGGCACTGATCTCTTCTCTGTGAAGTGATGTGGGGCCAGTGACAGGGCCTGAGGGAACGGCCTGAAGCTGAGCCAGCGGAGGTTTAGTTTGGATATCAGGAGAAGGTTCTTCATCCAGAGGGTGGCTGAGCACTGGAACAGGCTCCCCAGGGACATGGTCACCAAGTTTGGCAGAGTTTAAGAAGCATTTGGACAATGCCCTCAGGCACACACTATGATCCGTGGGGTGGTGCTGTACAGGGCCAGGAGTTGGACTCAGTGATCCTGATGGGTCCCTTCCACCTCAGCATATTCTATGATTCCATGATTCTGTGATTCTAAAATGGATACAAATAGCACAAGCAATTATTCATGTAAAATAATTTGCAAACATTAGCAAATGGAAGAGAGATCAGCACCTCCAAAAAGGAAAGGCAAGGATGCCTCTGTTAGCTATTGTATTTGACACTTTTCATTAAGACAAAAATCAAGCACACAAGAAGTGTCACTTAATTCTCTCCATAAAAAAAATCACATTTTACTAAATGTAGGAAGTGGAGGGACTGTACGACTTACAATTGTACCTACGATATATCTTAACTGTATAGAGAAAGCTCTACAGTTATTGATGATTTAGGTGTTCATAACATTTTAGTAAAATTTAGACATATTATTTTCTTTCATGGTCCTGATTCCCCTCATATTTCTCAACAAAATTAATGTTAGTGTTAGTCTTCCAAGGAATGAATCATCTGCCAGAGTTCTCCAGACAGACTATTTATCCAACACATAGATTAAAATCAACATATTTAAGATGTAAAATAAAAACCAAACCATGAACGACCCACATTGCAGACCAGTAGAAGTCTGAGGCTTTGCAAATACTTACATTCAAATGAAGAAGATGTCCTTGGGTTTCTCCAGTTCTGCTCTGGTGCCTACAATCTCGTTATTGTACAAACCACCGTAGGAAGGGTTGCTTTTTACTGTGGTTATTTCTTACGTGACCTAGACATGACGTGGTGATAAGTGGCACGAAGCCTCGAAGGAGGCTGGCAACAAGCAGTGTACCCAAGGGTCAATATTCAGTCCAGACCTTTTAAACATTTCCATTAACGGGGACTGGATCTGGGCTATGGAGTTTGGTGGACACTCTGAAAGTTTGCTGATGATACACAACTGGAAGGAGTGGCCAGCACCAGAGGGATGCTCCTACACAGATCCCAGCAGGCTGGGAAATTGGTCTGACAGGAATTTCTTGAAGTTTGACATGGAGAACTGAAAAGTCCTGAATCTGGAAAGGAAAAACCCCATGCACCAGTATATTCTAGGGGCCGCCCAATTTTCTGCAGGAAAGGACCTAGGTGTCCTGGTGGATACCAAATTAAGATAAGCCACAAATATGCCCCTGTGGCAAAGAAGGCCACAAAGATGGTATCCTGGGTTACATTAGGCAAAGTTTTGCCAGCAGAATGAGAGAGGTGATCCTTCCCCTCTCCTGAGTACTGGAGAGGACACACTTGGAGTACTGGGTACAGCTCTGGGCTCCTCAGTGTGCCCCAGGGAGAATCCTTAACAAAAGACCACTAAGATAATGAAGGGACTGGAGCATCTCTCCTATGAGGAAAGGGTGAGAGAGCAGGGACTGTTCATCCTGGAGAAGAGAAGACTCAGGAGGGATCATATTGTATATAAATACCTGAAAAGATGGTGCAGAGAGCACAGAGCCAGGCTCTTTTCAGAGTGCCCAGTGACAGGATCACAGGCAGTGGGCACAAACTGAAACACAGGAGGTTCACTCTGAATGTCAGAAAGAACTTTTTAACTGTGAGGATGACTAAGCCCTGGTCTAGCTTGCCTCAAGAGGTGGTGCAGTCTATGTTGTTGAAGATTTTAGAAAGCCATCTGAACACAGTCCTGCTGTCACTAGGTATCCTTGCTTGAGGAGGCGAGTTGAGTCAGATGGTCCTTTCCACCAACAACAATTCTGTGATTTTGGGACATAAAGTCATCACTTTTCCCTGAAGGGTTTGCCAGTTCAGGCTTCAATCTAACAAAGTGAAATAGCCTTTGCCATTGGAATCAGTGGCACTCAGCATCTCCTTCAAAATCAGGCCTATGAGATGATATACTGATTGAAAAAAAGTCTCTCAAGTTTTCATTGCTAGGATATGGAACATCTTTGTCATCTTCTGTTATTCAGTATATCATCAAGTTTATGACATTGCATCAAATCATTTTTATGACTATTAAATCAGTAAAATTACAGTTTTATGCCTCTATCACCTCTTATCCATTATTATTCCAGAAATTCTCCTAGATTTTACTGCACATTCTAGAAAGAAGGAAAGAAATCTTCTCTACTATGCTGATGTGAAATGGTTTGAAATCCTACTCCAGCCAATGTAAACAAGCCAAATCATAGCTGTAAAATACTATCCTGTGTCTGGCATGATCTCAGCTTTTTGCTCAGAAAATGACTGTAAATTACAGAAGAAGTTTGGTTGAAAAAGGCAATTTCTCTTCCACTTTCATCACCTTCTAGCCTGTTCCATTCCAAGCACCTGAGATCCCACTGAAAAAATATTAGCAGGGAAAGGTAATCAGAGGAAGGGTTGCTGCAAACATCCTTATTCTCAATATCAGTCCATGTTTTACCAATAGCATATGCATTATATTTTCTTGTCCTGAAGGCCAGAGGGGAAAAAGGAAACAAAAAAAAGAAAACAAGCAAATAAAGAAACTTGCTCATCTGCATCCATGAGGCAAAAAGCTGAATTTTGTAGTGACATCAGAGTGAATTTCAAAGATACACTGGCGAAGGAAGAGGGAAGGAATGGGAGAAGCAGGATGAGTTTTGGAGATGGGAAGTTTCATAAAGTAAAGAAAGACTTAGAAGGAAGGAAAGCTTGAGGAGTTGTGTTTCTTGAAAGGGGTCAGCTGAGATCGGGACATTGCAGGGAATTATGGGTGTCACTGGGCTCTATGTAGGGTTAGGGGGTGCCTTCATCTCTTTCTCTTTTGTTATTCCTGAAACCCCCTAAGGTGTCCACTCCTGAATTACAGGATCATAATTCTCTTCCCCTCACCATCATCCCCTTTGTAGTCAGCTTCCTTCTCCACCAGTCTGCTTCCAGGAGCAACTGCTTATTTGGCTTATGAGTTCCTCATTTTTTACATTTGCTCCCTAAGTAATTCATTGACAACTGTTAATACAGGGTAATGAGCCTGATGAACTTCAGCTATGACCCAGCATGGCTCTTCTCATGCCAATAATATATTCACCAGAAAAAAATTTTTAAGGAGAAGTTCTGCTTTTAGCATGGGATTTTTTAGGAGCTTATCAACAGAAATTGAATTTCAGAGCACTAGTATAACCTGCTCAGCAAAAACAGAGCATATAGTAAAAGCAGTGGAAGCTATGGAGGTTTCTTCATCGATATAATTAACTGCACTCAGTAAGCTGTATCCATCCATGGGTTTTCTGCCATCTTAGTCCAGCACATTGTTCATTGCTTTTAAAGACATCTACGGATGCCTGTGCAGTTGGAGGTAGGCCATTCATGAATGTCACATTCTCAAAGAACTAGTTGAAAAAATTGAATTAACTATCCATAGATTACAGTCTTCTGTAACTCCCACCAATAGAGAACAGATTTGATGCCACTAGTTGTAAAATACATTCTAAAACACATTTGCGTAAACAAATCTCCAGAAATAATATTTACATTCTAATGAGGAAAAGGAAAATAATTTTGTAAAATGGATCAAATTACAGAAATCAAAATCTCGACCTTGTTATTACTTTTACATAAGACTTTTTTTAAAGCTCTGATTTGGAGCTGCCAGTGGAGGGTTTCTGGAAAAGGCAAATAAACTGTTGCTTCTGCTTTCATTATTTCTGTCTCATTTCAGTCTGTAATGTTATTTGATGCCAAGATCATTCCACAGTATAGTTTGTACAAAAAACCCCTCCTTTCTGTTAGATAAATGTGCTGTTATATTTTCAAACAGGCAAGAATCTATAAAATTTTTACATGTAAATGGAAAAATGCTTATATTGGTAAGAGAAAACTAAGCCACATCCTTTTGTGGTCTAACCATCTGCCCCTTAACAGACAAGGTTTTTTAGAAAAGTGTTTTAACTCTGAGTGTGTCTGAAGCTTCAAAATAGGCTGTTCTTTTTCTCCTTTAGTGACCATAAATATAAACAGAATGTAAGAATTTCTGGATTTAGGTTTCTCTTTCTAGGCAACAAAGAGAGAAACTTTTACTGTGTACCCCCATTTAGGCAAGCTGGATTATAAGAATGTCACCTTTACAAAAAAACAATGAGCCTCAGAAATATCTAGTAAAATTGGAGACAGCTCTGAGCATTTCTGAAACACATTCACATTCAAGTAGTCATCACCTACTACTTTCTTTTTAGACGCAAGAAAAGCTTGAGCATTTGAAGACAGGTAATCGAAATTTTGATTTAATTTAGATTTGGATTCTGTTCGAGTCCATCTGTACTTAATGTAAATGCTAAAGAGTTCAGAAACAAATATACATTAGAACTGGCAACACTCACCTGGGCAAAGCTCCTCTGAAATCAGTGTAAACGTGCCTCAATTAAGTTTCCAGGCTGGAACTTGCTTGGAATTAGAGATCATAAACATCTGCTGTATATACTGTAATATTTGTCCATACAATTTTCTCAAGAGACAATCTTAAATATGTAGTGCATGTCTTAATAAGAAGAGAGGAAAACTTGGTTTTGATTTGTTTATATGATGGCAAGAATACTGATGTCATAAAGTAAAATGGGAAAATATAGCAAAGTATTGCATAATTTAACCTCCTGCTGAGATGGAGCAGAACATGCCAGGGGCCCTTGGTGGTAGTTACCACACTGTTATATTCTCATGGCTTGTTTTCTAAGCCTGGTAGAACTCTGGAAAACAGATGGAAGGGAACCAACCGTGGAGTCCTGCAAATTTCCAGGAAATACTGATTATATAATTTATGCTAGTCATTTCACCAAAGGGCCAATTGCTACTGAAGACCAAAATAATACAGAAGAACCTTCTGAGTAGACAAACGCAGAGCAGATGCTCAAAGGGAGGCAACAGCTTGTCAGAATTGGGGGTGGTTGTGGAGAAGTGAGAGTAGCAGTCACTGTGGGACTAAAGACTGCCCAGCTTCACTGACTCAAGCCTAGAAGCTGTAAGAATTAGCTAAGGCAAACAGTCCACTATTTTGGCAACTTTAACTTGAGATTTAGCAAGTGGAAAACACTGGGATTTCCACTAGGAAAATGTCTACTCTCTGAGTGAGACCGGTTAAGGAGGATATAGAGCTCTGCCTACCCTCTGAGCCTGCCTTGGGCCCAGCAAAGTGTACCGTGGTTTGATTTCTCTTCAGAACTAATGTTTTGAAACTGTTGGCTTTGATTGATTTTCTATCATTTCCTTGCCTGTACTTTTTAGCAGGCATTTCCAAAACCAACTTCGGGGCTAGTGGAGTAATTCCAGCAGTCTCTGGGAAGAAAGAGGATTCTCCAGAGAAAACACCAGATTCTACTACACTCATTCTGAATCACCCTCTGGAGAAGTCTTATTTTCCCTACGGGCCATCAAGAGACGTCAGGGACATTTATCTCATTAGTAGTCTACAATGGCCTTTCTGAGAGTTTCCCTTGTGTGTTTCCACAAGTCTCTCCCGCTAAGTTAACCAGAAACCGTGGGATAGATTCACTCCTGCTCTAAGCCGACTGACGCCAGCAGGGTTTTCTTCCAGAGAGAAACTCAATCCCAACACTTCTATTTAGTCTAAATCTGTATTAAGTTTTATTTATTTGTTTTCATTGTCATGCCTTTTAATTGGCTGTGTTCTTACAAAACACACTGTTTTCCTTTCCAGAAGAAAGAGGGGGTATGACTTTCTCAGAAATATTGAAATGACTTAGGAGTTGAAGTCTTATTGAAAATCAGGCTTCTGAAGTAGAAAATAATCCCTCTACATTCAAAAGGCAGAATTATGTCAGTCACCACATCACTGAACCTATCCCTGGGCAAGTAATATATTCAGGAGCCAATTGGGTCTGATATTTTAATTACAGATCATATCAATTTATTAAAGCTTAATGCTACTTTCCTTGAAGAGGCAGAGGGAAATGGCACCATGGCAAAACTGGAATACAGTAATCCCATTTGCTGTGCCTGCCACCTACTTTTACAGCCAAACACATAATAGATTTTTGGCAACCTAGATATGCCATTTCCCTTACATTTGATGCATTTTAATATAAATGGTAAATGACTTCAGCATTTCCTGGAAATGTAGAAGCGGTGAGCATGTATGTCTCCTTGGGTGCAGCAGATGGAACAGGACCATGAAAATCAGTGGGAATGTCTGCAAAGCCTTTTGCATGCTTTGGCTTGCACCCATAACGAGACTATGTGTTTGGAAAAACCTCTCCATGGCTACCTGGGAATCACATGAAACACAACAGAAATGGAAAGCAAAACATGTCTCTGAGTGCATGTTTGGCATTAGGGTTGGGTGCCACCCTCTATGTTGTGGTGGCCTGGGAAGTCTTCTCCACTCTTCCTTTGGCAATTCACCTCAGAGAAAGCAGGATGCTGAATTTGACTGTGTACCCAGAACAGAAATCCTGAAAGAGCAATTGAAAGAGCACAGAATCATTTTGATATTTTGAAAGGAAGTAACAGGAATAAGTGTATTTTTCCCTTTCTTGAACTCAAGTATGAATGCCTTTTGCAATCTCTGTTGGGAAACGACTCTAACTTATTAAGTCTTTTACCTTGAGCATGTACAGAATCAGCAGAGTTTTTCAGGTCCTGCTGCCTTGCCCCCAGAAATAAGCCTTTTTCTTAATAGCTAGTGGACAGCTGCAGCCATACCGATCTTGACTTTTACTTATGTGCTGCTTACAGTGGTTCGACAACAACTTTGTTTCATTTATCCCTGGATTCCAAACTGAAATAATAACTTCTTCTTCTGAGGGAAGTAATTCTTATTCTGCTTGTACAGCTACAAGTAGAGAAAGAAAAAGAAATTAAAAACGCATAAGCCCCAGTGTTACACATAAAAATACCAAACAGCTTTGTTGTAGCAAAACTATATGAAAAAAAAAATCATAAACAAATATAATCAAAAAAGATGGACACTGAAACATAGTGGTGACTTAACATCTAAAAGTGATGCATTAGCCCAGGCTCAAAACCTCAGAGCCACATAGGTTGCTAATATTTTGTCAAAGTTAGCAGGGGTCTTTGCCTCCTGGGTAGGATGATAAGGATGTTGCAGGGTCTTAGAGACGCACAGGGCATTGAACCAGGCTGGCTTGGGCTCATCTTCTGTTTGCCAAAGACTTTATGCACTTCTATAGCCACAAACACTTCACAAGTAAGAGAACGAAAAGGGCTTTAGTGGCTTGTTTAGACACATCCAACAGTCCTGCAGATCAGTTAGGTTCAGGTAGTTCACATCCATGTCGTGGGTAAGCAACCAAAGCGAAGCCCATGGTTTTGTGAAGCATGAACACTTTCTGCAACAGCTTTGCAACATCAGTTGTCATGTTTGCACTGTGAGTAGATGTTGAAAGTTAAGGAACTGTCTCCAAGTTTCAGGAGAAAACTTAGCAATACACAAAATGACAGAATATTCTGAGTCTGAAGGGACACAAGGATCATTGAGTCCAAATCTTAAGCCAATGGCCCTTACGTGGAGCCACCCGTGACCTTGGTGGAATTAACACCATGGTCCAAACAACTGAACTGATCTCAGGATCAGATGAAAACAAACAAACAAACAAACAAACAAACAAAAAATTTTCTTGTAAATATTTCAGGTACCACCAAATGATCGTCATGCTCAGAAAGGCATGGAAGACAGGGAAAACCTGCCGTTGCAATTGCCACTTATTGCATATTATTTGACTTAGTTAATTGTAAATACTTCAATGATTGTTTTCACCTCTGTTAATGTCAAAGGCTTTTAGTTCTTATTTTAACATCTTAAAACTAAAAAATATATTAAGGATCTAGATTTCTTGTGACATTGCAGATGCAGCTGGCTCAAGGGTGTCTTTACAGTGCTTTTGCTTTTCAATGCTCTGTGTCAGAAATTCTGAAAAGTGAAAAAAATGCTGTTTTTCATTTCTGTTATTAATCTCTTATCTACATTTGTTGATCACAAAAGCACAAATGACAAATACATTACTGTGTACAATTAACCATGAACTCTAGAGTGCACAGTGAATATAGCTCAGGAAAGGTTTACTAAAAAAGTTAATAAGTTAATCATATCGAGTTAGTAATGTGTGTAGGTATTAATTTCAGTTGCACTTGCAGAGTAATTGTGCATCTTGAGGAAAAATTAGCTTATCTTTGGTGCCATGCAGCTAAAAACGAGCACTGAAAAATCTTTCCTTGAAAAATAATTTCGATATCTCTATATTTCAGTACTTATGAAACTACCTTTTGCATCCTGACATGTCTTCTGCAAAAGACTTCTAAGTTTTCGCCCCGCTCGCCATACAAAAACAAGTAATAGGGTTGCTGAGAGAAATAGCGTGTCTGCCTGTCAGTCTATCCTGCTGATAAATTTTGAGACTTCTACAAAATCCCAGAACAGTCTCCAGAGAGGGAACGTCTGGAGATCATCTGGTCCAAGCCCCCATGCTCAAGCAGGGCCACCCAGAGATGGTTTCCCAGGACTACGTACAGACGGCTTTTGAATATCTCTAAGGATACAGAGTCCATCACTTCTCTGGGAAACCTGTGCCAGTGCTCTGTCACTTTTACAGTGAAAAAGCTGTTCCTCATCTTCAGAGGGAACCTTCTGCATTTCGGTTTGTGCCCATTTTAACTCAATTTCATCACACATGTAAGGGGAGAAGACTGCAGGGCTCTTGAAGTGGTATGAAAGCTACTAGCCAGCAGATACGACAGCTCAGGTGAGTAAGGGCTGCTACCACGTGAGCATAAGATAGCTGTTCACATCAGATGGTCAAGCAGCGTGTGCATAGGTGGCTGCCTACACTCATTCTGGCTTCTGATGTGTAGAAGTACCATCACAGGCATATTAAAAGTGGGTTAATGCTATGAGGGGGTAGCTTGGAGGCCCTAGGACATTAATCTGTAAGAAAAAGAATTTCTTCCAATCCAATACTCTTAGAAAAAATTGCTTTCTGTGCATAGCTAAGTCTGCTCCTTGCAGTAGATGAATATTGCAAATAAAACCTTCATTGTCAGTGGACTTGGAGGACCCAGTGTTATAGGACAAAAGCTACCTTCATCTATCAGTGAACCCAATGTTACTAAAATCTATAGGTATGTATTTATGAATATAAGTTTTGCTAGGACAAGGTTGATTTTTTCAGTGGAAGACAAGTTTATAATATAAACATCTTTATTCTTCACCAGAGTGGAAACTGTCTTGATTTCTTTGTGTCTCAACAACTCACAAGGAAACAACCCCTTTTCCAAGAACTTCTATAAATGTTACAGGACCAGGATCCCTCAGGTAATCATGCAGCAGACAGCCTTCCAGGTCCTGAGAAAGCAAGCAGGCTCTGAGTCTTGGGAATTTGTGTTGTTCTCAGTTTTGATTTGTGCAGGAGTTCGCACAGATGCAATTTTGACAGATGAGCTGAAGGGAACTTCACTCCTCTTAAAGTTTTATCTCAATGCGGCCTTGCTCCCTTGGAACTGAACAACGATAATGGGCTGAAGTTGTTTATCTGAACCCTGACCATCCAATTTCAGGGCTTGTAGAAACTGAGAAAGCTGTGTTAGCAGAGCTCCAATATCACTGATTACTATTTGGTAGAAATCAGATGGAAAGATATTTGCGATAGCTAAGCAGAGAAGCGAGGAAGATCTCAAAGTACAAATTTGTCTCAAAAGTAAATAAGTACCTGTACTTGTCAGCTATTTCCCTTGCACCTTTCATTGTTACTGAAGTTTGGACAATAATCTGTATTCTGTTCTATTTATTATTCAGGCTTCACATTGCAGTGTTTCAACACTTTCCATATGCATAGAGAACAGCATGATTACGAGATGTCAGATGCAGTTTTCACTTTCTATCATCCTCTCCCTGAATATTGGCACTCAGGCTGCACAGGTAGGCTGAAACAGCACCTTTACATGTTTGGCCAAAATAGTGCCTTGCTTTCTTGCTTAGTGATTAGAGCAGAAGGCAAGTCTGTGAGAATCTCAAGTTTGTGCTTCTGGCCAAAAGAATAACTACTTATCCAGCAAAGAAATTGAGAGAAAACAACTGGAAATTATTATTGAATAGTTTCACATTATCAAATGGGTAGCATACTTATCTGTGCTGTGAAAAAAATTGAGACATTTTGAACCTGGATGTCTCAAATTCAGAGGAAACCCCTATTGCCATGTTACTGTCTTTTTGGGGCTGGTTTTCTGGTTTTTAAAGAAAAAAAAAAGGTGAAAATTCTTGAGTTTGTGACAGTGGAGAGTGGGAATATTTTTTTTAAAAATCACAGATTCTCAGATTCATGGCTCATGGAGACATGAAATTACTACCTGGGGCCATTAACTGGACAAACAGAATGTCGCTCTATTTTTTAATCTCTTAATCATTCAGTCCAGCTTTCTATGGAGACAACTTGGTGCTAGTGTACACTGATGGACTTTTCAGATGCTTCACTTGGAACATGTAAAGTGGAAAAAAAAATTAAATCACCCATGATATTACTTTCCATCAAGGAAAATTTAGTGCTACATGCAGTGGAAAAGACCAGAGGTATAAAAAATACAAGAGTTCAACAAGAACACTGCTCTTCTGTGATACAATCAGAATTAAAGGATCTATTAAATAAAAAGTGTATGTATTTGCTTATCCATTGGCTCATTCTGTCTTTGGACAACAAAATGTTCAAGACCAGGCATCTGATGATCTCCCTGGGAGACACTGAGGAACACAGGCCAGCAGTGTGTTAGTCCTCTGCTAACAGCATCTCCACACATTTAGTGGAGACATCCAGTCTATGATGAATACAGCCTAGGGAAATGCAGGCCTAGAACTGTCTACTGGCTCATTATTAATACATTGGAATAGTCTGGACCTGTGACCTCTTTACTGAATCCTCCCCCATCCCTCCCACAACTTTTTCCTGCCTGTGCGCGTGTCAGGAGGCCTCCCGGACTTTGCATGTTCAAGAGCACAGCCACGGCATCTCTCTCCACACTGCTCTTGTGGTCTGTGCCCCAGAGTCCCTTGCCCACAGAGAAAACACCCTTTAACAGGACAGAGCCTCCAGGCAAAACCAGCTTCTGTGTGCCCAGCTTGCAAACACCATCTCCCCAAACGGATCAGATGTGATTTCATCTGGTAGCGCCTACTGTGTGCAGCTCAATAACAAACCAAAAATGCAAGACGCAGCAGGGGAAGAAAAGGAAAAAAAAAAAAAAAAAGGAAAAAGAAGTGAAGTACATTAGATTTTTTTCATTATTCTTTTTTTTTCCGCTGTTACTTACAGCCACTAAGCAAAAGACTAGCAGATTTAAGTTCCATATAAAAATGAGTAACAAGACAGGCCCAGGAAACAATACATCTGAAGGAAAGGGACTTCCAGAAGCAGACCCAGGGGTTTTTTTTGTGTGAGGCCTGGAAACAGCTAATCTCTGCTGAGTAAAGATAGCCATTCAGCTCAGATCAGTCAACTACACTGCTGGAGGAGGAAAACCAGGGAATCGTTTCATTGTCATTACTGGGGAGCCACCAGATGCTTGGGATTCCATATATTTGGGGGATAAACCTTTCAAAAGCTCCATTGACACTGGGGTATGTCAATAATTCCACGTATTAGTTGGATGCAAATACTACACAATAAGGTATGGAAAGAAAACTGTAATTGGGAATACCAGGGTGAAGGGGGTTCTATCTTCTGACTGAGCCCATTGTTGAACTCCAGGCTGAACCTCCGACCCTTTACTTTGCAGGGACACAATAGGCTTTGATATGAGATGGTGGGAAACGGGCTTGGAGGCTCATTTCACATTCAGCTGCAATTCATCAGCTTGGCTGGGACTTCTAGCAGCTTTAATGACCGCTGCAATTGATGGTTAAATCAATTTGTGACGGTGACAGCATGGCTGGCCCCTAGACTGTAACAATTCGGGATTACAACAGGCAGAAAGGGCCCCGTTATTCAGACATGCGTGGTTTCTGCTCAGCTCGGAGTGGGAACAACAGCAGGACAAAGTCTCACAAAAACAAGACCTGGAGAATGCACACATTCACTCCAGTTGACTACACACCACCATGGCTTCTTTGTAGCGTGATGAGGCAGGTTTAAAAAAATAAAAAAAAAAAAGTGAAAAAAAAAAAAAGCATTGTTAGAAACAAAAATATACAGTAAGACACAAAAGATCCTGATATCTAACTATTTCCTTAGGGAAAGTGGCAAACCAGAAAGAATTTCAGCTTTGTTCCTCCAGAGGCAAAGTGGGTGGTCTTTCCCCCCTCCACCCTCGACCCCAAAATGTCTTGGCGCTTGCCCCCACAGCAAAACCCAGCCGTGTCTGGATTATGATCGAGCAGGTTTGCATTTGGCAAGAGGGGCATGGGCAGGGGGGATGGGTGCCAAGCGGTTCTCCGACAGTGCGAAGGAAGAACTGCTCCCTCTTCTGTCACTGAAGGATAAATGCACTTGGAACGTGCTACAATTTGTTGTTCATGTTTACATGATTGTAATTACCTCTTACGCCAAAGAGGTATCGCAGGGAAAGAAGACGACCAGAAACCACTCTGGTGGCCTTGCACTTGGCAATTTTGTTACGGGAGATTTGGTTGCTTTGGACCAGGGTCTGCAAGTCCCCTGCTTGCCTGATGACAGGAGAGAAATGCACCTTCAAATCATCTTAGCTCTTCCTTCTGCATTTTGCTGGTGTAACATGATATTTGCATCCAAAAGATAAGGTGGTGTTGAAATCAGACAGGAAAATGTGTGATTGTGATTCTGCTTTTCAGTACAATATATTTATATAAACTAAAAAATATCAGATGTATATATCTGTGTGGAATTGTAGATATGACCTAATGTGCATGTGTGGTTTCAGTCAAATGGCACTTACAATATGTCAGTTGATTCAGTGTAAAGCTATGTTCTCTACGTCATGTTAATTGAAATAATGTATTCGGCCCAAATAGAACAGTTATAAAATTAATATATACTGTTGTGTATCTAACTAAGCATAGATTCATTAAATAAATCAATATGTTATTCAGTCAGAGAATTAAAATACTTAAAAATTTATATGAGGAAGCTGCTAATGTGAGGACTGCAAATTATGCCAATCAATAACTTGCAAATTATATCGTAATTAATTACATCTCTTTGTGGTTAGGAAGCTATCTGTGTGTATACTAAAGAAACGTGTTGAAAATGAGCTCTAAAAAAATGAAAACGTGAGACACAGTCCACTGACCTATTACATAAATCCCTTCATTCACATTCTGAGTTGAAGTCTACAATTAATAAGCAAATCTGGCATCTTCCTTACAAAATGTCATGGTCTAAACGTTGCAAAAGAAAGAGCTATTTAACTCCTTGAAGTATGCGAATCAATTGGCTGATGTTAGTACCTGAAAATTTGTATCCTGAAACAAAATACCACATCTTGAAAATGTAAACAGATTTTTTTCTTTAAAAGATCTGTCCAAATATTGAAAAAATATTATTGCTAACAGTGGAAAGGTCTGGCACTAGGTCCAAATCCTGACAGGAAGGAGGTTGGAAAAAAAAGAAATCACTTGGTTTCTATGGTAACAGTGCTGGTAGAAATAGTTGTGTGAGCATATTGAACGTGCATAAAAGCCTTCCCAAGGGAGGTCAGAGGATTTGAAGAAAGAACAAAAAAAAAAGATGGCAGCCACTGCAGAAAGCACAGAGACATCTTATGCTGAATAAGTGTTTCACATTTCTGATATGATCAATAACAAAATGTTGCTGCTAAGAGAATATTAGAAAATGTTTAATATCTATACATTTGTACTCTAAGCATGTGTCTGTGTGTGCTTGTTACTATATCAGACAGACGACATATGCAAATTTGCTTCTGCACACATGTACGTGGAAATCAGTGTGTGAATAAATAATACATCATCCTACACAATGGAAATATAATGTGAGACTATAAAAGACTCTTTAATATATGCATTATCATATATAATGCATCACATATGGACGACTTCACTATATCAGATATATTAAATACATCTGTGCACATTTAAACTATAAAATATCAGTCTAAAATATCTGACACACTGATTGTTCTTGAGAAAATCAGCATACTAAGTAACTCATAAGGAGCAGCAAGAAGCACCCAGCATTATTTGGGGCCAGGTATTAATTCTGGCAATTAATCATTTCAATAACATTTTATTTTATTAGTGATGACCGGGAAGAAATACAAGCTCTGCCATTCAGCCTGCTTAGAAAACAGGTAATCACAGTTCATTGTTTTGAGCTAAAAATGCTCACCAGCCTTTTATTTACATCTGCTTCAATCCCCTCCACTTACTGTTGGTTGCTATAAACTCACTCCACGGGGGATGGATTGGCACAGAGTGAAAACGTGACAGAGGCTCCCATGCAGAAGATGAGCTGTTGTTGCAAGTGAAATCCTGCATCCATAAAGCCAGGGAAAGGGGGAGAACTCTCAGTTACACTTGAAAGCTTCGTTTTTGCAACCATGAAGGAAAATATTTTTGGCAATGCCTGGTTTGGAGAAATGTGTGTTGTTTTCATGGATTTTTCAGCATGACAAGATGCACCGAAATCTCCAAAACTTGCTAAGTTACTTTCTGTGGTATGGTAAGAGAGGATTTTCACTCAGAAAAGATGGCTGCCGAAAGCAGGAAGCAGGAGATCTACACCAGTCCTGCATCTTTAAAATTCAAAAGCAGCAGCACATTATCTGGGACCAACACTGGCACACACAGAAGTAGCACATAAGTCTTTTCTTCTTTTCACTGACCCTTCCCACCCCCTCCGGTGTGACTACACCTCACCCCACCAAAACCAGCCATCAAAGGGGTCCCAGAAACAGAGAGCAGCTTTCTCCTGCACCAGCCACAGCGCCAGCACCATCTTTTCTTCCCTGCATGCAGAAACTGCTACTCCTCACTGGCAGTGTACAGGGTGTGGCATGGGCACACAGCCAGCAAGGGCCTTGCCCCGGGGACCTCCCCAGCAAGCTTGGAAGTATGACAAAAGATGCATTTCAGACACTGGCTGCCAACATGGGCTTAGCCAGTCTGGACCTGGGTAGAGGCAAGGCACTGGTCTGTAAGAGAGTGGCGTTTGTGAAAGGTGATTGTGCACCGGGGAACTGTAACACCACCAGCTTCTTAGCTCATTTGGAAAACCACAACGCTGGCTGTACTGGCTCTTTTGAAAATCAGAGGCAGCACCACCATCAGTTTCAGAGTGAAAGTACATTTTAAGAAAGGTATTTTTCATCTCCCTTTAGTGAGGATTTTGCTGCTCACATAAGAGATAAATGGAAATTTAATCATACAATGATCATTCTTCACCCAGCTTCTTAAACTTCTCCTTCTAGCCAAAAGCACCTTGTTAGTCATTAATTTTCCTTAATTACAACTCAGGTTAATATTTCTCTGAAATGTACAATGGCTCTCTGCACTTCTCAAAGCTGATATTTGTATCCATCCTTGGAAAATCTCACCACATTGGCATCTAACTAGCAAATATCGTTGTTATTGCCAGAGCTGAGGATGTGGGAGCACCAAACAAACGAGCAAACAAACAAAAACACCCATCAACCAAATAAACTATAAAAAATTAGAAAATCAAAGTACGACCCAGTCAAAATGGGGCAGAGACTTTCAGTGTGCTCAGTGAGGACCTTACTGCTGGGTTCTCCAGTGCTGGTGATCTAAAAATATGAAGCTCTAGTAATTCTATGAACAATCCAGAAATGTCACAAAATCAGCAGGCCAAAAGGGTTGAACTCAAGATTATCTATGTGCTTATTTTATTCCTGCTCTCATCTAGTAGTCTCCCTCTTTTGAGAACTGACAGGATTAAAACATGCCCCCTGACTTTCTCACGCAACCTCCGGTTCTTTCCAGAAGCCCTAGTGGGCCTGACTCCATTTGCTACGTTCTCCAGGATCTGGGTATCTTGATATCTTAAATACATATGTCACTGACCATCTGGAAAGGAATAGTCACAGTCCAACCATTTTTTTTGTGTGCCCTGCAATGGCTTAGACTTCAGCTGCTGAATCTTATTCCACATTCATGAACACATATCCTGCTCCTCCCTGCACTGCTGAGGAAATTTCTCTTTTGTCTTCTGTTCTATGAATGCTTTCATTTGCAGAGATCCATGAACCTTTACACCAAAACTCCTGTTCTCATTCTGCGTGATAACTTGTCCTCTTGCTTGAATTTGCTATGCAATGTAGGAATAACTCTGCTTTCCTACTCAGCAAGCTCTGTGAGGGAGATGTCTTCCATGTGGCTGGAGGTATGCAGTGATACAATTGTACCAATTTATTCTACTCGTGGTGTGTCCCTACCAACATCCCCACTTGTCAGATTGTTTAACCTCTTCATGATAACCTTAGCAGGAATTCCCAGCTCAGAGGCCAGGTCTCGGCAACATGGAGGCAACATTAAGGCGCTTTTGTACCGATGAACTGATATGAATGACTTTAGTATAAATGATGGCCAAACAATCAAGGAAGTGACAGCTGTATGAAGTCCAGATACACAAGGAATTCTTAATTCAATTTCTTGCCCAGGGTTTATATTGTGGAGGTTGATTTATCCATGGCATGTCTAGCTTAAAAGCTAGTTCAGAAATCACTACATTGCTGTAGCAAATTCTGTGATTGTAGATTAAACACACCCTAAATCAATGAGTAAAGATTTTTAATAGAGCATATCTTTCAACACGTGCATAAATTATAAGGGGGAAACAACTGTCTGAATTAGTTATATTCAGATGGGTGGGTGGTTGGTTGGTTGGTTGGTTGGTTGGTTGGTTGGTTGGTTGGTTGGTTGTATCAGCCTTATAAACCATGACTTTAAATTTCACTCAGTGTTGTACAAACTTTCATGAAACAAGCTGTCTTCTCAGAATCAGTGAGGAAACACTTGTCTTTGTTAATAAAATGTCAAATTAGGTTTTAAAAACACATAAACACACAAAAACAGCAGTAGTATGTGGTATGTCATGTTTTTATATACGTCATGTTCTAATAGGGTTTTTTATGGGTGGCAGAGGAGGCGGGCATGTGTTTGCCTTATTTCTCTCAAGAGTGGCCAGCAGAATATTTAGTGTTCCCAATATTTACAACGTTCTGGTCATTTGTGCTCCTTCATTGGCTGCAATTTGGTAGACATAGACTTCTGTCTTTGCTCTTTTGTAGAAATTGACAAAACTCTCTGTTGTGGTCCCTTTAATTGACAAAACTCTCTGTTGTGGTCCCTTTATGGTCTTAAAGGCCCATCCCATCCCTTCAGAAAATTTAGCACAGGACTTCAATGCCCCCATACATGTCCACCTGACTGTCCCCTGTGCCTCAAGCAAAGCTGGCCACCCACACACTCCAGCTGGTGAACATGCTCTTCCTCTCGTCAGAGAGGCTGCAATTGCGGGATAATCTCAAGGGCAGGTGTAAGGACAGTAGTGACTGTCTGAAAAAGAAGTGAGTTTGATTAAGACAAACTGAAATACTAGCAGGTTTAGTACATTAGACAGTGTTTCTTGTTAGACTCAAACATCATCTTAAAACTCGTCCTCAACTACTGAATAATCGTGTTTATAGGTATATGGTATCCCAGGATGCAAATATACTGGACAGGTGGATTTTATAGAACCCCTACCAAGAGTCTGGGTTTATGGCACATGGCCAGAGGAATTACTTATACCAGCTGATTGCAAAGGCCCATATTGCAGTTGAAGCCAACTAGTCTTTTAAACTTGTGTGAACGAACAGCTTCACTGGATCGTCATTAGAGTTATTCACGATATAAAGGAGAGTGTGATAGTCAAAATGAAAACTTTTTTAAAATCCAGGTCCAGAAATTTACTTTCTTGCTACATGCAAGTAAGAAGGACATAAAACCGTGAGTGCTTTAGTACATGTAGGTCAATCTGTACTCTAATTGAAACAAAAGCCTATGAGGGTCAAACCCTGGAATAAAAATATTCTAGCCCCTACAATCGTACAATGGTGTAGCACATTCACATATTAGTTGTTGGCCTGTGTGGTGATGGCACTGTCAATACTGCATCATTATCTTGGATATTAATGTGGTACAGCACTATTTATCTGGTGTCACAAGAACAATGTCTCAAAGGTTTTCTTGCCCTTTCTTACTGGTTTGTCTGCTCAAAAAGTCGTTCAAAAGATGTAAGCATGCGTTCCCCTAGAGTTGAGACCACAAGCCAAAAAATGTATAGAAATCACAAGAACCCAATATCTTAATTTCAGCCTGAGCAATTTATTGAAAAATTACCCAAACCTGTTCAAAATACTAATGTTACAAGCATTACATCTTATCTATGTGAGCTGAAATCATTGCATAAACTTCCAAACAGCAAGTCAATATGGAAAAGGAAAGAATGTGTATTCTCAGAATTATCATCTAACTTCAGAAACAGGAGTTTTTCTTTTTGAATTACCTCTGGCTTTAAAGTTACTGTAAATTATATGAATTCAGGCATCGCATGAGGTTTTTATGGCTTTGCCATGAAAAAAGGTGTTTTCTCTGGGACATTTTCTGATACTTTTACTTAGAATAGTAATTCTATTTTCAAGTAACCAGACTGAACTCAACACACCTGAATAGACCACTTTGCTCCCTGGCATTGAAAATGAGATGTTCAGTCCCAGAAAACTGTATTCATTCCACTTTTATCAGTTTTCAGACTACTTCTGCTTCACCAAAGTCTTAGGAACTCATTCATGAAAATCAAAATCTACTCTACGGGGACACTTGCAAAGCTTTTGCCCAGCACAAGCCAAGGGGTCAGGATTTGGTTCTTTGTGTAAGCCTAAAAAATCACAGTGCCTATAAAGCAACAATGCTTCTGTAGTGAAAATTACATGGTAATTTTGTTACATGCAGTCTCCCATGGTGCTTAAGTGACTAAAAGGTTTTCTTTGCATATGATCATTAGAAATTGTAAATCTTAAATCATAAAAACAACACCTAACAAATACAGTTTTGCACTAGCCAAGGAGTGCAGAAAATAGCATCTCATTAGCTGTAAATCTTGGCAGAAAAGAGAAACAGAGCCTATGAGTCCTAACAACAGCTTCTGTGCAGCAGCCATTAGATCATACTGAAAAGCACAACAGGTCTAAAATTTAGTAGTATGCATGCCCATATAAACATTTCAGTATTATACGATCATTTAAGTACTCCAAAATCTATGGTTATAGGCTTATGCCAGCCTTTAAAAGATTAGGGGTTGTAGTTTAGACTAGTGAATTCCACTTACTTTTATTTTTGAAAACTTTATTAATGTGCTTTAAAAGGTGTTATTCTGCTATTCAGCCTTTCATTGCTTCCATGTTTGGCATGTTTTTGGTATGATAGTGCTAGGAGGGCACGGTAAACATTTCGTTATGTGACAAAAAACAAGTTTGAGGCTGGTCTGTGAAACCCCCCGCATACCTCAACCTACACACCTGCAAGCGCATAAAGACAGCCTTGTCTGAGTCACTAGGCTGCCTCACTCCTGCAAAGCCCTCTCACGACTGAGTGATGTGGCAAGGAAGGACCTTGTTCTTTTCTCATGGCCACTTCAAAGAAACATAAGCACAGCAGGCAAACACCTACCCTTCCATAAAACTCACTCCATGTGATGGGAATCACGCAGTGCACAGCTCTGATTCAATCTCATGAGCTCCAGAGAGGTGCAGCTACCATGATGCTGTGTTCTGTCCCTCTGGTGAGCACACACATCAATCCTGAGTATTCATCCATCAAGGCTGGATGACTCCTCTTCAGGCAGCAAGACATCTGAATTGAGCACCTAAAGAAAGCTGTCTGAATCTAGCCTTAAAAGGCAAACACTTCTGTGAAAAAAAAACAGGTTTTGTCCTTGCTTCTGTGTTTCTTGAAACTGAGTATATGAGAAAATTAAAACCAGACAAGCCAAAAATACTAAGGACACTTATTTTAATAAAATGGAGAAAGCTGAAAATAGCAAGCATTAAACCCACAGTATGAGGTTGGTACTATTTGTTTTGTGCAAAAATACTTTGGCATTTAAAGCTCCAGAAAGTTCTTGCCATGAACTTTCCTGCTCTTTGCTCAGGTGGCACTGAGATCTCTTTCAGCTGCTGAAGATGTGCTAAATAGCAGTCAAGATCTTCTTTGTGAAGTGGTCTGGGCAAGAAAAGGGGGATTTCCTTCCTATGTATAACAAAAAAGGTAAAGAAGTAGGACTTAGAGAAAACCACCAGAAAATAAGATGTTAAGTCCTCTCCAATCCCTGTGTTAGTGACCTGTATTTGCCATATATCTTCATCTTAACCCATGGAATAACTTCAGCTGCTCTCATCTGGGGTGTTAATGCTCTGCTTTTTTTTCCTGTCTGGTTGCTTCTACATTTGCCTGTTCGGAAAGACGCACTAGTAGAATCGGCTGGAAAATGAGCAGACAAATAATAGAGAAAAACATGAGGAAACAATGCCATCTGGGTCATATTTCCCGGAGTAAATCTTAGTAAATTCTGACTAAGTCTACCTCACCACACAGCTTTACTTCAGATTGGAAAGTAGCCCAAGCTTTAAAATTTTTGTACAGATTCTTCTTTATATATCTTTCTCACAAAACAATTCTGAATAATCTACTACTTCCTTGTTACTATTACCACATCTGCAAGCTTTCCTTCCAAAGTAATTAGAGATTTTTCCTTATCTAAGGGATACCAAAGCAGGGTCATGAACCTTAGCATCTATTCACCAAGATCACACACATATACACAGTATGGCATTCAAGATAGTTTTTAATTATTTCTTTTTGCCAAGAAATTAAAATAGTCAAGTGCACTTGCTAAAAAAAAATATAATCTACCCTATAATTAGCTTTTTAAGTGGCATGTTTCAATAAACAACCCCAGCAAGGTGCTTTGTCATCAACATAAAACGATTTAAAACATTTGGAAAAAAGCATATTGAGAAAGAGAATGCAAGAAAGATAATTAAAACCAATTGGGAATGTGGTAGATGTGATTCTGAAAGGGCAATAACCTAAAGACAGGAATGGATTCAGTTTAGTGAGAGAAATCAAACATGTCTGCTGTCTTTATAACAAATGATAGATAAGAGCAACAGCCAAGGTTTGGACTAGGTCATATATTTTATTAAAAACCCATGTGGCATGATGATCCACTATGAAAAATAGTGGTGGTGGTTTATCGCTGTGGTTTGTAGACAGGAAGATTTTCATTTACTTGAACATTTTCCATCGTGTTCAGGACAAGAAAGTGTTTTTAACAATTTCCTTTTAGTCATTATTTTGGCATTATGATATTTGATTAAAAAAAAAGGCAGCTCAGTAGAGCTGAAGTAATGTAATTTATTAAGATGTGCTACTTGTTGTTTGTTTTAGGATAGGCAATTCTTACCACCTGTTAAACATCAGCATACCTCATACTGGACATTTGGAAAATGTGACTGATTGTCCAATGTCAAGCCCAAACTCAAAGTAGTATCAGATGTGCTACTGTTCTGGGGCAATGTGGCAGCAAATTCACTGATTAGGTTATAAAGAAGTAATTTTCTTCTTCTTCTTTCATTGGTACCACTGGGATCTGTGCAGAGGGACAAGAAAATCCACATTCCCGTACTGTGTGATGAGGAATGTGCAAGCTGCATGGGTATTAACGAGCATCCATCTGTCCTTCGTAGAGAAAGTTCATGGTGCTCTGGGGATGAAACCAAGCAAGGTTTACAGATCAGCAACTTGTCAGCCCCAACCTCCAGATGAAATTAAATGCAGATAAAACAAATAGAATGCTTTAAGGAAATGGAAATACCAAGTGCTGGAATTTCCTGGCTAAATACAGCTGGATTTATTTCGAGCTCTGTGTACATGGAAAAAAGTATGAGTTCATAGTCCCCATATGGGAAATGTGATGTTGGTAAGGGAAGAACACAGAGTTATAGTCTCTGTTCTATGGTAACTGCACGATTATCCACTCCAAAGACAAGAAAATAGTCCCAACAAGAATAGCTGGTCAGTCACAGCTTTGAGGACAACATGAGCAAGAGTATGCACCCAGTAAGCAATATGGATGAGGCTTTCTGGGACTGCTGAGAGGGAGGGAATAAATAAAGCTGTGTGGAAGCAAGCTGTGCTATGACTCTTGCCGTGGCTGTGTGTAATTTTCTAATATTGAAGTAGGCTATGTGACTTACTGATTTTAGTGTGCAGTGAGAGGTCAGCTTGAGTTATAACAGGGATGAAAGACAAAGACAGGAAAATATCAGGTCCATGGGTCTGTGACTGCAGCAAGGCAATGTCAGAGAAGAGACTGCTCTAAGTGGTGAGTCTGAAGGGACTAAATTTCTGTTATCTCACATTCACACCCAAAATTAGTTGACGTGTTTTGCTTTAATCTCTGTGTGTGTGGTTCCTCCATCTGTAAAACAGATGATCCTCTCACAGGATGTGCCCAACTTAGGTCTGAGGTCTTAGGTCTGAGCTGCAGTGTGATTTTGAAGAGGATCTCCCAGTCATTCCCACTTGCCATGCTTTGGTTTGCATTCCTGCACTCTTCTGCAGCACGCAGGTCAGTTTTCTTCAGGTGAGATTAAACTGGAAGGTTGCTCTGCTGGTGCCTCTACCTAATGTCCCCCAACTGCTCACAGGTGTTCAAAATATGCTGACAAGAAGTAGCAAATCCCCCAGAGTGCGAAAGTTAGATCATCAGCCCCCTCTCTGCCGTATAGACTCACTAACACAGACACAGATTTCTACAAAAATGGNCAGCTTTACTTCAGATTGGAAAGTAGCCCAAGCTTTAAAATTTTTGTACAGATTCTTCTTTATATATCTTTCTCACAAAACAATTCTGAATAATCTACTACTTCCTTGTTACTATTACCACATCTGCAAGCTTTCCTTCCAAAGTAATTAGAGATTTTTCCTTATCTAAGGGATACCAAAGCAGGGTCATGAACCTTAGCATCTATTCACCAAGATCACACACATATACACAGTATGGCATTCAAGATAGTTTTTAATTATTTCTTTTTGCCAAGAAATTAAAATAGTCAAGTGCACTTGCTAAAAAAAAATATAATCTACCCTATAATTAGCTTTTTAAGTGGCATGTTTCAATAAACAACCCCAGCAAGGTGCTTTGTCATCAACATAAAACGATTTAAAACATTTGGAAAAAAGCATAAGAAAAAAAAGCATGAGAAAGAGAATACAAGAAAGATAATTAAAACCAATTNATAAGAGCAACAGCCAAGGTTTGGACTAGGTCATATATTTTATTAAAAACCCATGTGGCATGATGGTCTACTATGAAAAATAGTGGTGGTGGTTTATTGCTGTGGTTTGTAGACAGGAAGATTTTCATTTACTTGAACATTTTCCGTTGTGTTCAGGACAAGAAAGTGTTTTTAACAATTTCCTTTTAGTCATTATTTTGGCATTATGATATTTGATTAAAAAAAAAGGCAGCTCAGTAGAGCTGAAGTAATGTAATTTATTAAGATGTGCTACTTGTTGTTTGTTTTAGGATAGGCAATTCTTACCACCTGTTAAACATCAGCATACCTCATACTGGACATTTGGAAAATGTGACTGATTGTCCAATGTCAAGCCCAAACTCAAAGTAGTATCAGATGTGCTACTGTTCTGGGGCAATGTGGCAGCAAATTCACTGATTAGGTTATAAAGAAGTAATTTTCTTCTTCTTCTTTCATTGGTACCACTGGGATCTGTGCAGAGGGACAAGAAAATCCACATTCCCGTACTGTGTGATGAGGAATGTGCAAGCTGCATGGGTATTAACGAGCATCCATCTGTCCTTCGTAGAGAAAGTTCATGGTGCTCTGGGGATGAAACCAAGCAAGGTTTACAGATCAGCAACTTGTCAGCCCCAACCTCCAGATGAAATTAAATGCAGATAAAACAAATAGAATGCTTTAAGGAAATGGAAATACCAAGTGCTGGAATTTCCTGGCTAAATACAGCTGGATTTATTTCGAGCTCTGTGTACATGGAAAAAAGTATGAGTTCATAGTCCCCATATGGGAAATGTGATGTTGGTAAGGGAAGAACACAGAGTTATAGTCTCTGTTCTATGGTAACTGCACGATTATCCACTCCAAAGACAAGAAAATAGTCCCAACAAGAATAGCTGGTCAGTCACAGATTTGAGGACAACATGAGCAAGAGTATGCACCCAGTAAGCAATATGGATGAGGCTTTCTGGGACTGCTGAGAGGGAGGGAATAAATAAAGCTGTGTGGAAGCAAGCTGTGCTATGACTCTTGCCGTGGCTGTGTGTAATTTTCTAATATTGAAGTAGGCTATGTGACTTACTGATTTTAGTGTGCAGTGAGAGGTCAGCTTGAGTTATAACAGGGATGAAATACAAAGACAGGAAAATATCAGGTCCATGGGTCTGTGACTGCAGCAAGGCAATGTCAGAGAAGAGACTGCTCTAAGTGGTGAGTCTGAAGGGACTAAATTTCTGTTATCTCACATTCACACCCAAAATTAGTTGACGTGTTTTGCTTTAATCTCTGTGTGTGTGGTTCCTCCATCTGTAAAACAGATGATCCTCTCACAGGATGTGCCCAACTTAGGTCTGAGGTCTTAGGTCTGAGCTGCAGTGTGATTTTGAAGAGGATCTCCCAGTCATTCCCACTTGCCATGCTTTGGTTTGCATTCCTGCACTCTTCTGCAGCACGCAGGTCAGTTTTCTTCAGGTGAGATTAAACTGGAAGGTTGCTCTGCTGGTGCCTCTACCTAATGTCCCCCAACTGCTCACAGGTGTTCAAAATATGCTGACAAGAAGTAGCAAATCCCCCAGAGTGTGAAAGTTAGATCATCAGCCCCCTCTCTGCCATATAGACTCACTAACACAGACACAGATTTCTACAAAAATGGTGCTACAAAGTAATAAGTTGCAGCAGTGACGAGCAAGAGAAAACTCTACGGGAGGAAACGAACCATTTTTCCTTCAGTGCAAGGTTTGCGTGGTGCAGAGCAAAAGTATCACATGCCAGACACGAGAATGAAAATTAGTATTGCATAGCTGTTCCTTAAATGGGCAACTTACACTCTCTGTGCACTGGCTGAGGTGGGTGTCTTGGAGAGAAATCACATACATTCGTGTAACTAAAGACTATCTGGAGGCATACACTAGCGAGGTCAAATTAAAGTTGCACAGACCACCTTAATTCTGGCATTTCCTAAGTCTCAAGTGTTTGACTTTACAACCTTAATAATGTTCTTTTAACGTAGTTTTTGTATGTGTAATAAATTATATGCCCTTCTCACTTTCAGTGCTCTTCTCACCAGTAATGCTGCTGGACTCTGGTCCTTCGTTATGAAAACAAATATTGGAAATTATTGCTGTTGTTATTGAAACCAGATGTACTGCTCTCAGTGGCATTTATTTGTATAGTGTCAAACTCTGGAACATTCAATTTCAGGGTAGTTACTGAATAAAAATGAGCAATATAACTGCTAGTGAAATGTAAGTGCTTGAAAGGTCTAGAAGCTGTCTGTTTCCAGGAAAGTTTATAATTTTCATTTCATGTGTAAACATTCCCACAAATGACTGTGCAAAAATGACACAGTCGCATATTTGCATCATTATAGAGTAATAAAAAGTAATAGAGGGCCAAGATTAAAGAATCTGGGCCCAAATGTGTGAGGTACTAAATCTGCCCTGAAGAACATCCTTCTGCCTCATGGGGAAAAAAAAAAGGAATGTTCATGGTATACTCAAAATGATAAATGTAAACCAAAGACCTTATTCTTGCTTCAACTTATTTCAGATCTCGGGTGTAAGGCACCTTGAAGGACAGCATTTCTGCCCATCTACTGCCAAAGGATGTGCCTGCTTCAGCTTTAGAGGTCTAATCTTTGAACGTCAAGGCTTAGGTGAGAAATATTCCATCTTTTCTGTTCTATGCTGTCACTGTTCATCCTGACCTCCTCAGAGATTAAATACAGTGCTTGGGCAGAGTGGGGGGGGGGAGAAAAAAATAGGAGGTGACCATTAACAAAGCCTTAAAATAATATTACAGCTTCATATATAAGTAATCAAAAATTAAGAACTCACAGAACTAAACAACGTACACTGACACATCAATTAAGTACTTTTTAAGGTATTTTAGTATGAACTTTCAGTTCATGATTGTCTTACAACTTTCCTACAGGATTCCTACCTGAGTTAATGCACATGGTGTGTCATGTTGTGTGAGTCATCAGGGCTGTGCTGCTAATTAAGCTACGCTAAAGGGTTAATCTGCAGCAGTAACTGCAGTCAGGGAATGCCTTTGTCCTGGGTGTGCAACACAAGAATCTAAAAGCTCTGTAAATTAGTCCATGGGCTTCTCAGATTAGATGACTTGTCTCGTAGAGTTTAGGCTTTAAGTCACTTAGATGACACATCCACAAGCCTGGATATCAGTATGCTTTCACCTCAGAGAGCTGTCAAGAAAATCCATTTATTAGCAGTTGTCTCCCCCTTATGCACTGTAGTAAGAATGGTGAAGTAAAACCAGTTGAAAGATTAAACACTCATGGAAGACATGTGGAAAGGTAGATGCAGAGTAACATAATTCCATGCTCTGCATGAAGAGCAAAAAACCCTGTTTACTGAGAGCCTTTGCCACTGAAACACTTCCCTCGCATAGAAATTTTGCAGTGTAACTCCCTGTACAAGTCTCAGGCTCATGCAGCGCACTCATCTGCTAAGAATCTGATGGTTTAAATAAATAATATATATAAGGGAAGGCTGAGCAAAGCATTATATGTACAGATAAGCATCTTTTCAGTTAATATACGTCAGCCATTACTACTAAATTAGCCCCAACTTCATTATTCTTGAAACCTTGAATTCCTGAATACCTTCTATTCATTTTTACAGATTGCTGTTTCTGGCCAGGCCACTGCCAATCAGTCTAATAATCTAATACTTGCCTTAGTTTATCAGCTTTCCATCTCATTCAGGAGAGCAAGGGCAACCTATTGATTGACTGCTTTCATTTCCATCCTCCTGTCATTCCTTGGATTTCTTGCAGCAAAGAACAGACACCCCCCTCAGAAACCAATCTGGAATTTAAACAAGACTTCAGAGAGAGACGAGCTCAAAACAGCATGGACTTTTACTGGCAAGCTAATCCCTCAATACTTCTGACAGCTGTAGAGAGGAGGCAACATCTGAAACAGGGAACAGTGACCAGTTATTTTATTGAAGAAAAATGCAATCCATTTTGAAAAGCATTTTACTGTAACCTAAAATGTCCATCTGTTGGAAGGTTTGAAGGAAGAAAGGAGGAAAAAAAGCTTTTTGAGTGCAGCTATAAGGAAAATATGACCTGTTAATTTATAAAGTTTTTATTTTATTGTGATTAATCAGACTTATTCTGCATATATAATGTATGTCCTAAAATCACAGTATAGAGGGAAACTTTTTAATAGAAAACAGTGATTTTTGTAAATTTTTTTATTAATATTGCAAAAGGATACTATTTTTACTGCAATATGCAACCATGCCAATGGAAAATAGTGAGAAGAAAAAATATATTGTCTGGCACTGGTTGCCATAGTAACAAGCTGAAGTTCAAGGAGAAGTGGAGAATCTGAATTCTGTGGCAAGGTAATGAATTTAGCATCTACAGGAACAGAAATGGATTTTCTGTCACAGCCTGTAAATCAACCACAGGAAACCAACATGCGGGAGAAATTTTGGAATGCTTTATATCTGCTTCAAATGTATGAGAAGCATATCAAAATTAATTCTCAGGTCTTTGTCTTCCGGGGCCTTGCCTTTCCTTCTGTTCAGAGCAACAGACTTACAAAGAAGCTGATGTTTGTTATTAGGGCAAAGGCAAAAGCCTTGCAATTTTCTCAGTAAGCCCCACAAAGTCAGCAAACAACACCTTCCCTGAGAGAGCTGCTTTAACACATTCACTTTCCACAGCGCACCCAAGTCCCAAAGGTCAGACATGAGTCCAAACGTACAAGTCAGCTTTTGAGATACTTTTCCAGATGTTTTCTTATACAAATGCATGATGCAGGTGAACAAAGGGATGAAAATACTTGAGGTACGCAGCTGAACATGAAAATACTTGAGGTACACCAGCTCAGCACTGGGGGACATTGGTCTGCCCTGAAAAACCCAGCAAACAGCAGCTGCAGGGAGCGAGGAGCTGCCTTGGGGCATCTGTCACACCAAGGAAAGGAAGGGACGGGCTTTGGACTCTGAGCTGGTGTCTCATGACCACTGCCTGCAGAAAGGCTGCACACGGATTCAGGTTGCCTGCAGAAGTCTCAGAAGGGATTTGGGGGAATGAAGTCCATGTCTCAGTTAAATGTCTAATCTCATTCTCAGCCGCTTTCTCCTGGCTTATTGATCTCCAGGATGACCTCATCTTTGGCCACAATAATTATGCCTCAGCAATCCAGACAGTACCAGGAAGAAACATATAGGAAAAAAAAGGTCTCACAACAGTGGGACCCAGCTAACCTTCTTCATGCTCTCTGTGCCTTTAAAAACATGAAAAATAAATAGCTTCCCTTTCTACCTCCTATCCTGGAGCAGATGGAACACACCCTGGGGAAAGGGTGGAAAAAATTCTCTTAAATAAAAAGAATTATAACAATGCACTACAGTTAATTATCTATAATGGGCTTCATTCCCAGTAAATCACACCCATGCAACTCAGATGCAATTCTTCCAAAGTCAGGGAAGATAAAGCAGTGTGAAATCACTGTGAGCAGAGAATATAGTTAAAAAAAAAAAAAATTAAAAAGAAAAAAACACTGTAAAAAATAAAGTCGAAGAAGATATTAGACAAAGAAAAAGTGATATTTTATTTGGATGTCTTCTGCATAAGACAAAGAAATGCACTCCTTTTACTGTATCACAGTGCACAGATCCTGTTACTGTACAGGGTGCATATGGAAGATGAATTATCTCTATACATTCTCTTTGACTACCAGCCATGCAACTCAGTACTAACTAGACACAAAATAACAGTTTAGGAGTTAAAATATTTCAGAGAATTTCATGTAACTTGCTGATCTTGACTAATTCTTGTCAAAATCCTCCTTTGCTTCTACAGAAAAATCACAGCCATGGGCAGTGTAAATTTCCCTGGATGTGCATTTTTAACTTTCTTGGAACAAAATAAAATTTTTAAATGTAATTGAAACTTGTTAATTAAAATATCTAACGTCAGAGCTATTTTTTAAGATTGATTATTATTACTTTTTTCACTTAGATATCAAATTCCAGTGAGTAAGTCCATCTTTGCCATCGATTAGAAAACAAACAATATTTTTGTTCTAACTGCCCCATATTTTGTTCTGTTTCTCCGGACTGCTGTTCCATCACAATTGCAAGAATGTTAGGCATTGGTTTAATGTAAGTGGGCCTCCCAAGTCATGTCAAATCAGTCGGTGAAAGTCTTGAACTCATATTTAAATATTGAGAGTCATGAGATTAATTGTAAATGGCTTCAAGACTGCTGGTGATCTGTGACCATTTGGAAAAGAGAGGAAACACAAAAATACACATTTCGAAAGCACTTCTGTGCTGGTTTGGACAACTGTAGAATTAAAGACATGCTAAATCTCATAGCCACACTTATACTTCCTTGCTCTTCTGGAAGAAATCTCTCAAAAACTTCAGCCCCCTTGTCCTTTTATAAATATATCTGGTTTTAGGCAGTAATGGTGTCCCACATTTCTGCAGACTTTTCCTGAAACTCTAAGTAAATATGAAGATAGTAGGAAATCATTATTTCAATTACTACTCCTGCTGTGACTATAAGGCTCTGTCTGACAAACAGTGCATGACTTCCTTTCACATAAACTTCTCTTGGAGTGGAAAATAATAAATCAATACACATCAAGGCACTTTTGATCGTAATTGAATCAATAAAGTATTAATTACCAATTAAATCTGTTCTGTCTTTCTTGCTGTCTTCTCACCCAGGTGTGCCATGAACCCCAGTAATAAGCCATTTGTATTAGGGTAAAAAACAATCAGGTACATTATTTTTTGCCAAGTGATTTTTCGGCAAGAGCCATCCTTGATTCCAGTAACAGTGTGACTGCACAAATTGTCATGCGTCAACTGCTGGAGCAGTCAAAGGGGTGGGAATATGTACAGTGTTGTCCCCAAACCCACTGTCATGTCAAATCACAGCCTCAGGCAAAAGAGTAGAAGATCTGATTGGAGACCCAGCTCTCTCTCATCATGGATGAGATTTCCAAGAAGTGTGGAGGAGGTTACATGACTTCCTCCAGTACCTTTGTGGATTGAACCCAGGACATTCCTTTCACATATGTAATAATAAAAAGGAAAGCATGATCAGCTATTCTGGGCTGGGATTTTTTTTCTTCTTTTTAAATTATGTACATTCTGGTCAGTCTTAGCAGAAGATTTTCTCACTTTTTTTTTGCTTCAGTCACCAAAAATCTTTGTTTATAGTATCAAAAATATATGTGAACCCTTCTCTGAAAAATCTCTCTTTGACTGTCTCTGTGGCAGTTTCCACAGGTCATTAATTTTTCTGTGAAAATATATTTATGAGCACAAACTATTCTCCCTCCCCATAAGTTCTCTTCAGAAAGTAAGGGAAAAGAGACTTACACTGGAAGGACTCATTGCATGAATGACTGGCCTCTATTTATTGTCTGCAGAAATATAACCTACATGTTTGTGCTGTCCTCATTCACCTGAGAAATCTTCCTTTGTGTTGATAATTCCATTGAAGTAATTACTGTTTGAGGAGGCAAAGTGTGTTATGTAGCCAATTCCCTTCACAAGCCATAATGCACAGCTGCAAAGCTCCAGGAGACCACTGAAAAGCATCCTGAAACTTCACGGTAGTGGCAGGAGGGAAAGGGAGGACACCTGGCCCTTCTGGCATTCACCTAGAACTGCATAGTTATGTGCAGAGAGTGGGAAAGGGGAGGAGAGACACAGTTATAGTCAGTCTGGTTATTCTCCCATTTAATCTTTAATCACCTCGAAGGGATTTTTGTGATTTGGTAATTTTTTAGCTGTTGGAAATGAGAGGGTAGCCAGGAGTTATTAGTTCTCTGGATTCTGTAACGGATGCCGCAGTGTAATTCTGCTTTCCTTGCTCATTCTCAGGGCTCATTCCTGTCCCTTTCCCTTCAAAACGAGTCTTCTCTGCAAAAGGACCAGTTTATCTGACTTGCCGTAAAATCTGTTCTCATTACCCAAACTGGTTCAGGCAGAGGTAGCTCAGCTGCACACAGCACACAACACCGGGATGTGCTGCAGGAATCAATGTTGCTCCTGAAGACCTCAAAGCTATTCACATATGTTCCTGGCATTCCTTGAACTTTATCCCACAAATTCCTTCTAAAAGCCTGTCCACACCAAGGATTACACCGAGCTAGGGTAACGTAGCAGAGCAAGCCACATGCCTGCAGAGCTCATTACCAGCACTCCCATTTCACGACTAGGTAGGACTGCTTTACAATTGCTCCTTAGTCTCTCAAGGACTGTCTGGGATCATGGCATGCAAGCACGGGCAGGGTATCTGCTGACGCACTCACGGGTTCAGTGCTTCCCAGACATGCTGAAGAAGATGATCCAAGAGCTGTGGCTCAGGTTGTAGAAGACCAATGACCACAGAGGAGAGTCACAGACCTTGTGACTGGAGAGTACCAGAGGAAAAATATCTCCAGAGGCACAAAGCTAAACATGCAGCTTCAGTTCTGGCATTCCCTAACATTCGACTGCATGCCTTTTACACATAACCATCCTTTTATCTAGTTCATGTACACTAGAAGAAAATGGTTGCAAATAACATGGCAGGGGGAAGAGGTGTTTAAGCATCTCCTGTCACAGTTTTACACAGCATCTTTAAGAAGACAACGTAACTGAATATTACAATAAGCTTTAACTTTCTGATTCCTGAAGTATCAACAACCATAATTCAATAAGAAAACAAATCTCTGATGAGGTTCTGTCTGTAGTGCACTTTACAGGGCAAACATTTGTAGAAAGGCCAGTTGACACACTATACCCAAAAGCATCAATAAACATCAGTCCAGAGACCTCTGCGTAGAAGGCAGCATTGACAGAGCCTTTTGTTCAAAGCCAGAGGAAGCCATGTAGTGAACAGATTGCTTACATTGAATGATTTCACCATTATCTCACTTGAGAAACAAGGCAGTATCCAGGATGTTTCAATCTCTACCTGACATGAAAAGGGAGAGGTACTAGTTTAAATCTACCAGCGTAAATCTGGAGGGCTTCTGCTTGCTTCTGCTTTAGAGACTAATGGAATACAGCTGTTACCATGTTCTAGGGAGCCCTGGGCAGAGATCAGAGAGCATGTGCAGTCCCACCAGTACAGATGTTGTGTGCAGTCAGTGGAAATGCAGTCAAATACTTGTAATTGCTAAAGTAATTAAAGCTCATTACTGAAGGTAAACATAACAGCCAAAAGTTAGTGCTCCTGAAGGAGTAAGTGGCGTTCCTCATTTATTCACACTGGAACCAGAGGAGATCATTAGGACACAGATAAACTCTTGGCTGACAGGGGAGAAGTACTTTAATGAGGAAATAGTTACAAGAGATGTTAATATGTTTGTATATGTAAATTGTGAAAATTTAAAAAAAATAATACTGAAAGTGGAATGTATTGAGAGGA
>VZTF01001719.1:0-30175 GCA_013397755.1 Cnemophilus loriae
TCACCCATGATCACCATTCTGCCTACCTGCAACAGCTCTTGGAAGCAAATCCTGCTCCACATACCAGGCAGCAGAATATGAGAAATTTATGGCACAGAACATCAGATTTCTGAAAGGATTTAGTGGCAGGGCAAGGTACCCAAATACCTGTGAGACTCCTGGAGCTACACAACCCTCCTGAATCAGTGAAAAGTGTGAGAGCACATCAACTCACCTGTGTTTGCTCATGGAGGGTGGCAAGCATATCCCCAAATATCGGTCCAATAAACACACCCCCATCATAAACCACACGAGTAGAAACAGTTGGCTCCAGGCCAGTGAGGTTTTCAGCAGAGACCTGGCAAAGATCAAGGAATTTAAGTTGCTCATCCTTTTCTGCCGTGTGATTTTAAATTAAGACAAAATCTTTACAAGCAAATAACTCCTGGAAACTTCTTCTCACCCCTCTTCCATGAATCATACCTCCACATCTAAATCTTCATTACTCATGGTTTCACAATACCTCCCTGTTCCCACCCTCACTTTGCAGGCAAAGAGATGACAAAGAAATGTGGGAGTCAGGTTTGTAACTAAAATTCTAATACCCAATAATACAATATGGATTTAGGCATGGAAAGATCTTCTCAAAGACATGACTTTGGGTGAAACAAGGGCCTGTGCAAGACCTGAAGATGCAGCTCAAACTTTTTCCACCCTCCAGGCCAACATCTTGAGCATTGCAACTCAATGATTTGTCGAAAATAACGTCACTTTTAGAAGCTGAATATCCAAAGAAATAGCGTTTCCTTTTGAGGGAGGAAGCAGCTCAGTCTGAGTCCTTACTCAAAAAGACCCTTCTGCTTGAAGCAAAACTAATGTGACAAATCTTGGGATGGGAGGGTGCAAAGTGAACCTTCACCTGAGACTTATGAGAGTCAGATATGAAACCAGACAAAACAGTTCTCAGAAAAATACCTTCTCAGCAAATAAATGATGCCACAAATCTGTGACGAGCTTCAGTTACTGCACTGAAACATTAATATAGATATAATTAACAAAGATTTCATTTCAGTATAGCAGCACCTTTGCTGTGTAGAAATTACACTCAGTTCTCCTGGTTTTGAATCACAGACTCAATATAATTTCTTCTCCTACAACTGTTTTATTTTTTAATCATTTAATCTGGAATTTGCTTAAGATGCTGTTCCAAATAGGAAGGTTGCCTAAATTTCCACAGTTCTTCATAAAAACAGCCATTGTAAGAGTGAATCAGACAAGGCCAAAGACATCAAATGGGGATCAAGGTGGGGGTTAGTAAAAGAAATTACTGTACACTGATAACATTGGGCAAGTCCCCAGCTGTTTTTTTCCAAGTCAGTGTCCAGACACTTTCATAGCACGAGCTGGAGTCTCTGGTCACGGTGAAGTCACTGGTGTTGAAGAAGGGAGCTGTAAAGTTATCCACATGGTCCTGCAAAAGCCTGCGGAGCTGGTGGGCAGAGATGTGCACTGAAACATCTGCAAAAGACATCAGGGAGCAGTGGATATCTCCATCCCCGGGAGAGCACATGTGCCTGCTCCTAGGAAAGGAAGGGGTTTCATTATTAGTGCAAGGCTGGTTGTGGTTCAAACCTCTGCAGCTGCCAGAGGAGTGAAATTTGTTGGACCCTAAACACCAAAAGATGAGAGAATTATAGAGTAGAATCAGAGAATGATTTGGGTTGGAAGGGACCTTTAAAGGTCATCTAATCCAAGCAATAAACCCTAGACTAGGCTGCTCAAAGCCCCATCCAACCTGACCTCAAATGTTTCCAGGGATGGGGCATCCACCACCTCTCTGGGCAACCTGTGCTACTGTTTCACCACCCTCATGATAAAAAATTTCTTCCTTATGTCTAATCTGAAGAACATCTGCACTATTTAATTACAACCAACCTGGCATTGAGCATGCCCAGGGACAGGGCAAACAAAAACTTCTCTGGCAATTAATTCTTCCCTCGCCTTCCTGCTCAGGAAATCCAGGCCCTGACTTGCACCTTCCCTTACCTGGTATCACTGTGTTGGCCAAGTGGATGTGGAAGGTTCCTCCAAGAGGTGGGGATGACTTCTGCAGCCTCTGGATGGTCAGGCTGACTCTCACATCCTCCGTGGAGACGTAGAGGTGTCCGTACTCCTCAGAGCCCTCCCCAAGCACTGCACCTCTGTGGGACAGAGAGGGGGTCACAGGAAGGCATCAGCAGTGGACACCCCCACTCCTGGCACCCCCGTGTCAACCAGCAGCTGAGGGACACCTATGGGAACAACACTCCTGAAGGATTTACAGGGAACATGCCCAGAGCTCAAACAAAACTGGATATTCCCAGCTTCTAGCTTCATTATGCAGGCAATGCACACAGCAGAAAATTATGGAAAATGACGTTTTTTAATTTGTGGCAGAATAAATAATTTATTCACCACCAAGCACCAGGGAGTGCTACCCCAGAACTGGTGTTTCTAAAGGACCAGCTCAGTGCAGCCTGGCCAGCATCTGCAACAGCAAAGCAAAAATATTTCCTCCTTCACACTGTAATCTCCTCGAGCCTATGAAAATCTCAAGTCCCCTGAATTACAGTGAGATTTCATATTGTATAATCATTAAGGTCGGAAAAGACACCTAAGAACAAATCCAGTCGTTAACCCAGCATTACCAGGTCTGCTATTAAACCATGCCCCGAAACACCACATCTGTATTGGAGTAATTCAAGTTCACCCAAAGTCCAGTTTCTAAAAGTTGAAACGCTTTTCTCCTTCGCCACTAAAATTCTCGTGTTTCACAGGAAAAGGAGCCCCTCTGCGGTACAACGATGCCACCGTGTGTTAAGCGCCTGGATAACAAGTGGCTTCTGCAGAGCAAATTTCCAGAAAACAAAACCAAAAGGATCACTGAGCCCTTTGTACAGCCGGCACAACAGATTTTAGCCAATATTCCCGTGCCAACAGGAGCAGGAGTTTTATTGGATTAAATCACAGCCCGTGTTCAGCCAAGAGAAAGAGCCAGGTTTATTTTGAAGATGTCCAAAGACAGTGCTCAGCCCACCCATTTTTAAATTTGTGCTGATTCCTGCTTTTCTCTGATATCTTCCTCTGTGAGATGGAAAAGCCGACCCGTGCCAAGCAACTTTTTTTCATCCTGGTGAGAGGTACTGTGATCAATCCACCTCTTAATCCTCTTTTTATTAGCTAAACAGGTGGAGCTTCTTAAATCTTCCTCTCCTAGGCATTTTCCTCAGCTCCATAATGATGCTCATGGCATTTTTTCCCATTTCTTTCTAAATTTATTCGAAAAATACAGTCATCAGTGCTATTTGCAGCATTCCAATGTCAGTCTTCAGGCTCCACACAGGAGTAAAGATTTTCCCTCTTTTTATTAGCTACACCTCTGCTTACGCATCTCAACCACCACAAACATCCCCCTGCATTCTCATTCCTGCCCTTACCCTCGGTGGTTTGTGTCAGGATACTACATTTGACTCAGCTGGTTACAATCCAACTTTTACAGGACTTATTTTCTGCCACTACAAACCTTAAGGCAACAGTCTCTGATCTAGTTATAGCCCATGGCTCCGATTCCTCTGTCGTTGTTGGGAGCAACAGAAACCTCATCTCAGCAAACAAGCACACCCAAGGTGGACTTCCAGTGCCTAATGTGGGAGCTGGTGTCATTAAAGGTGTTTTGGAAACACCTCTGGAAGATCTTCATCCACTGTTCCAGAAGGGCTTAGATTTCCTTCCAGTCCTACGTCACACCTTGGTGACCCATGGACATCTGACACCCCAAGTTACCTCAGACTTCTCAAGCATCTCTTGTTTTCAGCACCTGAACCCAGCTGACAACCAGCTCCAGACACACTGGGGGAACTGCAAGAGGTGTTAGAGGGTATTTGAGATGAGCTACTTGCTGTCCCTACCTTGGAGAGAGAAGGGGCACGCTGGCCCCACAGCCAGACACCCTCCAGGACACGTTGTAGGTGGGAGGAGACCCTACCACAGACACTGCTTCAATTATCCTCCCTCCTGGCCTGGGGGGTTTGGGGTCTCTCTGAGAAACTGAAAGAAAAAACCATAAACATTCACTAGAGCAAGGAGAGCAGAGGTGACTGTGGCCAGGTTATTGTCATTTCACAGCTGGAAACACCTGCTTGGGGATTTTTGGTTTTAAGTTCTATTTCACAGAATCATTAAGGTTGGAAAAGGCCTCTAAGATCACAGAGTCCAACTATTCTCCAGCACTGCCCAGTCCACCACTAACCCATGTCCCCAAGTGCCACATCTGCACATTTTTGAACCTTTCCAGAGATGCTGATTTCACCACTGTTCCATTTGTAGAACCACATTTTCAAATAAACCAAGAATATCAATAATTCGGTAATTCCTTTTCAACTGTTGTCACAAAAAAAAAAATTATATAAGTTCAAGAAAAAAAAAAAATTGTGCTTGTTGTGAAATTTCCCTTTGAAAAAGTTTCATCCAGCTTTATTGCTATAGATTTAATGGAATATCCTGGAAGAAAAAACCCAAGAGAGATGCCTTTACCAGTCACAGCTCTGTCAGCAATGATGAGTTCATCAAGATAAAATGATCCAGGTGTTTCTTTTTGCAGCACAGGGCTCTGCAGGTCTATCTGATGCAGGAGTACTGGGGAACTGGCTGGGAGGTCCTGAAGAAGCACAGAGAGATTCACACACCTCTTCCAGAGGTCAGTGCAGGTAAAGGTCCAGCTGGAAGACACCAAGGTTGGGACAACAATCGAATTTGAGGTGATTGTGAAGATTCCAGGTAATACCACGTACTGTTTTTATTACTACTGGTGTTTAACACAAGCCACATGCTCAGGGGTTTGTGATCACTCTCACCACATCCTTGTTGGGTTCCCCAGAGTGAGAAACGAGGATTTAGATCTCTGCTTATGTTTTCCCCTCTGAATCACTAGAGTGGGACATGGGAATGACTACACCTGCTTTATTTTCGGCAAAACACTACAATAGCATCAGTGACCTCAGGGGGGGTCAGTCCAGAATTCAACCCCTCAGCGCTCTCCAAGTTCTTCAGACACTCCTGATTTTTTTAAGTCTTCCTGCCCTAAGCTTTATGTCTGCTACCAAATGTTTTCTACTCATGGAATTTTAAGCGAATAAAGAAAATCAAAGGTTACACCAATTTTCAAAGCTTTCAAAGGGTGGGGGAGAAAACCAAGCAATTCTCTCTCTTACTGCAGAAAATCTACTGGGAAAGAAACTGGGAAATTGATGTTCTCAAAAATCTTCGAGTATACCTGTTTATCACTGAGTGATAAATAGTGCACGCAGCAAGAAGCAGGGAAATTTACTCATTAAATCCTCCAAAATGCATGGAAACACATTCCAGGAATGCCTCTGTAGAGACGGAGCTTGTGTCAGCTCACTCCAACTGACAAATTGGTCCTGTATAAATAGGAACTTCCCTCAGTTTTCCTACTGCACCTTCTTACTACGGAAAATGTAATCTCTGATAACTGTAATTGTCTGGATACCTTTTAGAGTTGGTCTCATTGAAGTCCCACAGGCAGGTGAGGTTCCTCCTCACTGGACATGAAGAGACATTGGTGTAGGACACTGAGAGATGAACGATGTTGCTCATATGGCCTTTATGTGCAAAACACACCTGCAAAAACAGGGGGAAGAATTTCACAAATCAAAGCACAGGTAATTTATATATAATGTGCATGGAAGACAAATGAAGATATTCTATTTCAATTCTGGTTTAACATTGGGTTCTTTGGCCTAGAGAAGACAAGACTCCATAGAGACCTTAAAGCCTCTTCCAGATCCTAAATGGGCTCCAAGAGAGCTGGAGAGGGAATAAGAGCTGTAGAAGACAGTTTGTGGCACCCAGGTGTGCCACAACGTGGCATCAAACTGACCCCTGGGGCTTCCCTGAGGTTTTGGGTTTATTCCTATCAAAAGCAGGAGATGAGCAGGAAAGTGAGCAATAATGGACCACCAAATAACAAAGGATTTTTCCCTTTTGTCAAGAAATGGTCGTCCTTGTTCCTTCCACCTTTCCACAACACCATCCCACTTTTTCCTTTCTCACAGCAAGGGTTGTGTCCCCAGGAACAGTTAGCAGCCAGGTGTGTTAAACAATATCTACATCTCAGAGATCCAAAACCACTCACACCCAATAAATGATGCTCTGCACTAAGACACGATCCTTTGTAGATTTGGGGGAATTCTAAGCTGACCAGATAACTTTATGTTGCTGATTAGGCTCTGAGCATTCCGTGCCCAGTGCAAGCTGCTTGTTAGGAACAGCCACTCATTAAGAGCAGCCACTCACATGTGTGTATTCAGTGAGGTCATATCTTGGTAGTGTGGATGGGGAAGTTTTCACCAGCTGGCTTGGTCTGTGCACGCTGAACCTCCCACAGAAAGGCTCTGTTCCACTGACAATGTGTCCTGTGGTGATGATGTTCTTCATATCTGACACATGAAAAGCAAGACAAGAGGAAATGACAGGTTTCAAAGTGACTGAAAAGGCACCAACACAGTTAAAATTCTTGAAAATACAGAAAGTGAGTATCCAAAAATTCAATCAAACACTCCTGCTCTAAGTATTCTCCTGCCAGAATTCAAGAAGTGTTTGTACAACACTCTCAGGCACAGATTCCTGGGGTTGTCCTGCACAGGGCCAGAGTTAGATTTGATGATCCTTGTGGGTCCCTTCCAACCCTGGATATTCTACCACTATGATTATTATATCAATCATGTTGTTTTTAATGCATAGACACAATGAATAGATGATAAACATAAATATGTACTTACACCCATTATAAGTGTAAATTTACTACCACTAAAAGTTTAAAGAACATGTATGTCATAAAAGCCGATGAATTCTCACAATAAACACTGCTTATTTGCCAGAGAAATTCTCTACCTTCTTTCTCAAAACCATGGCGAAAAAGGATTTTAGCAGAAGTTGGCTCAGTTTCACATCCTACCGAAAGGAGTTCCTCTATTGCTGTTTGCACCTTTAAAAGAAATTAAGAAGGTGAAAAGCAGTCAGTTACAATCATTTCAGCAGAGACTTCAACACACACAGCAGCACTTCATTTTTCATCAGCCAGGGATGGGTGGCACAGCAGCTCTGAACAAGCAGGTAGCCAAATATTAAAAGAATAAAAATGTTAAACAATAATATAACAAAATTTATCTCAGCAGAGAGTAAACTTTCATGTCTGACAGCTTTCAGGGGTGTGAGACTAAGGACTGTCATGGAGCCATCAAGCAGGGTCACTTTAATACTGACGAACTGCCACATCTGGGCTGTTGAAGCCAGAGCCATACAAGACACATCTGGCCTTAGAGAAATCCAAGCATGTGGATCAATGGCAGTCCAAGATATCTGGATGTTGTGATACACTTAGAATACACCTGGGAATCAATGCTCAAAAAGAAAAAAAAAAAATCACATAGTAAGACATTCTCAGTTTGAAAAAAAAAAAAAATCCCATAATAAAAATTATCCCTACATGACATAAACTTTATGTCAGCTTCTGGGCCAGAGCTTAACTGCTGTCCAGCACCAGAGCTCCACCAGTTCCACCCCAGCAGAGGACCCAGTGTCTGTGTTTAATGGCACCTACCTGGTGAGCTGTAGCATTTGTGGGTATCATTCTCAGGGTGTTGTTCCAGGAGATACTGAAATAACCTGTACCAGACACAGTCAACATCTGGTAAAAAAAGATAAGCAAATTAAGAAATGAACAGATGTGAACTGCAGGAAATACACACACTTCAAACCTGGCATCTTCTGCTGAGGAGGATTTTACAGCTAGCAATTTGCCTTTTTAAGCCTCTGTGAGCCAGGGATCCCCTCCAAAGTCACTTCAGCTACTCTTAAACTGCTCTTGTCCTACAAGGAACAGAATTCTTATATTAACAGGAGCACAAGGGGCACACGACCTGTGCAGCTGCAAACGGTCCTTAAAGCTCCTGACCCGCATGATTTTAACCATTAGGAAAAAACCTCCCTCATTCCTGAGAGTTTACACACACCCACCAAAGTGTGTGAAAACCACAGACAACTTCAGCTCACCATGCTCTTGTCGTCAGCTGTCTCAGAAGGTTGAAAAGAAAGTGGAAACACACATTTTTTTTCCCATCTAGCACCAGCAAGGTGGTCACAGGCAGCACTGACCTGCACTTCTGGAAGATGCAAGGCACGAGCCCGGATTTCGTGCCTCTCGGTGTAGTAGGTGCTCACCACACAGGGGTTCAGCCACGTGTTGTGTATCTGGACTCCGACTCTCATCCCCTTGCTGGGTGTCCTTCCACGATGCAGTGCTTCCAGGTAGTACCTTGAACCAGCAGTCAGCTCAAATTTCGGGGATTTTGGCTGCCAAAGTTCACTCCAGTTCTTCACCCAGTTCTCAGACCACTCTGAATTGCCAGCAGGGAGAGAAGCAATTCTCACCTGTGTGCAGAACAACCAAATCGCTGAGTCACAGAATGGTTTGGGCTGGAAGGGACATCAAAACCATCTCATTCCAACCCCCTGCCATGGGCAGGAGCACGTTCCACCTTCTCAGGTTGCTCCAAGCCCCGTCCAGCCTGGCTTTAGACACTGCCAGGGATGGGGCAGCCACAGCTTCTCTGGGCACCCTGTGCCAGGGCCTCCCCACCCTCACAGCCAAAAATGTCTTCACCATATCCCATCTAAACCTACTCTCTTTCAGTCTGAAGCCATTAAAGCAGTTGGTAACATTTCTCCAGCCCCAAAAACACTTAGTCCGATGCCACAGCTCCAAAACCAAAAACACAAACAGTAGATTTGTGTTTATAACTGATAGCCGTGGGTTGATGGCTCACAAATTCCTTCCTATTATGAATCCACAGTCTCAAAGAGCTTTGGCTTAAGGTTCAATACCATAAAGAAGATAATTCCTATGTCTTACCCTAGCACTAATAACAGTTCCCCAAATAACTTTTCGTGGATGGCTTCAGTTCAGACAGAAATGTGCTGAACTAACAAAAAAAAAGTCTTCTGGAAAAGACAGTCAATGACTCTGGCTGCAGGAGAGATTTTTTTTAATGAGGTGAACACCTGACGGGGCCGATGGATGTAAAATATCAAATATAATCACACAGATTTCACTCTGCAATAGATTCATAAGAGACAATAAACCAATCCACACTGGGGGAATTCCTGCTTGTTATCACCTTAATTAAAACCATTTTCATCCTGATCTCATTTTTCTCCGCCAAGAATAATACCTTCTGTTCTGGATCTTGGGACAAACTTAAGTAGAGAGATGCCTGCCCATCTGCCTGAATCCAGAAGGTGTAATTGTTGGTCTGAGGAGCCACAAAAAATCCACGGAGTCTGGAGCTGAGCAAAAACAGAACATCCATAATATACAAAAGATTTACAGCAAAAAAGACCCAACACAAGAATGAAAACCCAAACCATCCCCACACCCCACCTTCACACATACGCTGAGTAACAAGAAAACGTGTTTAAACCAAGTTTTAGCAAAACAAACCTTGTTCTTTTAAAACTGAAGTAACCTCAAAATGACCCAATTTCACATTAAATGTCAATTATGCTTTTCAAAAGTTTCAAAAAGGAAAGAAAAAACATCTCCGTGAAACTAAGTATGATTTTGTTGGTGGCTACTTTAGTGCATTTCTTCTCAAACAGATTCTTAACTCTGAAAATGCAGGAAAAAGCCAAAACCGCACTCAGAGTCAAACAACAAAAACAGAGAAGTGGTAGAAAAATGTCAGAATTCATGCACATTGCACAGCTTTTCAAGGTCATATCTGAAGAGGCAGTGGGAACCAACACAGTTCAGGAATTTATTTGTTTGTATTAACTCCACATTTGCTGCCAACATCAGCTGAGAATCTGCCCCTCCACACCTGGCCAGAGCTGCCAAAACAGCCTCAAACTGGAGCTCCTTTTATTTCCACAGCAATTTTTTTTTTTGTGGTATTTCAGCATATCTAGGCCAGGTAGAGCAGAAATACTGAGGGAAGGCAAAAGGAGGAAGAAATAAAACACTTCACTGCATATTTTAAGCTTCAAAAGGACCTCGGAGCAAAGGGTTTGCTTTGATTTATGGGAGCTATGCAGTGAGGCTCTGCTATAAAGAGCTGTCAGGTGTTTTTGCTGCACCTTACACTGCTAAAGGTGATTGCCATGGCTTCGTCTCTTTTTAAGATCACTGAGTACCTGAAGGACTTCTTTGCCCCAGACAGAAACCTTACTGGGGAGCTGGCATTAGGTACAAACTGCCATCTGTAACCAGGACCTGCTTCTCTCAGATCAGAGGCATCATCCCAGACTTCAAAGAGAAGCCCTCTGTTTCCTGGAAAGTTAAAACAAAAGTATTCTCAGCAGCAGCCAGCAGAAATCCCAGAGCACATGCTGGAATCAGTGGTGTAGGAGGCAGGCCAGAGAGAAAATTTTAATAATAAATTGGCTCTGTTTGTGGGGTGTTTTGCAGTCTAAGGCAGAACACAGATCTCACCTTAGGGAATTTGTTTTACCTTGAAATCCTCCACCAGAAATAACAAAACTCTGCAGAGAGCAGAGCATCCAACCAGCTCACATGTCTACTCTTGCAGGAAAAGGCACTGAGATGACCCACAGTCAAAGTTAAGGCTCATTTTATGCACTACCATCTCCTACTGCAATGCTCCACTCAAAGAGTGTCCCCAGAAGCCTCTGCAGGAACTCCAGCTCAGCCATCCTTCCTCTAAATATTATCCAGGCCATTTTCCTCTCATTTCCCAGAGCCCTGCACACCAGTCTGACCTTCCTCCCACCATCACCTGTCTGGACGTGGTGGGCTGAGCTCTCCACCTTGGTTTTCCTGGCTACAGAATCACAGAATGGTTTGGAAGGGACCATTCAAGTTTATCCAGTCCAACCCCCTGCCAAGAGCAGGGACATCTCCAACCAGAGCAGGTTGCTCAGAACTGCACCCAAACTGGCCTCGAATGTTTTAGGGATGGAGCATCCACCACCTCTCTGGGCAAACTGTGCCATGGCCTCACCCCCCTCACTGTAAAAAAATACCTTCCTTAGATCTAATTTAAATAGACACCCTTTTAATTTAAAACCATCACCCCCTGTCCTATCACTACAGTCCCTAATAAAAGTTTATCCCCATGTATCTGAAAGCCCGTTTAGGCACTGAAAGGGGCTCTCAGGTCTCTGGAGCCGTCTCTTCTCCAGGCTGGACAACCCCAGCTCTCTCATCAGTCTTTCCTCATAGCAGAGGTGCTCCAGCCCTTGGATTATTTGTAGCCCCCTTCTCTAACACCCCAAAATAAACTCGCTTGATGTTGAAGCAGCCAGCGTTTTGGAAAGCCCCGTTTCTTGGTTGCATTCATCACCAAAGGGTTTCTGCCCCGCATTTCTGTGTGTGTTTGCTAATCTGGAGTTTCAGTTGAACACCTCACCTGGCTGGGGGGCACCAAGCCTCCTGCCCTCGCCAACAGGCTCAGTGGTGCATCTGATTTCCCGGGGAGAGACGTGCTTGACTTTACAGGGAACACCTGCCGGCAGGAAAAGGAGACAAATGTGCTGTGGGAAACTTGGAAACACAGCTGAGCTGCAGCATAAACCCGTCTTAGACTCATGGAATGGTTTGGGTTGGAAGGGACCTTACAAACAAGTGGTTCCAAGCACCTTTCCATGGACAGGGACAGTTTTCACTAGACCAGGTTGCTCTGTTGGAGCTCCTTTAGGCACTGGAAGGTGCTCCAAGGTCTGCTTGGAGCCTTCTTTTCTCCAATCTGAACAGCCCCATCTCTCTCAGCCTGTCTTTATAGTGGTGTTCTATCCCTCTGATCGTTTTTGTGTCCCTCCTCTGGATTCGTTCCAGCAGGTCCATGATTTTCCCGTGCTGAGGACCCTGGATGTTGTGTTCTGGGTGGGGTCTCACCAGAGCAGAGAGGCAGAATCCCCTGCATCCACCTCATTCCCAAAAGGGATCAACACTTTGCTACAAGCCTGGGCTGGTACTACCAGCAAACAGAACAGTTCGTGCCCAGAAAATCAGAATAACTGGACCTTCCTGGAGGTGAGTCCTACAATTCCCACACTGGTATCCCTGAATATCTCTTGGGTTTTGTGGTCAGGGACAAACTGTATCTGAAAAAATAAAATTCACATGTTTCTTCTCTTACCTGCAGCAGTGACCTGCACTGGCTCCTCAAAGAAATCCCCGGTGACAGTGAGATCAGTGCCCCCTCCCAGGCTCCCTCCGGCTGGGAACACGGAGAATATCTCTGCAGGGGAAGGAAAACAGGGATCTGAGCACAAGCCTTGCAGAGGTTAATCCCAGCCCCGTTTCTGGGAAAGCCTGCTTCCAGCCAGAGCAGGCCCCAGTGAATGAAACCAGCATCTCTCTGATCCCTTTTTTTTTTGGCAGCCTCTGGGATGACACCAGGAATGAACACCATGGATAATTTGGCCACATGACAGGGGGAACACTGCAATGCTTGGGGCTGTTAGCAGTGGCTGCCTCTGTCATGCTCAGATTGCAAACTGCTCTATTCTGTGCTATTGAGGAGCTCTGAAAAAAAAAATAAAAAAAATAAGTTAAAATTGTTTTAATTATTTTGACCTTCTCTGACTCGCTTCTCAGTTTAGTCCTTAGGTTTAAATGTTACCACTCTTTCCAACCATCCCTCAGACTTCAGGGACAAATGGAGGGAGCTGAATATCTTAGTGTCCACATCGTGACCATGAGATCCCTTCAGGATTTTTTCTGTTACAGTTGTGCCATTCCACTGGAAACCTGAATTTCTCTTTGATGACAATTACCCACTTTGCACTCATACTGGAGTTTAACCACCCAGTTCTACTTGTATAGCTCTGGAAAAAGAAAAGACTAATAAGAAAAAGATGAGGGATTTTGGCCTATACCTGCATCTTTTTTGTTAATTCATCTGGTATTTAAACACTAATTTTACAATATTGGCTACTTACTAGCACAGTACTGTCTGCTGGATAGATCTAGCAGATCTTTCTGCTTGTGCTCTGCCCACAGCCAACTTTGTGCATGGTTATTTCATTTTACTCTGCCTTAAATTGTAAATAAAGACATAACATTACCCTTCCTAACAAAGTGTTGTCTGCAATACAGTTTGAAACATCACATGTAGGTTATTCTTAACGTACCTTAAATCATTTTTTAAACTAATGGTGCAGCACTCTGCCATTATCCACTTATCCAGAACTCAATTCTTGGAGTAGCTGAACATCATCTCCTCCCTGCTGCCAGTGTGGGAGTTCTCATCCTGAGGTCTGCATTTCCAAAATCTCAGCCTCACCAAATACAGAGTGATTTAAGGGGGAAAAGTTTCTCTGTAAGCTACACCTCAAGCCTATAACTGATCTGACAAGAAAAGGAGCAATGCACATAAATCTGGTTGTCTCGTGATTTTTGATCTGCAGCTTTTTGCTTAGTCAAGCCCATACCAGGGGAGTGGAACACCAAAATGAGGACAAAACAGGATTACATCCCTGGGAAAAGCAACAGTGAGAGGTCTTTTCTTAAATCACACTGGGACTGATGGAGGACAGGGCCAGTGAGGTGGATCAGTGAATACCTGGATGAGTTTGATACAGGAAAAGCTCCTGTTTGGCACTGACGAGCCAAGCACCTTTGTGCACTGCTGACCTGCAAGAGAGAAAATTCCTGAGAGATCCTGGTCCATGTAAATAAAAGCAGACTTTCATTTATCAGGGCTGGACACTCACTCTCCAGAGGAACAGTGGAACATTTCTGCAAGCTCCAACAACTCCTTTCAACAGCACATTGAGGCATTGATTCACGAGACCCCATTACACAGCTGAAAGACTTTATTAGAAGTACTAACACATTGTAAAGTGTGTTTTGACACAGTCAGAACCTGTTTTCACCTCCTTTTATGGTTAAATCCTTTCCCATTTGAATGAATAGTTAAAAGCAAGGTGAAAGGATTTAATTCAGCTAGATTTAACAGATTGCAGAATGGTTTGGGTGGGAAGGGACCTTAAAGCTCATCCAGTTCCATCCCTCTGCCATGGGCAGGGACACCTTCCACTATCCCAGGTTGCTCCAAGCCCCGTCCACCCTGGCCTTGGACACTTCCAGGGATCCAGGGGCAGCCACAGCTTCTCTGGGCAACCTGTGCCAGGGCCTCACCACCCTCAAAGGGATGGATTTCTCCCTAATACCTGATCTGAATCAATCCTCCTTCAGCCATTTTCCCTTGTCCAAGATAAGATATGCTTTGGACACTGAAGGTGAAGTATAAAACACCAAAGTAAAAACGCTTTGGGGAGAAAAATTCCCCCTTTTCTTTCCCAATCTGACAACCACCTTCTCAAGATAACAAAACCTCATTTCTAAGCAGTGAAACACATGATTCAGGAAAAACATCATTCACACATCCAGGACTCAAATGCAGCTGTATCCACATGCAAAAACCACAGAAAAAGAGAGAAAAGATTCTTTTACTCACTTTCCTTTGTTGAACACTGAGAAGCTGACATTGTGGGACCCTGGGGGAGAGAAAAGTGATAATGCTTTAAGGCAGAAGTATGGAATAAATCCTACCAAACCTTGTCCTGGTTCCCTGGGCCTGATTCTCCCCTCCTTACACTTTCCTTACAACGGTAAGGAAAGTCTGTTTTACATATTTAACTCACAATATCTTTCCTAAACAGGAAGGCTAAACCCTCAAAAAATTAGAAGCTTCTTCAGAGAGCCGAAGTGAGGAAAAATGAAAGGGATCCAACCTGCTACTGGAGAGACTGTGAATAGAAGGGAACACCCAATTTATTCCTCTAATAAAGCACTAAAGGGAGGGTCCATCACAGACAAGAAGGAATAAAGTAGGAAACTGAGCAAGGACCCCAAACCCCACTGTTGCTGTCAGCAGTGTCCACACCACGTCATGGTTTCCCTTCGTGTTCTCCCCGGCTGTGCAGAGGACACAAAACAAGGCAAGGGCTGTGCTGAAGGCTGGCAAGCCTTCATCTGAAGATGCTTTTGTGGGCTCAGCCCTGAGCCACATTCCAACTTTGGAGACAGAACAGAAACTCATGACTGACATCCTCTCTCCATCCTCTGGAGTTGCAGCAATGATGGAAAACCATGGTTTTTACCCCTTTTCACCAACCTATGTGGTTCCCTTCCACCCGGCACTGCAGGGTCCCCAGTCCATCCTTTGCCTGCATAGGGTAACTGTGGAGAGACAAAGGACTTCACTGAGCTTTGGGAGTGAAAAAAAAGCAAAATGTAGTAGAATCAACTAACCAATAGAAGGTGTGGCCTTATACACCTAAGATAGTCACGGTTTACTGTGTCTAGAAACACAGGAGTGAAACAGGTCAGATGGGAGAGGAACAACCCATCTTCCACTAATTGTCAAGAGTTCAGCAGCTTAGGAGGATGTCTCCCAGCAGCAGTGCTCCAGCCAGTTCCTTTACACTATTTGTTGAAGCTGATGCTGTTGGTGACCTTCAGAACCCCTATTTGAAGTAAAAAGCTGAGCAGAAACAAGGGGAGGGTGAATGGAAGGACAAAAATATTTCCCCTCTAGTTGCTCGTCTGCAGGTTCCTAAGCTGTTAGAAGGAGCAGGTAGCAATTAAACCAGATATGCTGGCACTACATCAACCCTCTGCAGTCATGGAATAACACAATTCCCATCATTAACTCATATTTACATTCAAGTGGCTGAAGCTGCAGAGAGCCAGCAGCCCTCACCCACCCCATCACAGACAATTAACTCCCCAGGGTCTCTCTCCACTTTAAGCCAAAGCAAAAGAGTTTCTCCAAAAGCCACGAAATTTTTTGTGCACAAGCTGTGCTGAGCCCTCGCATCAACACAAACCCAAAGTAAGTCAAGAACTGACGTGCTTCCAGCTCTCCTGTCAGCAAAAGAGCAGAGACTGGTCCATCCGTCTCCTTCTGATGTAAGAACAGCTGGCCTGGGCAATAAATAAACAGGAAAGATATGATGTGATGCAGATGAAAATGTCATCCTGATAAAATCAGCAGCCAATATTTTCCCAAGGGACAGGAATTTCCCCTCACTTGTTTCTAACATTTATTAACCTTCTAGAAAACTGGACAAGCCCTAATCTCTCATCTGTGCACCTGCAAAGTGCGTTCTCCAAGTACTGTGGGAACTGCAGCTCTGTGAGAATGCAGCAGGACCCTGCTGGAGAAACCCCACGCCAGCTCTGAACAATCCTATCCCTCTTCCCTGAGGGCGAGGCTGAGCTTCAGGAGGACAATACCCACCCACACCTTCCAAAACCAGCAGGGCAGCATCAAATACAGCAAGTACAGTCAAGATGCAGCTCAGACACTTCTTTATTTCATCGAGGTAAAACACTACAAACAACTTCTGGCAGAAGTCACCCAAGCTCCTAATAACAAATGTAAATATCTGTTCCTTATAGAATCAGTATGGGACAACTTCCACTGGAGAGGAGGAAGAAGGCAGGAGGAATAAATTCAGAGTAATTAGAAGAATAAGCAAAGGCTGGCAATGACTCCTTGAGAATTAACAGGCAATTAAAGGAAATAGGTAATTAAAACCTGTAATGCAAACACTATGTGATGACCCATCCCTCAGAGCGCAGTTTTCTATGGCCCATGTTTCAGAGTGCAGTTTTATGAGGTTTTACTAAAAGAGCTCACTTTTATTAACACAGGTGGCCGATATTGAGAACCTTTCCTTTTAAGGAAGACTAAAAAAAAATCAGTGCTTCCAAATGTTTGTTCAGCATCACTGGACCATGCATCCCATACAAAGCATGGAAAAAGGTGCAGAACACACTTGAAAGTATAAAAACCATTCTCTTTTTTTTGCTCCAAATCCTGAATCAGCGTGACTGAGTGACAGACTGCTCTGGTCAAGTCCAAGTCCCCACCTGGTACCTATTTCCTAACACACCAAAAATGGGCAAATTATTCGTGTGAAGCTGCAAAGGGAACCTGTCTGGTATGCTGGGATTTTGAGGCCATTTCCTTTTGGTGAGGTTGAGCTGTAAATGAGTAATCTGGCAGCAGAGCACTGTAGGCACGTCCAGCCTGCACTCAGACAGAGCAGCCTTTCTTCCCTCTGATCAAAGGTTCCAGGGCTCCACCAGAGGCAGGTAAAACAATAATTGATACCAAACAGAGGATGCTGATGTGCACAGTGTAGGGATGGCACGGCAGGAATCTGCACTGGACTTTCCTCCATGCCAGCAGGGAGTTTAATCACTTAGCAAGGGACATTTCCAATCAGCCTGAAAAGTCATTAAAAGCATCTAATGGTTAAATATCTTCTGCTACAATTAAAAATTATAACTACCAAGAATGCACATCTTTCCTGGCTCTTGAAATGATCCTTAAACTGCCAGCAGAGTAACTATGGATTAATAGTTTATCTTTAAAATACTTACCTGGGCTTAGTTCTTCACTGCCATCGGCACAGAAATCATAAATTAACATTTGATAACATACCCATACATATGACACACAGCAGGACAGTGTGGATGCTTATTTCGTATTCACTGTGTTTAAAGGGGCTGCTGTCCTAAAATAAGAGTTTTTTTAAACCTAGCTGCTTTTCTCTATTGCGTGTAACCACAGAAGCAACATCAAAAAAAAAACAAAAAACAAAAAAAAAACCAAAAAAAAAACCACCAAAAAAAAACCAAAACAACCAAAAAAACCCCTCTGAGAACAAGAAAACAACTACAGAGTGTTTAAAGCAGTGAACAACAAAGCCTTTTGTCTCAAAATACTTCTCTTTAGTCCTCTGGCTCACCAGAGCATCTGCTTCAAACTAATAGCTTTTTTCTGAAAAAAAAAAATGCAAATGGAAAGCGGAAAATTTATTTAACTTTTCGACTCTGACATTATTTTAATTAGTTAAATTTTAATTTGCTAGCCAAAATAAAATCTACAGCAGCCAGATGCAATTACAGTACAATTCACACTGAGCTGTGATTGACTGTGCTGCCAGTAAACAAACCAACCAGCTTAATGGACCAGTTGCAATTAGATTAACAAAGTTTGCTGGAGCCCAACTCATGAGCTGCAATAAACCACAAAGGAAGTAAATGGCAATTCTGGGCCAACTGGTTGCAATTTATTGCTGTCGGGGAGGCTGATGGAAGAAATGCCAATTTACAGGGACTGCAGCAGATAGCTGAGTGTTCATAATTACCCATCAATATAATCCACGTTGAAGTCCAGGGTCTCATATCCGTCAGCAATTGTCTTCCCATGAATCTGTATTAAATTTCCTGTTTAAGAGGAAATGGAAATTGAAGAGAGTCTTTTAAAAGCAGAGAACTTATTTGCAGATTTTTCTGAGCTGAACAAAAGGAATTCGTGGTCTTTATGGGTTTTGCAGAGGTTCTTGCACTGAATGTACTCTCAGCTTTCACCATGGCTCAAGATGATTTTGCACTTAATTCACTTTTCTCAAAGCACATGTCTTTGTTTCCCACCAAAAACCTCCAAATTCATTCCCAATTTTTTTGCAGATCTGTATTTGCACTGAGTTGACAATTTTTCCTCTGCTCTTTTGTTAACTAAACCCCATTTTCTAAACCAATTCCACTGTAGAACCTCGTGAGACAACCAAAATTACATCATTTGTACACCAGACAGGCTGAAGGTCTAAAGCAGGACTTCGACATATCTGTGGCCAGATTATTCTCCTGCTCTTCACTCACTCTGGAAGGTGAAACATCCAGCTAACACATAGAAACCTCCATACTGACACCCTAAAGCAAGGCATGGGAATCTAGAGCTGAACTACACCTGAAAATAATTGGAAATTTAAGTTTGACTTAGATTGAGGAGCATCTATGTGATATAATCATCCATGTGTCTGTCTGAACTCTTGAGAGACTAATATCTTTTGATTAATCTTGACTTTGAGGATCAAAGTTTCAATTTTCACTAAAGAAATATGGAAATACAAAATATTAATAGAAATAGGGTGAAAAAAATCTGCCATATTCTAGTTAATTGTTCAGACCAAAATCAGCGAATGACTTCTCACACATCTTTAAATTCTGATCTAAAGCCCCATTAAACAAAAGGCCTGTATGGCACTGCAGATTAAAGAAAGGTCCCATACCTGGGGTGCCAGATGATGGATTAACTTGGTAAATCACAGGTGTCCGCTCAGCTGAGAACTGCAAAGAGAAATTTGCAGTGAAATGGCAGCTATTCCTGCAGCAGTCCAACCCCACCCGACGGTGCACTGCTCACAACCCAGCCAGCAGCTGCATTTCGGACTCACACTCCACGTCTGATCTTTGAAGCAGAGTCTTGCTCTGGAAAGGGAGCAAGCAGAAGTATTCCCTTCTCACCCCCTCTCCATTCAGAGTCTGGGTTAGTGATATTTTTACACCCTCTTTCGTGGCCAAGTTGTCCACCCTGGCTTGAGCCAATGTCAGAAGACATGGTTTAATACACTATCAAATTTCTAAGTCTTGCTTTAGCTGAAGTTAAAACCTGCATTTTATCTTGAACTTCCCAACAGTATATCCTTTAGAACTATTTCTTTATCACAGATCTGAAATACTCCAGCCACCCTTTATCAAGTTTGTTGGGTACCCTAAAGCAGTGGTGAAAACGAAGACCTTGTATTGGCCCATCTTACAACAGTAAAACGGAGATGTCTTTGGGAAAGCACTACCTTAGCCTCTGAGATAAAAAAGCCTTGAAAATCATCAAGTCCAACCATTAATCCAACACTGCTAAATCTACTAAACCATGTCCCCAAGTGCCACATCTACACATCTTTTAAATCCCTCCAGGAGTGGTGACTTCATCGCTTCCCTGCTGTTTGACAATCCTTTGGGGAAGAAATTTTCGCTAATATCCCATCTAATCCTTCCCTAGTGCAACTTGAGGCAATTTTCTCATCCTGTGTCTTCTAACTTCGGAGAGGAGACCAACCCCCACCTGGATGCATCCTTCTGTCAAGGAGCTGTGGAGAGGGAGAAGGTCCTCCCTGAGCCTCCTTTTCTCCAGGCTGAGCCTCCCCAGCTCCTTCAGCTGCTCCTCATCACACTTGAGCTCCAGACCCTTCCCCATCCTTTTTTTGGACGCGCTTATCTTCCCCACCTCCTTTATGAGCCCACTCATGTCCTCACTGGCTCTTACATATGCTGCTGACAGCCCCATAAATATCATAAATAATTAATTTTTTGCATTAATTCAAAGATACCTTTGCAAATGTCGGGGTCTTTTCTAAGCTTTTCTTGAAGCCCATTCCCTTTCAGAGCTCAGCCTTTGCCTTCCCTCGTACTCCTGGTCACGTTAAAAATGGATGAGCAGCCACAAACTTCCTCCAGCAATGGCCACTTCTGGGGAGCAAAGGCAACATCACGCCATACCCCAGGCTGGAGAAGATGTGGAGAAAGAAGCCAAAAGCAGCATGAAATTGAGGCCACTGGCTGACACAAGTCTTGTGAGCTGCTCAGACTTGTTGCTGCTTGAAGCAGCTTTTTCAAGCTAATGCAGAGGCAAAATTAATTTTTAATACGCGTAGCTCCCAGGTCCCAGCCCCAAAACAAAGAGACACATTGTGTTATATTCAGCTTGGAATGTGGCTCATTAACAGCCTCCCCTGGTGATTTTTCATCAGCTCTCTAAGCTAGCTGAACCACCCAATGACTCCTCAGCGTTAATGTGCAATTTACTGAAAATGCTGGGTTTTCTTGCTCAGAGTTAACACAGAGGTGGGATGTGACTTCCAAACACACCAGGCCTCACCCCAAAGCACACAGTCACCGTTAAGGATTCTGATCTGCAAGAGATCACAGAACCACAGAATGGTTTGTGTTGGAAGGGACCTTAAAGACCATCTCATACCAACCCCCTGCCATGGGCAGGGATATCTCCCACTATCCCAGGTTGCTCCGAGCCCTGTCCAGCCCGGCCTTGGACACTTCCAGGGATCCAGGGGCAGCCACAGCTTCTCTGGGCAACCCGTGCCAGGGCCTCGCTTTAAAGAGGTTTTTTCCAAACATGTAATCTAAACCTACTCTGTCTCAGTTTGAAGCCATTCTCCCTGGTTCTGTCTCTAACACACCGTCGCAAAAAGTCTCTCCCCATCTTTCTTTAGCTTAGGATTGGAATTGAATGGTCTTAGAGGTCCCGTCCAATCCAAACCATTCAGTGATTCCATCCATTTCAATGCATTTCCCGTGACACAATGTGGAAGCTTGACTCCCTTCAATACCTCAAATTCTTTATCCTCACTTCTGCACTTGCTTGGTGATTACCTTGAAAGAATAGTTCTCTTTCTCCACCTCAGTCAGGTTGTTAATCACATGTCCTTTAAAGATCACCTCCACATAGTACAAACTCTCCTGGGGTGAAGACCTAGGAGGAAGACAATGTGTAATATTATATTTTTTTTCTACGGATTGTGTTTAGGAAATGCCAAGTCCTTTACAGAGTTTCCATTACAGCAAGTCCACTGAGGCTTCAATAGAGCAAAGGAGCTTTACACTGTCAGCCCAAACATCACACATATGAACCCAAAATCTAAAATAACAATTTAAAAGAAATGTGGAAGCACAGCAAGAAATCACAGTTCAGCGCAGACGGTGACAGGACTACACCAGAACTCTACCCAAATTAATGTTAATGCAAAACACAAACATTCTCATTAGGCATGCACAGGAAATAATTGTTATTCATTAGTAATAAAATGACCCAGGGCTGCCTGGATCTGCAGGGCGTCTTGATCCTGGTGTATAAATTAATGCTGCACCCTTAATGCACACAGTTTCCCTGCACAGCGTCCAGCAGAATTAACTCCCAGCCAAATTATAGCAGCGAAAGATGGAGAGTCCCATTAGGTCCCTCTTCAGACACTCCAGTCTTCCCATCCAACAACCTTTTTAAAGTTATGACAGGATAGAAAACAGCAGCTTAGACTGCCCAGCTGGTGCTTGGAACCGTATTTATTTCCTGCTCTGTTCATAACCTCTCTCTATCACCTTGGACAGGTCAAGGACACCAAAAGCTGGTAGAGCTCCAAGATTTTCTTGGGAGTTTTGCATCTGAGAGCTAGATGTCTACAAACCTTTGAAGGTCTGAGTCTGGACTGCCCAAGAAGCCTCACTGTGACCCTCATGGCTCAAGGAAGCCTTGTGCTTCATGAAGTTGAAACAAGAATAAATCGGCCCAGCTTAGGAGGTGCTCAGTGTGGTCACAGCAGCAGCTGTAGGAATTCTGTCAACTCCCAAACTGCCTGTGCAGACACTTGAAGGAAAATGAGGATTCTGTTTGTCAAAGGGCAAGGTCTCACCCACACTGCATTCACAGCTCATACCTTGTTCTGCACCGTACAGTGGGCAAGTCCAAATAAAGAGGAGAGACATCACATGGCAGCCTGGGCAGGTCTGGATTCACCAGGAACACCTCCAGCTGGGATGCACCGGCTGGAGAGGCAGATTCCACCAGGTGGGATGTTGAGCCTAAGCAATGAAGTCAATCAGAACAGCTCTGTGAGGACAGGATCCCTCCCAGTTGCACAACAAACATTTTTGGAGGTACAACTCAGCTTCTCCAGGAATAATGCTTAGAGCCCTTGACCGGGCTTTTTAAAATCATGTTTGTGTAATTTCATGTTGTGGTGGTTTAACCCCAGCTGTCAACTCAGCCCCACACAGCCACTCACTCACTTTTCCCACCAGGGGGATGAGGGAGAGAAGTGGAAAGGTAAAAACCATGTCCTCAAGTGCACTTCCACACATCTTTTCAATCCCCCTGGTGACTCTACCACTGCCCCGGGCAGCCTGTGCCAGCTAAACCAAACATTCAGCTGGTTCAGAAACCAACTCTCTTCCCAATGAATAAATATTCATCACTGTGGAAAATCAGACCTAGCTTTGTACACTCATTTTGGGCCCAAATGGACATGACTTATCAGTTTTTGTGATTTTTACTCAGATCTCATAGTTATCACAGTTTTAAAAGCTCCAGCATCACAGGACGTATGAAGTGGGCAGATTTTTAGCTTTTATTCCATAAAAGGGCAGGAGCAGGGAATAAATTTCTAGCCCTACATCTGCAAAAATAAGGTAAACATTTGGACTTCTGTTGCTTAGAAATAAACCTTCAGCAGTCATTTATAAAGTGATCATTTCAAGCTGATTTCATGCTATGAGTGTCACAGCCTATGGCTCTGCTGGGTAGGGTTTGACACTCCAACCACAAACCTCAGAAGGGAGCTGATTATCTGTTATTTTTACATCTCTGGAAGTGTCCAAGGCCAGGCTGGACAGGGCTTGGAGCAACCTGGGATAGTGGAAGGTGTCCCCGCCCATGGCAGGGGGTGGGACTGCATGATCTTTAAGATCCCTTTCAACTCAACCTTTCTATGATTTAATTTCAACACGTACTTCATAAGAATTTAAAGCTCACCATCCAGAGTGATGGTAATCCATGTTCCACCAGCAATGCTGCCCTCATGGGGCTTGACAAGTGATCCTGAGGCTGTCCCTGCAAAAGCAAACCAGCTCCATCAGGCTGAAGGGAAGTGCAAACACCTAAGATATCTTATTCAGGATGAGACACAGTGATCCGAGAGCCGCCTTCCTGTGATCCCAGCCTTTATTTCATTTCTTCTTCTCAAGCACCCAAATTAATCATGTTGCCCGTCCTTTGTCCCCCCAGCTTTCTCCCCTCTTTACAGCTCATCTCAGGGAGGTGTTGATGCCTTCAGGGCTTGGTGAACCAAGCTACAGCCTGAGCCTCCTGTCCTCCTCAAGAATTAAAGATGATAAACCTCATGTTTATGCCTTCATCCCTCAAAAAAATGTGTTTGCTGAATTCTGTGCATCCTCACAAAATTAAGGCTGCCTACAAAACATATCCTTTTCTGGCTCTAAGACAGCCTGCCCAGCTATTTCCTTCCGAAGTCCTTGGGAAAGACACACCGGCCTGGAAAAGAGCTCCTGCTTCATGATGTTAGGTCACCTATGACCTGCTATGCCATGCCATTCATAAAGGCAACAAATTCCCAAAATAATTTAGGATTTATTTTGGGTACCCTCATTCTCTGAAGCTGAGAGATGAATCAGTGGTTGGCTTCTATTTTTGCAGATAATGACCAGAATTTTCCAAAAGTCATTTTACAGTGATATCCAGTTTTCTGATTAACATTTTAGGAGATTTACAACTTTTTAGCTGTGTTTGAATGCAATCTGACATAACATCAATATTGATCACCAAAGCCAAATATTGGACACTTTTTCATCATGAACCCTTAATATCAACAGGCAAAGAGTGACATATTTATCATCAAGTGAACAAAAAGCAGTAGGTACGATATGAACCCAGGCAGAACACAGAGAATTAAAAATTAATCCAGGAACCTCCTCAATGGCTATGGAAATAATGCCATGGAAAACCAATAAGGGTGGACAAAGTACAATTTGCCACAGTCAATATCCCATAGTTTTCAACACCTTTTAGAGGTTCTTCTCCACTTCTCACAGGCAGCCTGTATCCGATCCAGGATTTTACAAATGTGGTTGGAGACAACACCTCTCCATCACCCACCTGCCAAGAACACCAGCCCAGCACTCAGCAGGAATGTTCTCCAAAGGTTCATCTTGAACGTTGGATGAGGAATTCACAAGAGTCTGGCTCCAGGACCTTCCTTATAACTTTAAAACAAACCCCATCTGTATTCTTTCTTCTCACTGCAAACCTGTGGAAGCAACAGCTGTGAACTCTTCTAATAATTTAATAAAATAAACATTTGAGTACTTGCAGACCAGGTCTTACTTGCTTTCATAGCCAGAGATATTGCACATTTCCTTTATAAAGTCCATGTCAGGAACTGTTCTAACATTTAAAGACAGGCCATCAACTTCTCCTGCCTTCACCCTGGCTTTTGTACTAGCATGGAAAAAACATGGATGAATTAATTAAAATTCAAAATTAAAATTAAAGCCACATTTTTAAATCACAAAATGGTTTTGGCTAGAAGAGACCCTAAAGATTACCCAGCTCCAACCCCCTTCCATGGGGGTACACCTTCCATCAGACCAGGCTGCCCCAAGCCCCACCCAACCTGGTCTCTGCTGTTTATTGCACCACAAGACCTACTACAACCACCCTCTATTTCTTGCACATTTTAACACACTGCATGCAGTGTGCAGAGGACAGAGTCCAGCCCTCCGGTTCATGTGAAAGTTGCATTTCAAAGCAGGTGCATAAATTTAATTTAGATTTAATTTTATTATTCTTTTTAGGACTTTTTCTGGTGTTACTGACCTTATTCAATTTGTTCTTCCTCCATTCCTCTGATGAGTGAAGTGCAGGGGCTTCGATACCAGGACAAGGGCTCCATCCCTTTGGCACCAGCTCTGCCACAGGTTTCAGGCTGAGGTTGTGTCAGTCACTCTGACCAGTGCTGAACCCACCAGACAAGTTTCCCAAAAGGCTCAAACCCTGTCACAGACAGCTCAGAGCCGTCCATGGAGGGTGCTTAATTATTAACCTAAGCTACTTGCTGCTATTAACTGTTTTGTTCCAAGACTTTAATAACCATAACAAAAATAACCTGGGATTGTTCTTCCAGTGGTACAGGGTTAGATCCTCCAACAGGAGGATAGTGAATCCATTTTATCCTGTTTTATTCCCTCCTACAACATGACAGAAAAACTGATGGAATGGTTTCTTGATATGCTGATATTCAATCTGGGACTGACTTTCAGAGCAAGTGGACTTCAAGGTTCCCTTATATATTCTTAATTCAATTTTCCATGGTATTCCCTACAGCATCTGCTGGGAATTCTGCCCAAAGGGTGTTTAGATCCCTTATCACTTCTAAAGTAGCTTTACCCATGCAGGTCTCTTTCCCTGTGGAAAAGAGGGCAGTGGACTTTCACAGTGTTATCATTCATGCCCTGGAGAGCCCTGGCTGCTGGGTAGACCCACTCCAGCCTCCCTCAGACACTGAACAGCATCTCTGCTCCCACCTCTGCCCTCCTCTGTTCAAAGCCCATATGGATTCTGATGGAGCCCCTCAATGGGCAAAGGGCTGAGCCCCTGCCCTGGTGTGGAAGCCTTCATGGAAGTTTCCACTGAAATCCGCAGGAAGTTCCCAGACCCCACAGCATAACCGAGGTTTAATGAGTTACCACACACCAAACAGCAGCAGAATGTGCTCCTGCTCTCACCTCAGCCCCAAAGGGGAGGTGAAACAGGCTTGCTCAGGTTCCTCCTCAGCCTCAATTCAGAGGCTCAGTGGCACAAAGTCACGGGCAATCAACCCTCAGGGGAGCTCTGGAGCTCTGCCTGGCAGTGGAACCAGTTGTGCTTGGTTTATTCTCAGGCCAAGCCCCAGTGTCTCAGCCACACACAGCCAATGATTACAGGAGCCCCGTGTGAGTTAACCCCATCAGTGATCTACACTCAGTTTACTTATTAGCAGAATGACACTGGAAATGTGGTCAGAAAGAAGAGTAAACCTGAGGCAATTCTCAAACAAAAAGGAACTGCTAAAGAAGAGGCTGTTCAAGGACCCTGTTACCAGCATCAGTTTCTGTCTGCTGCATTCAGACAACTGCTGCTGCAAGTTGTCATGCTTGAACAGCCTCCTCTTTAGCAATACTTTTTTGTACAAAGCTAAGAAACTCAGAGAATTCAGATCAGGAGAGGACTGGCCAAGCCACACAGGAGCCTTGCTACAGGACATGTAAATACTCTGTCACCACAGGCTGATGTCCATTTTTAGGGATATTGACCACTAAAGAGGAAAGCAGCACATTTTGATGAGCAAGTGCACGTTTGCATACACGTGCAAGCCAGTTTTTTCCTGCCAAAGGACAGATCTGCTCAAAAAAATTGCCCCTGGTTTTGTTTGTCTGGAGTTACTCATTTAGGGGTTTAGATTTTGAGTAAATAAATGGAAATAGCCCTATGGACAGGCTCAGCATCAGGAATCTGAGAAATACTCCTGCAGTGCAACCAGAAAGGAGGCAGAGCCAAGCAGGAGTGGTGAGCAGTGGCTTTGTGTCACTAGATGGAAGTATGGAGCCATCAAAGAGCTGTCTGACACTTGAAACACAACCCACGGGTGGCCAGGCTGCCACTGCTCTGCCTGACAGGTCCAGGAGTGCTTCCTGTTAACTCCCTACTCTTGAGGAAAAGCCCAGGTTCAAGCAGACAGCACAGGAAAAGGAGATGTGGGATGTATTCTCAGCTCTTTCGCTCACCAGTGCATGATTTGGGCTAAACAGCTTCATTGCCAAGTCATTTGTGTGTAAGACAGGGATGACACTGCCCATGAGGCCTTTTTCAGGGGCAGCAGCATGGAAAGACTGTTCCCCCACGACTTGGAGCATTCTGGGGATAGAAGAGCCTTGCAGGAGCCAAATGAGGGGTCCCCTCATGCTCCCCCCCTCCGTCACACGGCAGCCACCTCGCGAGAGGAATGTGGCAGTTGTTGGGCACCACATGGCATCTCCCAGAGGAACAGCTGAAGGGAGGATAATGTGGGATAAGGAGAGGTTTAACAGTTTTGTCTGCAACCTCTGAGGAGCTCCCCTCCTCCCTCCCAGCCCTGCTGACGTATCCACCACCCCACATCAAGGGCACCAGCCGTCCCTGCCTCCTGCTTGCCGAAGTCAGGCCTTGGCATGAGGAAATGATGTGGGAATGCTGCACGTGCTCACAATTCCTGCACCTACCCCTGCAAAGAGAGCAAAACGCATCCCGGGGAAAGCCAGACTAACGGGGTTCATGCTTGCAGCATACAATGATATAGAGCCATAAAATCACAGAATGGTTTGGGTTGGAAGGGACCAAAAAGCTCATCTATTCCGGCCCCCTGTCCTGGGCAGGGGTGTCACTCCCTAGATCAGGTTTCTAGGGGATTGATGCCATGTGACTGCTGGTGACGGTCACCTAGTGACCGGTAATATCATGTTTCTCTTGGATTTATCTTTGGATAAGCAGCTTCCCCTCCAATGCAAGGTGTGCCGTGCTGGACACACAGTGAAGAAAAACAGCTTGAAACTGCTTGAACTTAGTGACTGTGTCCAGACACAGGGCTCGGGGAGAGATCTCTGCTTTCCAGCTTGGCACTGTCATAGGATCATGGAATGGTTTGTGTTGGGAGGGACATTAAACTCATCTCATTCCACCCCTTGCCACGGGCAGGGACACCTTCCACTATCCCAGTTTGCTCCAAACTCCATCCAACCTGGCCTCAAAGACTTCCAGAGATGGGGCAGCCACAGCTTCTCTGGGCAACCTGTGCCAGGGCCTCACCACCCTCACAGGGAACAATTCATTCCTAATAGCTAATTTAAATCTACCATCTTTCAGCGTGAAATCATTATCCCTCTCCTGGAAGGCTGAGTTACCAGCAGCCTGGAAGACTTCCACTGGCCAAGCTGCTCCGTGCGGAGTTCTTACAGCTGCTCTTTCTTTCTATTAATACTTCACTTTTCCTGTATTGACACCAACTTCCTAGCAACCAAGGTCACAGAGGAGGTGTTAAGAAGCTGGGCTGATTAATAATAAATCCTGGAGTTTGATGTCTTTTTTTCTAGAGAGGCTCGTTAGACACCAGCAGGCAGGGTGCTGAGCTGGGATTTCCAAGAGAACCTGGGGGATTTGGAAAACCTTCTCCGATCAAATTTCCCTTTGAATCCCAGCCTTCCTCCTGCTGGCCCTCAGAATCCAGCTGGGTGAGGCTACTATCCATGGGAAGGTGAGTTGAGGCAGGGCAGTGGTGCCAAGCAGGGATCTGCATACGAAAAGCCACTACAGCTCATTCATGATCATTCCCAAATCAGGAGAAGAAAGAGCCCCTGGCCAAGAATCCTAGAATCACAGAACGGTTTGGGTTAAAGGGGATCCTAAAGATTACCCAGTTCCAGCCCCCTACCATGGGCAGGGACACCTTCCACTATCCCAGTTTGCCCCAAGCACTATCCAGGATGGGGAATTGACAATGTCTCCTGGTAGGAACAGCACTCAGGCTTCTTCTCCCTTTTTTACTGTTCCTTTACACAGCAAAAGAAAAGCATTTTCTTCCCTGGAAATCTTAACATTCATATTATTGACTTTTTTTTTCTTCAGATTTTAAAACCTTTTATCACCACTACTACTTACATTTGCAGCCTGCAAATGAACTGCCTGACTTGCCTGGCCCATTTTTCTACCCAGTTTTTAAGAGATTCAACTCTCTCCTTTGAGAGGAAAAATGCTGGTGCTTCCAGGAGCCTTCCACATCTTTACAGGGTCACTTTTCAGTAGGATAAAACTCTGCTGAGCCTGTTCCCATAGCTACTCTCACTGCATTTTAAACCGGCACTGAACTTCTTTAAATACTAAATTTATTGCCAGTGCAGCTGCTTTAATGACAGGCTTGAGGCTTCTTTGGTTTCAAGGTTGGGTGTATTTGTGCTCACATCTCCTGTGGGTCACAGAGGGGATGTGGGTCCCCCCAGCCCCCTGCCCCTGGCAGATGCTGGAGCCCGGGGATCCGCAAGGCAGCCGGGCAAGGAGAAACCAACGTCCTGCAGGGGTTTTGTCTACTGCAGCTTTGGTCTTCTCCCAGCCAGGTAGAGGATGCTCCCCTGCTCCCTTGGGGTCTGCAATGCACCTGGGATTGCCAGGGAAGACCAAGGTCAAGGCTGGATCCCAGACTCATCGTAGAATCATTGAGGTTGGGAAAGACATCCAAGATCATCGAGTCCAACCTTTGACCACTTACCGCAAAATTACCACCCTTACCACTCAGCCATGTCACAAAGTGCCACATCTACTCATTTTTTTGAACACTTTAAGGGATGGTAACTCCACCCTTCCCTGGGGAGCATGTTCCAATGCTCAACCACTCTTTCAGTGAAGAAATTTTCACTGATACCCAACCTGGCACCACTTAAGATCACTTCTCCTTGTCCTATCACTTGATACCTGGGAGAAGAGACCAAACCCAAACTGGCTACACCCTCCTTTCAGGTGTAGAGAGCAATAAGGTCCCTCCGAGCCTCCTTTTCTCCAGGCTAAACACCCCCAGCACCTGCCAGGAACAGAAATCCTCCCAAGTCGAAAATACAGTCACAAAGGTAAAAAAAAAAAAAAAAAAAAAAAAAACAAACATAAAAACA
>VZTF01001719.1:30184-44875 GCA_013397755.1 Cnemophilus loriae
AAAAAAGCAACTTCAAATAAAGCACTAGCTACATCTGCACTGCAAAAAACATCCTTGTGTTGAGGTTCTTCTCAGAGATTTTCCTCTGCTGGGCTGCCCACAGACACATCTCATCCACACTTCCCATCGGTGTGATGGACCATCACTCCTCCAGTCTCCCTGTTACAGGGTTTTTGTCACTCAAACAGCACCCAAAAAAGGCTACAGCTCTGTTGTGCTGGGTGCTCTGTAGCCACACAGCATCAGGGAGTGTCCAACCATGAAAAAGCTTTCCGTTTAAATAGGGGCAAAGAGACACAATCCCACTTGTCTGTGGGAAAAGATGCCTGCTGCAGGTTTTGCGAAGTAGGTGATAACAGCCCCGAAGGAAACCTGCACGGGTTGGACCCCGGAGGCGAAGGATAAAACCAAGAGGTGTCATTTGGACGGAAGAAATCTCTCGGGGAAGTCTCGGCAGGCGCTGCTGCAGAGTGAACCTCGGCATCTGCTTAAACAAACAGCTGGTGGAGGATTGGGTTTCGGAATCAAACTGCAACCCAGCACCTACTGAGCTTCATCCATCATTAGTCTTTCATTAGGAAGCTTGTTCTTGGCCTGCTCCCCAGTTCTCAGAGAAGTGATTCAGGCAAACGCCAGCCCCGCTGTGTCCTGCAGCCTCTCTTCTTCCACCCCTGTGGCAAATGCCCACTTGCCTCTCATTTTAATACAGAATTCCTTCCTTTCGCTGAGTTTTCATTGCGAATGCTGCCACTGCCCCATCCCCTCCATCCATCCCTGCTCCCCACGTCTAAGCAGGAGGAACAGGTGGGACAGCTGACCCTGGTGAATGAAAGGAGAGCACAGTTTGGCTCCCCTCACCCCTTTCTCACAGCCTGTCCCTGCTGCCAGTGATCCCCCAGCCCCCGGGGACGGAGGATTTGTGTGTATTAGTCACATGAAAGGAAAGAGCCTGCAGCAGGCTGCTCCCGGGCTTTGCTTCACCTCCAGCAGAGGGGATGGCTTGCCACTGTATTCCTCAGGGCTGGAATCAAATTACACTATTTTTTTTTTTCTTTTTTTGCACCAATTGGCTTCTATGTAAGACGTGCCACAGCCCTCATTAAAAAAAAAAAATAAAGAAAGGAAAGAAATATGTGGAAAAGAACAACTTACAATGATCCCAGCTGTGCAGGGAGATGTGTAAGGCCAGACACTTGATATGAGATCTTTTTCCGTCGGCAAATCCCTGGGGTGGGATTTGGTCTCATTGGGCTTGCATGGAGCTCCACAGCCTGTCATCACACAGAGGGCTCCAGCAGAGCATTAAGGGCCTCTCTGTGCCCAAACTCTGCTAATCTGGTGTCACACACAGCAGACTCCCAGACAGACCCTGCTAAGGTGGACTCACGTTTAGGTACTGGTCAGTGAGTCATATCCCAGGGATATCATCCTCTCAGTAAAACCACAAACTCATGGAAGTCACATGGATAAACACCAAACCTCTCACTCCAGCAGAAAGCAATCAGAGAATCACAGAATGGTTTGGGTTGGAAGGGACCTTAAAGCTCACCTGGGTCCAAACCCCTTGCCACGGGCAGTATGCTGACCACTGGTACAAGTTTGAGATAAATCTGATGACTTTACATCACTTTTCTCCTCAGTGAAAGTGTCAGTGATGTTTCAGTATTGTCGGGAGCCCCTGATGGGTTGATCATTGCCCAGAAAGCCTTCTATTTATTATTAGTGCTGTGAGTCTTAATTTGTTTTCTCACTCAAAACAACTTCTTTCACATTTCCCTCTCTTTTTCTGCTTACATTCATTGCCTGAATCCAGCAAGAAGCCACTTCCCACCCAGTCTTAAAAAAACACTTGTGTTAAACCACAGCAAGATTCTTTTGGCCTCAGCTTTTTAGGACTTCCAGTGATGTGAATAACTGGTTATTCCCACAGCTCTAATTGAGATATCCTTGTGTCTGTTGCTCCACAGACCCACTGACCCAGCAATGAAGAGAAAAACAGAAGTAGAGAGAAAAAGAGCCATTAGGTGGGATGAGAAAGGAAGCCTTGCTTACAGCCTGCTCGATAAGTTTTAAGTCTAAATTAATGCTTTAATTCAAAATGCGTTTGCGTGCATTAAAATGCAAACTGAATGAATATTCAACCCCCAAACCCAAGATGATTCCCTTATTTAAGAGCAGGAGGCCTGTTCAGTCCAGCCAGATGCATTTCACAGTCGTTTCCAGCACCGTGTGTGCAGGGGGGAGGGCCATTAAAAATAAAAGTGCCAGTGTTCCAAATGTCAGCCCTGCACCCACCTGTTCCTCTCTGAGCCCAAACGTGGCCACCTCTGACCCCGCCGTGGGTCTGAGGCACTTGGGAGGCTGCACCTCCCACCCTCCAGTCCCCCATTCCCCACGGCAGCTGTGTAAACCTCAAGGGCAGCAGCTGGGCACCAGGGAGGACGCCTCCAGCTCCTGGGTGGAGGGACAGCGAAGGGCATCTCCAAGGGCTCCAAATCCCCGACCTGGTGGTGGGGACTCAATTTATTCGAGTCACACGAAGTTTGGCACTGCCCCCATTTGGACCCCCCGCCCATAAATCCAGCTCAATTAGCGCTCAAGTTTTCTCAGTGCGAGGTGTTAATTCGGTAATTGCCTGCCCTAAGGGATTGCAGGATGGGATTTTGGGTTCAGGGTCTGCTCAGCTCTGCTGTGACCCCAAGAGCCTCCTGAGGAACTCTGGCCACTTGCTCTCTGCAGCCACAAGTGGAGGGAGGAGAGGAAAATGATGAAGAAACTCTTCTCATCAGTGCTGGATGAAGCCTTGAAATTACCTGGAAACTGCAGGAAGGATTTTTCCGTCCTCTGGCAGCCAGGGACAATAAGTTCCACATCCTGACTTCAGAAAGACAAATCTGCACTGGGTGATACATCCAGTGTGTGGGTGTGCCTGTCTGCAGGCTGTTTTCCAAAAGCCTGACATGGAATTGGACCTTGAGGAGATCCCCCTCAAGCTGCTTAATTGTGAAAACCCCAGTGGGATGAGATTGAAACACTACCCTAAGGCATCCATTTTTTTATCCTGTCTAAATACGTGTCAGAACTCAACTATCCTCCTTCAGCATCTTTTCTCCTGCCTTGAAGGCAGATGGAACGTCAAAGAATCCTAGAATGGTTGCAGTTGGAAGTGACCTCAAAGTTCATCTACTTCCAATCCCCCTGCCGTGGAAACACATCCCTGTACAGAGGAGAAGGCAGGAATCCACTGTTGCTACTCTAACACCAATAAATTAGAATAGTCACAAGCTGTCCAGCTCTGGGGATCAGTGGGACAGTGGCTCTCTGGTTTGGGCAATAGCCACAAAAAACAAATGCATCAGGGCAGCCTCCTTGGTGCTCCTGACCTTCATCAGGTAAGAGGAGCAAAGAAACGAAGCCCATTGCCTTCCCAGCATCTTACCTGACCCATCTTTACTACTGGATGCCCTCAGAAAAATCTCTCCCCTCTTCCCAGCTTTCAGAAAGTGGCAACTCCATAGCTGAGACTGGATGTCCTTAAAAGGCAGAACTACCTGGAACACAGGTTCACTTGCCAGCTCTGTTCTACACTTACAGAGGGGTCTGGGAAATTCACTTCTTATCTATCAGTAATGATAACAGCAGGAGTAATATGAGATCAATGACATGTTGGAGCCTCAGACAATGAATTTGCAAAGGTAATAAGCAAATAAATAAATAAATAAATTCAATCTATAAATGAACTCAACAACAGCCATTTCAGAGAATGCAAAGGCCACTTCCAGAAGACTTTTTTACAAGATTTTTTGAATATTAGATGCAAACCAGGCTAATTCTCAGTCTTTTTCTTGAGATCATGGTGCCCTCCCACTCTTGCTGTCCCTCAGTAATGGTGCAAGGGACTATTGGAATGAAACTCCAAGGGACTGGACTGATGACAGCTGTTGGCATTCTCTGTATCAGTCCAAGGCTGAAGAGGTTGACAACCTGGCCTTCCCATCACCTAACCCAGAAAATACACCCAAAATCCAGCACAGACTCCAAGACTGAGTATCCGCCAGGGGAAGAGCAAAGAATTTCCACATCCAGGACATAAATATTCCAGGTTCAAACAACCTTTCCATTCCAGAGTCTACACCGACTTTCCACCTCTCTTCCCCATCACCAGCTCTCCCAGGCCATGAGCAGGCACCAAAACCCCCTCCCACCCCCATCCAAACCCCCTCCAGCTCAATCAGCTGTCACAGGCCCCACATTCCTGCAGGACTCCCAGAACTGGCAGCTCTGGACATCTGCTCTTTTCCACCCCCACAAATATGCAAGCAGGTGTGAGGCACCACCACTCGCCTTGTTCCTGGCCACTTTTACCCAGGCACCAGGAATGAAGGCACAGCCAGAGGAGAGATGATCTGTTCCCCTCCATCCCCTTTGTGTCCCTCTGGGGAACGTACAGAAACAAAAATCAACCTCCTCACTCGAACTGAAGAACCTGGAAAAGATGAAACTTCAGTGTCTGAATATAATTCCTCTCTAGCTCACTCTAACAGCGACTTGATACCAACGCTGACGAAAACCATCTCATTCCACCCCCTGCCATGGGCAGGGACACCTTCCACTATCCCAGGTTGCTCCAAGCCCTGTCCAACCTGGCCGTGGACCCTTCCAGGGATCCAGGGGCAGCCACAGCTTCTCTGGGCAATGAAATACCCAGAGAATATAGAAATAGAGAAAGTACAGAAATTCCTTCTTATAGTGGGTTTATAGTTATCCAGGATATCCATAATTTTATGAATGACAATCAGCATGGAGCTCTGCACAGGGCTGGGTTTATCTGCATCCCAATGAAATTGAAAGTGATGAATAAAAATAAACTAAAAATGAAGCAAATGTAGTTTGGGCAGTTTATGCAGTTTATGCCCTACAGGTTATTAACTGGGATTAAAAGAAAAGAATAAGTTAGCACATTCAATTTTTGTTGTTGTTGTTTTTCAGACAAGTCGAATTTTAATTAAAATAAAATAAAATAAAATAAAATAAAATAAAGGACTATCCATTCTGCACTGAAATTTTCAGCTCAAAAATCTGTTCCAAGGTTGTGGTTTTTGAGGGACAACCTCCTTTCTTTCCATAAGAAACAGGATGATACCTGATAGGAAACACAAAGTTCATCTCATAACCGCACGGGATCATGTGGGGTCCCTGAGCCAATCTGCTGCTCTCAATATCCTTACGAGGTGTATCAGTAGCTCTAAATAGAAAAGATCCATTTTTTACAGCTTCCACGTGCCCAGTGTGTTCCCAGCTGCCATTCCCACATCCTTGTGAAACCTGGCACTGCCTGCCAGCACCAGCACATTCCAGTGACACCAAACCTCTCCGTCAGCCTCAGTTTGCCTGGGACACTTCCAGGGATGGGGCAGCCACAGCTTCTCTGGCCAGCCTGTGCCAGGCACCTCACCGTGCCCCAGAGGGTCTCTTAGGTCCTCATCCCACCCTGGGAGAAGGCAGCGCTCTCAAAAGGTTGTTTATGGTTGGGAAACTGAGGCGCGGGATGATGTGCCCAAGATCTCGGAAGAAGTTTATGGCACAGCAAGTACTTTTAAAAAATCACACTCTGCATCTGAAATAGTAAATTCAATATGACTGGCACAGCTGGCTGTGAAGCCAAATGGCCCACGTTGGTATTAGTGAAGCCTTTTAACCTCCAAAACAGGACTGATGCGTGCAGCTGCCTGCTGGGATGTGTCTTATCCCATGCAAACTCCTGAACTGTGTCTAGAAAAGGATGGGAAAGAGAAATCATCTCAGTCCAAACCATGCTGAGGATGGTTCTGCGGTGAGGATGGAGGAGTTCCTGCACCCTGCACCATTGCCTGGGCCTGTTTCATTTACTTTTGGCCATTGCTCTCTCAGATAATCCTATTACAGTCCATCTTTCACCACAGATCCTGCTCCCTGCCTTTTGTCCCCATCCTAATAATTCTTACTAGGTGAGCATTCAAACATCTGGAAGTGATTGCAGGGTTGTATGGTCATTCTGATTTTAACGCAAAAATATTTCCCTCCCAAAAAAATGCTGAGAATGTTTCAAAAGTACTTTTCCCCTATGAAGAAAAATTATACCAAGCTTTGAGATTTTGACAGAAAATGTAAGGGAAGTGATAGATAATTTTAGAGGGCATTTTGGTTTATGACTTTTAGGACTCTATTAAGGAGCAGAGTGACAGGTTTGCTTGCAATTTGCTTCTTTAACTCTGAGAAAGCTGAAGATGTTTTCAAATTCCAACATAAAGAAATAAAAAAGGTCAAGTGTTCAAGGCCAGGTTGGATGGGGCTTGGGCCAGCCTGGTCTAGTGAAAGGTGTTCCTGCCCATGGGTGGAACAAGATAATCTTTAAGGTCCATTCCAACCCAAACTATTCTAAGACTCCATGATTCTGTGATTAATGTTATTTGCCAGTCAAAAACTCTCTGTAAACTTTTACCCACACCAGTGGATTCATTTCCAGCCTCCCAGAGACACTATTTTTTAAAAATCTCTGATGGAGAAGAGGTGAAAAGGCACACTTTTAACAACGCCAGGGTGGGGAGGATCCTGGCTGTACTGATTGTGGCTCATGGAACTGGCTGGGCTCAGCCCCTGTTGTCTGAGCCCAGCACTGGCCAAAGCCCAGCTCCTCTGACCACCTCTAAGCAAAGAGCCCATCGGGATTTTGGACCAGCTCCAAATCCATCTCCCTCCTCCTCCTCCTCCTCCTGCAGCCCTCTGGCCACTAAAACATTAAACTGCTGTACCTGCAGTAAGTGGCTTTATTCTGGAAACCTTTGGTGGGATTTTTTTTTTCTGACAGGACTGAGTTACAGCATCGGAAAAAGAGATAAAATGCCGAAGCGCTCCCGTCCCCGGCGCGGGACAGCTGAAGCGGTGTCACTCAACACGCCGCTGTCAGCGGGGTGATGGAGGTGGACAGCAGGGACCGGGAAGGGCCGCGGGCTCTAAAGGACACGGGCAGCTGGGGGGGACGGGGCCGTGGGGCGGGCTGGCCCCGGGGCTGGGCGATACAAAAGGGACGGTGACAGCCGGGCAGGGCAGGGACCGCGCGGGGATGGCAGGAGCATCCTCGGGCAAGGCGGGGAGGGGCAGCGGCGAGCGAAGCGCCAGCCCGAGGCCGGGGTGGCTGCAGGCTGCTCTGCCCGGGGCAGGATGAGACGGGAATATTGATGGAGAACCTTTAGCCGTAGTGCCGGTGAGGGAGTTAAGAGGATGCTGAGGCGAGGTGGGGGGAAATGAGCCCAGGTGGTAGAAAATTGATGGAAGGGTGGGGAGTTTAACATGGTTGTCCCTAGGGAAAAAAAAAAAAAAAAAAAAGAAAAGAGGCATTGGTGTAGAGGAGCGTGGGAGAGGGGGAAATGCCCAAATCCCCAAACACACTCACAGACACAGAGAGGTCAGTAGGATCAGCTGCTTCAAGAGACTTTTGGGCAGCCCCAGGCATAGGCTGCTTGCTGGAGAGCATTTCTGACCACACCAGCTCCTGGTTCCTTGGGGAAACCTTGAAAAGGATGAACCCCACCTCTCGCTGGAGATGCCAGCCCAGATAACACTCCTGGGGTGCCACAAAGCCACAAAGGACCCAGGAGAGGAGGATGAAGGGACCAACTGCTCCTTTGCTGAAGGTAATATCTGCAATTTCCTTTTTTTTTTTTTTTTTTAATATAATATCTTCTGTGTGTGAGATTTATGGCCAAGCCTGGAATCCACAGGCAACAGCCAGTGCCTCACACCCAGGGTTGTAGAAAGCATCCTAAGGAACTCTGGGCAGGGCAAAAGATGCCATGGATGGAAAAGGGAAAGGAGGTGAGGTGGTGTCCTCATGGTTCCAACAGGGTCCCAGACTCCTTATCAAATTCCCAGGGATCAGAGCAGTCTGCCAGGATGCGATCGATGGCTGTGGCATTGAAGCATCCTTTCAAAGTGGGTGTGTTCAGGCTCTTAGCTGGGGACGGAAGAATCCCAGGGATGTCTCTGATTCTCAGGAGCATCTTCAAACCCGGGGTTTTGTTCTCAAGGGCAGCAGGGCTGGTGTTTGGAGCCCTGTTGGCCAGGTCTCTCCTCTCACAAGTCAACCCTTCGGGGACCCAGGGGGGTCTGCTGAGGAGGGGATGTAGGGTAGGGGGGGACAATTTCATCCCCTGGGAAGCTCTGCAATCTCAGATTGCTCCCAAGGATCCTCCTTTGACAGCAAACGGTGCCCAGGTGATGAACGCCTTCCAGGGGAAGTGACCTTCTGATTTTAATTCTCCCTGTGAAATAAGTGGTGACCAGCAAGTTCCTGCTTGTGCGTCCCTGTCACCATGTCCAGCTGTTGAACTACGTTATCACCACACTATTATTGATTTATTTAATGCTCCAGAATCATTATTGGATAATGAGGTGGTTTCCCCATTTCACCAAGGAAAACCAGGAGTACAGACATCTGTAGGCCCAAATTCATCCCCATTACCCTCAGAGCTTTAAGTGAGGAGTTTAAATGATGAGCACAGTCACCCCTGGCTCCTTCTGGGGTCAACAGAGAGAGGCAGCCCCCTCTGGACACACTCCTGGGCCCTCTCTGGGCGTTCTTGCTCTCTGTGGGTGGCTGTTCCTTGTTTTTCCTGCCTGTTAGAAGTATTGGTTAATTTAACTGGGAATGGATGAATGAAGCTGCCAAGAGCTCAGCATGGGTTTATCCTCCTCTTGTCTCAGCTCATCGCCTCATTTCCCTATTCTTGGATCATAAGGAGAGGAATTAGCCAAAAAACCCAATCAGAGGAAAAGAGCACTATCCTCTTTCCCAAAGCTGTACAAGGGGCCTCCTGTCCTCCAGAAGCTCTAACCTGGGGAAGGGTTTATGACATGAGGAGACCAAAAAATCCCCAGATAAACATTCTTAAGTGCAGTAAAAAGACAAGGATGATTCTCCTCTTTTTCAAACCAGGGGCAAAAATCCTACTGGCTTCTCAAGGGACAGTTACCCTAAATCACACCATTAAATTAATTTGCATTCCAGATATGGGGAAGAAGAGAAAACTAAGAAGCAAGGGAGGCCATGCTGAATATTTATGGGCATTGCTACAGGAACTCCAGTTTGTTCCAGGCCAATTATTGCACCTCTGTGCCTTAGTTTCCCCACCCATCATCTGGGAATGTTGATGGGCTTCACTCAAGCACAGTTACTCTGCTTTGGGGCAAAGAATCAGACTGGTTAAATAAAATATGATGGGGCTAACCTAACTCAAGATCTTAGTTTAAAAGCACCAGATAAAACAGAAAATACAACTTAGAGAGCCACAATATCGACATCTTTTTATATTGAGATAAAAGTTGTAGAAAATCTAACAAGGAGACGAGTAGGATGGACAGGCACCTTACAAGGACTGCTGGTGTTTCTGAGACAGCCTTTCTAAGGAACCTTGGGCAACTCATTTTCTCCTTTGTGCCTCCTTTTTAAGGAATTAAATGTCAGCACACTGGGACTGGGTGATGTTTCAGAGGTGCTCACCGAGGCCTTATTCCCACTGAGGCAGAGAGCTGATCACCACAGTTTATGGAGTAAACTCAATAAACTTTGAGACGCTGCCATGAAACCCTACCAGAGTTTAAAAAAAAAAAATATGCTCTTGAAACGTCTCCAAAACCCAAGAGCCTAAATATAGTCTCTGGTTACATATAGACAATATTTTGCAGACAGATGCAAACTTGATTTCTTGAGTTTTCAACTTCCTGGAGGCTGTGGTTAGGACAGGGTTAAGATGAAACTCTGCTTCAAAAATCTACCCTGAGATAACTAACCTGACTCACAAGGCTAAAATGTTAACCTGGCTGACTTGCCCACGGAAAAGTTGCAAAAGAGACAAGAAAAGGCTCTACAAGAGTTTTTGCCTCGTGTGAGGTGCCTTTTGGTGCAGGTAGCGGGACAATGAGGTGGTTAATTCCAAACATGCACTGGTTTGGGCTCAAATATTTCCTTTAGAGAAGGTCAGAGCATTAGGAATTGATTTTAAATCCATGGGATCACTCCTGTTTATCCCTTCCCTTCTTTGCACTGCTGTCACATCCATGCACCTCTCTGTGCATGTGAGCGTAGACAGGAAAACCAAAGGCTGAACTGCCTCCCTCCTTCCAGTAACAACTGTTTCTGGGAAAGCATTCATCCTGCAGTCCAGGGTGGAGAAAGAAACTTGACAGAGAGCCCAGACGAGTGACTGCCCGAATGCCAGGCGTGTCAGAAAGCCCATTTTGGGAGTATCACCTCCCATCTCGCCCCAGTGACAAACCCCCCCAGTCACAGGGACCCTTGGAGGACAGCTGCCCCATTCTTCCCTCCTTCTCTTCCTCACGCCAGGCAGGGACAGATGTGGCTCTGGATCTGCCTCAGATGATTGGGTTACTCCAAGTGGCTCCAAAAGGCATAGGCTGTTGGTTCTTATTTTGCATATCTGCTGTTCACAAGGAATATAATATTCCAGGGTAGGCAAAAAGAGAGATACTGCCTGTAAATGGATGCATTCATATCCTATTGACTTCCTTCTTTTCCTTCTTTTCCTTCCTGGCTTTTATGGCCATTCCTGCCAATCTTTTGTACTCAAGTATCTGTCCCAGTCAGCTCCTTAACTTCTAACTATTTAGCTGTAATTTCCTAATCCACATTTCTTCATTCTGCCTGGTTTGGGTTTTATAAATCTTGGAACAGTATGGTCTGGAAATCCAACCTAGTGAGTCTTTACTGCAACAGTCCCAGTTCATTCCAGTCAATGTATTTAATACAAATCTTGCTCCAATTAGGTTTTAACATTATCAATAAATTCCCATTTATGCCAACATAAGATTTTAAAATCTCAGTCTTCAAATTGGACCAGAAAAACGTACATAAATAAGGAATATTTAGCTATCTTCATTCTTGGGATCAAGGATCGTCCAAGTAACCAAGTCTTTTTCCTCATTAATCACTCTGAACCCATTTCTGATCCCAGAATTTCCGTGGTACTTTGATACAGGCCCATGAGAAATCTAAGAAAATGCTACCAGTAAGCAGGTATAATGGCTTTGAACTGAGGGCTAACAAGGCTAAGAAGAAATATCTCTTCGTTCATTATTGCTGATAGCTCATGTAAACAGATTTATGCACTCAAAAGTCTGGGAACCCACAGGCTGTGTCATGGCTCTGCTGAAATCTCTGGGAGTTTTACCCCGATGTCAGCAAGGCTCAGCTTCCTCACCTCCCCTGAGTCAAAGGCATTCATCTAACTGAGAAGTGAATATTACATTGAGTTCTTAATCTCAAATTAAAATGTAGTGAACGCTCCTCTAACATTGATCTGACCCACATTTAATTAAAAAAAAAAAAAAAAGAATGGGAATGTTTTGCTGTGGATATTTTTAACACCTCTGTTGTGCTTGGTGTAAAAATCTCTAAATAATGGAAATTCAGACACCACTCCTGATTCTGGGAGCTTTTAAACAACATAATTTCCTGAGTCACTGCATGACTTATCTCTTTCTGTAGAATTTGCATTCATTTGTTTGATCAGGTACTGAGGTTATGGAAATAATGACTATGTGAAATTCCCTGCCATGAATTTCTCTAGAAATCACAAAGAAAAGTCTTTATCTGACTTTAAGACAAACAAATAACTTCCTCCAAAAGCCATTCATCCCTTTGCTGCAGTCAATAGGGATTTTTGTACAAGCAAAATTACTTAGAGCAGCATGTACAACATCAGAATCATGAAGTTTTTAAGTGAAAATAAATTTGAACCATTTGTACACTCTTCAGTCTGTAAATCCATTGCCCCAGCTAAGTTTTAGGATGAGCAATGCCATGGGATGGATTTCCATCCTAAACCCTTCTGCAGGCATCATTACATCAGGTGCTGACACAGGTTTGAACAGCTGACAGGGAGAAAACACTGGGGCAGAAAAACTGAGGGGGTTGCATGTGAGATGTGAAAAATCAGCAATGTCGGACTCTGGGGGACATTGCAAAAGCGATATTTCCTGAAGCAGCATCATGCAGGGGAACACCTCTCTCACAGGGGAGGATGGAGAGCCCTGCAGGCATGGAGAGAGCCTCTGGTCCAACTTCTCCAACACAATAAAATGCCTGGAGAGCGACAGCAAAGCTGGGGAGAGGGAACCATGCTCCAGGGAGAGCTGGAGCCCCTGAGGATTGTGTGCAGTGCTGCTCTGTGCTCTGGAGTCTGTGCTGGGCCAGCAGCCCCTCACCAGGGCCTGCCTTCAAAGAGGATTTATGTTTCCTTCAAAGCTTGGGGTTATTCCTACCCTGATTTAAAGTGCTTCTCATCACCTGAGATCATTCCTTGGTCTTTTGGCTCTCTAGGAAGAGAAAACACGAGAGAAAGGCTTTTATTCTTTTCCTGTCGTATATTCTTGTGTGGACTGGTTGTGTATTAGAAACTTGAGTATTCCCTGCCCTTTTCCATCCTCAGAGAGGCTTCCACTTAGAAATAAATTATCTTCGTGAATCTGCTCCATGAACAAATTGATCCCAACCAGCTGTTTCCCAAACATGGCCATAAATCCCTTTGAGCATCCCTGAGCATGCCAGCCCTACAGAGGATGAGAGTGTGGAACAACCCCAAATCAAGGATTAGAATAGGAGGGGACACCAGGATACTTTGTTTTTCACTTCTGATGATGATTTCTATCATTAAATGCAGATGTCCTGCCCTCTGTGCCATGACAGGTTCCTCCCAAAGGTGCAACACGGTGTGGCACAAGTTGGAACACAGGAAATTCCAATTAGATATCACCAAACAGGTTTTTAACCATCAGCTTGGTCAAACTCTGGGAAACAGATCCCAAAAGACTGAGGGAACTCCATCCTTGGGGGGATTCAAGATCAACTAGACATGGTGCTGGGCAACCTGATCTAAGCTGCTCCTGCTTTGAGCCCCCCAGATCCTTCTGACCCAAACTCTTGGACTTAAAGCCTGTTTCTGATCAGCTGGGCCAGGCTCTGGTGAGCTGCTGTCTGTTCTGAAGGCACTGCCTGCTTGGCCAGGCAGCTCTCCAGGGCAGGGACCACATCCCTGTGTGTGTATGAGCAGCTCCTCTGCTCAGCCAGGCCCTCAAGGCCCTGCCTCAGTACCAATAATAATGAGAAAGTGAAAGGAAAGAACACAGTCTATCACCTCTCACTCATGTGACTTTTTTTTGTACAGCAAACTTTAGTTTTTGAGGATTTCAGGGCTGTCAAAACAAGTCCAGGACCTTTCCAACATGCACTTCCATGAGATTCCAGCCTTCAGCACTGTGCAGAGGCACACACAAAGGAATGCTTGCTGACACACAGGCACTAGAAAAATCTGAACCACCTGAAAATATCCCTCCAAAACATCCCAAAATGTTCCAGGGCACCAGGGAAGTTACAAGGGTTGTACTGTCACCGCTTTTCCAGGGAGGAAGCAGACTGCTGGCTCTGAAACACGTCTGAGGAGCAGCACTACCCCTTCAGGAGTCGGGGGTGGAGAGCTGTCCTGCAGGCCAGAAGGCACAATCCAGACTTCTCTCATGAGATGACATGCTTCTTTATATCCCCATATGGATTAGGCTGCTATGGAATGTAAGGAAGTGTGTGGTTTCAGGGAGACATCGCCCGTGCCCTCTGCTCCCAGCAACTGCAAGGACTCCAAAGATTTCCTGTAACTGCATTTTATTTGAATTTGACTTTGTCAAACAGAGCCAAGCAGTTTATATTCACTTTTCAGTGCCCTCAGCAACCACAGAAGACACATAGGCATCTGAACATCTAAAAAGGTTGCAAATTCCTGAATCCATGCAAATTTGATAACTAGGATATATTCTGCACATCTTTCTCCAGAAAAAGCATGCAGTAAGTAGACTATGGGTTTCACCTAGTCCAAATAATATCCATACTGTCCTGAAAGTGCTTTCCAAGGGCTTTCTGAAAATCACTACATCCCAGAGAGCATCAGTAATTCATAGAATCACAGAATGGTTTGGGGACCTTAAAGCTCATCTACTTCCAACACCTTCCACTATCCCAGGTTGCTCCAAGTCCTGTCCAACCTGCCCTTGGGCACTTCCAGGGATCCAGGGGCAGCCACAGCTTCTCTGGGCACCCTGTGCCAGGGCCTCACCACCCTCACAGGGAAGAATTTCTTCCCAAAATCTAATCTAAATCTACCCTATTTCATGTTGCCATCCATTCTCAGATGGTGGAAAACACTTCGGATTAACTGACACAGAGGAAAGAATTAAACAGCATTGGGTAGGATTGACTTGTGAGGAGCGAAACTGAGTATGATCCAGATGTCACAAAATTCTGCTCTTTACTCCCAGTAATTCATAGCAAGATCTTCTTTAATGGGATTACAATGAATGCTACAGATAGAGGAACTGCTGGATTGTTGGAGGTTAATTCATTGCACTGTCTCAGTACAGTAACAGCACAAGCTGCAGGAAGTCACCTCCTAATTAATACGGCACTGTGGAGCTAAGCGGGCACACAGCCTTGTCAGAAACAGTGGGGTTTTTTTCCTAAATCTGTATTATCATAATTCAGGACAGTCCTGCCATGTCACAAGTGTCCCTTCCTCCTCTGAGCACAGTTTAATACTATGTTCTAACAACTCTGTCTAGTAATGAGCTTTTTTTTTTTTTTTTTTTTTG
>VZTF01001719.1:44992-87050 GCA_013397755.1 Cnemophilus loriae
GTTACATGGAGCTGAAGAGCTCAAGCCGTTTCTCACACATTACTTTCTTCCACTATAGGCCAAACATTCAAAACTCAAGGCAGTTTTCAGTCAGTCTTAATTTATTTTAAGAAAGAATTTAGGAGTTTTTTTGAAGCAACTGTTCTTATCATTAAAGCCTAGGTCTGAAAGGTTTTCAGACCTTCATTTCTCATGGGAAATTTTAGGAATTCCACCCCAAAATACCCTTAACAAACCTGATCTAGTTAGAAGCTTAAAAACCATATGTATGTTTCAGTGATTAATGTTCACAACTTAATCACCTTCAAGCTCCTGACTGGGAATGGCCCTTGACCAGTTCTAATTGCAAAGCTGAGCTTAGGAACTGTTAGGGTCAGTCCCAGTTGACACAGGTCAAAACTGTGCCAGCAACTGTGCTAAACACAGCAGAAACCACTGAGTTCCTGTGCCTGCACCTCAGCCCTACAAAATGTACCAATATAGACCCTGAAACCAATGACATTTATGTTCCTCAGCCACCAAGATGCTTTGCAAAATTTCGGTCTGAATCAAAGCCAGGGCTTCTGCATCTGACCCAGGCCCTGTGGTCTCCAAGATGTAATTCAGGAAAGTGCTTGTCAAAACATTATTTCACCCTGTCCTTCTTGAACTGAACCAACTCATAGGTTATGATAATTCAGAAGATAAATTGAACAGAGAAATATTATCCTTTTTTTCCTTCTGGGCTGCAGCTAAGGAAGAATGGCCAGCAGGCCAAAGGAGGGGATTCTGCCCCTCTGCCCTGCTCAGGTGAGACCCCACCTGCAGAGCTGCCCCCAGCCCTGGAGTCCAACATCAGGAGGACGTGGAGCTGCTGGAGTGAGTCCAGAGGAGGCCACGGAGCTGCTCCAAGGGCTGGAGCCCCTCTGCTGTGGAGCCAGGCTGGGAGAGCTGGGGGTGCTCACCTGGAGAGGAGAAGGCTCCAGGGAGAGCCTAAAAGGGCTTCAGGAGAGCTGGAGAGGGACTTGGGACAAGGGATGGAGGAACTGGACACAGGGAATGGCTTCCCACTGCCAGAGGGCAGGGAAAGATGGGATATTGGGAAGGAATTCCTGGCTGTGAGGGTGGGGAGGCCCTGGCACAGGTTGCCCAGAGAAGCTGTGGCTGCCCCTGGATCCCTGGAAGTGTCCAAGGCCAGGTTGGACGGGGCTTGGAGCAACCTGGGACAGTGGAAGGTGTCCCCGCCCATGGCAGAGGGGTGGGAATTGAATGGTCCTTAATGTCCCTTCTAACCCAAACCCTTTCATAGTTCTAATCATAAAAACTAGGCAAGACAAAAAGGCACCCGATGGAATGAGCAGGCAGGGGTGTGAATCCCGACCCGTGCTCCCCCCTGACTTTGCTGATCAACCCATTGACCATGTCTCAAACCCAACACTTCCTTTCTGCATCTGGGGGTGTCTTCATCTCTGTGGTGGTGAAAACCTGTCGCAGTCTGTGGCTCTGTGGACTTTATTTAGTTGCCAAAAAGGATGCTCCCAATACCTTTGGAGACAGCCTAAGAATGGCTTCCAGTGGCTTTCTTCAGCTCTGTGCTGTGCCACACCTGCACATCACACGTGGCTGTCCCAGACAACCTGTGGCCCCTTGGATGGTGCCAGACGCTCAGGTGTTGGCAAATGAAGCCAAACCTTCTGGCTGGCCTGCTGAGCCTGTCCCTAGCCTTGACTGACTGCATAAATTTGGGGTTTAGCCCCGGAGTAGAATCCCATCTCTTATTTTCTTTCTGCAGCTGTTCCCGGCCTGTTCCGCCGGAGCCTGGGATCAGCAGTGACTCTTCCTGCACAGCACGGGCCAGGATTGAGTTACAGGCACACACACCCTGGCAAGGACACTGGAGAAGAAATAACCTAGACGTGGGGCTAAGGTTTGGGAAAACTTATAGCCTGACTGGGGGGTCAAGGCCACTGTTTTAACTCTGTTCTTCCCTTCATCCTCTGGTTGTGTACCCACACCCAGACCATGACAGAAGGTGAAAAACTCTAATTCTTCCTAAATTCTGTCAAGTTTGCAACATTCTAGTGCTGATGGGACAGAGTATGAAGTGAATTTTGTAACTGGAAGCTTGCAGGAGGTGTTTCTTTGGCAGCAAGGTAGACATTTCCATAGGGAATATAGAATTTATATTGCTGATGCTTCCCTTGCTAATGAGTACCCCCAAAGAGAAAGTATGAAGCAAGCGCAGGAGTCCAGAGGTTACTCAAATTAATATTCCTCCCAACACTGAGCAGTGAGAAGACAAAGGGAATAAAAAATTTTAAAAAAAGAAAAAGAGGGAAAACCCTTTTTATTAGGATAAAAACGTTTTTCAGAGAAAAATATGTCAAGTCACTTGGACTTGATTATCTTGGAGGCCTTTTCTGACCTTGACGATCCTATGAGTCTAAGTCCCCAAAAAACCCACATGCACACAGAAAGGGGCCTATGCATAGGGTTGGAAAAATGCTGCTTTTGTCCTGTTTGGAAGCTGCCCCGTGCCCTGCTGCTCGTGGTCTCTGGCAGCTGTCTCCTCGCTGAGGCTCCAGGTACAGCTGGAGGGCTCAGGGTGGCTCTGAAAAGTGATGCCTGACTGACAACTGGCAGGTGACTCCCCTTCAATGGACAAAGGAGGTGTTTTTCCTTTCCCTTTTTTCATTATTTAAAAAATAATTTAAAAAAAATTAAAATTAGAAAAAGAACGAGAGGGAAAATAGGAAAAGAGAAAGAAGCAGGAAGGAAAGAGCTGTGTGAAGGAGTCCCCATGCAGGGGGTTTGGAACGAGATGATTTTTAAGACCCCTTCCAACCCAAACCATTCTGTGGTTCTAGGATTGTAAGATAAATCTCCATACGTGTGCTGCTGTGGCTAGGGATGGGCAAACCCTCTAAGCCACACAAGACTCTGCTCCTTACCCATGTCCAGGCTCATGAGCTGGGACCAGATACCAAACCAATCCCAAAATCTATGAAACATCAAGACAGGGATGCAGAATTTGCCTCCTGAGGCTTATGCCCACAATTCAATATCACTGATTTATGTATTAGCAAGAAAATTACCCCAGGCCTGAAAACCCCCCAGGAATCAGGGGATCACATGGCCCCGTGTACGGACCAGTTCCCAGCCAAAATGGATGTGCCAGCACCTCATCTGCAGAGCTGCCTCCTGCTCTGGGGTCCCAGCACAGGAAGGACATGGAGCTGCTGGACCAAGTCCAGAGGAGGCACCAGGATGATCAGAGGGATGGAGCAGCTCGGATATGGGGAAAGGCTGGGAGAATTGGGATTGTTCAGCCTGGAGAAGAGAAGGCTTTAAGGTGACTTAATTGTGGCCTTCCGGTGCTCGAAGAAGCCTACAGGAAGGATGGAGAGGGACTTTTTACAAGAGCCTGAAGTGGCAGGCGAATGGCTTCAAACTGAAAGACAGCAGAGTTAGATTAGATATTAGGATGAAATTGCTCCCTGTGTGGGTGGTGAGGCCCTGGCACAGGCTGCCCAGAGAAGCTGTGGCTGCGCCTGGATCCCTGGAAGTGCTCAAGGCCAGGCTGGACGGGGCTTGGAGCAACCTGAGATAGTTGGAGGTGTCCTTGCCCATGGAAAAAGGGTGAATATGATTTTTAAGATCCCTCCCAACACAAACCATTCCATGATTCTATGGAGAATGGTGAGGTCTCCTAAGCTGGTGTCATAAGTGCTGTACCACTCTCCTCTCCCTCCAAGCAGAGGTCAGTCCCTGTGTCCCCTGTCTCACGTGTCCCATTCCCGTTGCAGGTCAGGAGCAGCGGAGCCGAGCGCGTGCTGTGGTCCGGAGCTATGCTCTGCTCTGGCTGGTCAAACGGAACCAAGCCCGTCTTCCTCGGAGGTTTGGTCCCCTTCAACCAGCTACAGCAGTGTGGAAAACACCAAGTCAGGAAGGTCTGCCTCCCTCTGCCTCAGCTCAACCCCGCCAGCCCTTCCTCCCGGATGGATCCGCTACCCCTCCGAACGTCTCCAGAGGTGCACCTGGGGATGAGGCACCTGGAAAGGTTTGGGATAGGCTTTTGGTTTTCATAAGCATCACTGCAAGCAGGGCTACTCCAGCATCTCCTTCATCCCTGGAAGTGTTCCAGGCCAGGTTGGATGGGGCTTGGAGCAACCTGGTCCAGTGGAAGGTGTCCCTGCCCATGGCAGGGGGGTGGAACGAGATGAGCTTTAAGGTCCCTTCCAACCCAAACCATTCCATGGTTACCAGAGGCCCAAGTATCACATACAAAGCTGTTGGCTCTGAAACATTCAGCAGGTTTCTAAGTCAATGTGGATCTGCAGAGCCACAACCATCTTTACTTCCTTTCCCTATCAAACTTGCATCCACACACCCCCTTTTGCTGAGCACTTCCAGTCCAAGTAATCTGTAATTAAATTACTAAAAAACACCCATTAAGAACAAGGACAACATATTCTTGAAAACACTCCATGTCCACATGTCTTTCTGACTTATTTAATGCAAAAAGGAGCTATAAATAACCATACTCTGCAGGGCAAAGGCTTTTGACATCAGTTATCCCATATCCACTTAGCCACAACACACACACATACCAGATCACTCATCTCTGTGTGAGACTCTTCTGAACCTTCCCACCCACACCACACTGCAGCTAATGAAAAAAAAACCAGCCAAACAACTTGAAAATGGCTTTGCTGACCTGTTCTCTGAGCCAGGCAACGAATTCAGATGTCTGACTTCAGACATTCAGCTCAGATGGTTGTTCCCCATCTTCACCCCACCAAAAAAATTTCAAAGTTGTCAATAAATGAATGAACAAATGTATATCAAAGTAAGTTCATTATGTGCATCATCCATGATGCCCTTATTTTTTGCTGGATGGATGGGGAGGAGGGAGCATGGATGCAGTAGAACGAGGAGTGGCATCAGTCTGTTCCAAAGCAGTTTGGATCTCTGTTAAGGACAGAAATTACACATCTTCCCAGATGCAATAGACCACAACGTCATTTTTGTCAGGTCTCCATGGCCAATGTCATTTGGAAGACCCTGACACACAAAAGGCAGCAGTGCATGGGGGGACAGTCTGGCCAGGATCACGTGTGTGACACAAAGAGCAAAGGACACCAGGTTTTAAGTCCCCATCACCCATCAGGGGAGGGTTCTGAGAGGCAGGAAGGATTGCACACATAGTGTGGGTTTGCTGGCACTGCTGAGTTTAGAAGGCTTAGGAAATTCAGGTCAAAAGACAAATTGTTCCAGGGGTGGGGAGGCCCTGGCGCAGGTTGCCCAGAGAAGCTGTGGCTGTCCCTGGATCCCTGGAAGTGTCCAAGGCCAGGTTGGACAGGGCTTGGAGCAACCTGGGACAGTGGAAGGTGTCCCTGCCCATGGCAGGGGGTGGAATGAGATGGGCTTTAAGGTCCCTTCCAACCCAAACCATTCCATGATTCTATCCCCCAGGTTCCCTCTCACTCCAGATACACAATTAATTCATCCAGATACACAATCAGTTCCTCCTGAGCAAGGACTGTGTCATCCCTGGCGGTTCATGGATCTTAACCACCGAGATGCCCCATTTCACAGTCCTAAATCCCTGGAGGTTTCTGAGCATTTGATATAAACTGCTCTCAGTTTTACCTGGGGATGAGTCAAAAGGGGATTTTTTAACACTTCATATCTCACTGCACAAGCTAGGTTTGCTCAAGCACCACATCAATGCAAGGGACGCCTGCAGAGCACAGCACTGGGCTGTGGATCCCCAGGGCCTCCCAACAGTGGGCAGAGCAAGCCCCCCCTAAAAAAAGAAAACCCTGGAGAATCAGGACATAAGTGGAAATAGTCCCATAACTTAAAAAGTAAAGATTTCAGCCAACTGTCCTGCCAAGTACCCCAGAGAAATCTTGTCAAAAATATGAGTAGGAAAAAGTACCTGTGTCTATTTGCTCAATAACGCGAGGAAAATAAAACGTGTAAAACAAGACAGAAATTCAAATTTAGCTTCTTGATGTGATGTTCCCTCTCGAGAAGCATCCTTTGCATTAGGGTAGCTTGGCAAAGGACATCCTCTCCATCTTCTGTTCCTCCTGCATTTCAGCAATTAATAAACCCAGAGATTCCAGCAAGAGATTTCTTACAGTGCCATAAATGAGAAATAATAGAAAACACCAACTACTATTAAAAGGAAAGGTCTTTTGAATACTCAAAGCTCATAATTATGTTTGATGATGACCTGGAACGAACCATCTTGCATCACTAAGGACCAAAAATCCAGTTTCTTTCCCTGTTAAATTATCTTATAAAAAGAAAAAAAAATGTTTTTTTTTCTGGTGAATTTGTGAAATATTTTGGTCCACCAAGAATGTTTTGGAAAGCAAGAAATAGCACAGAATATTGAAATGAATGTGGTTCATCTTTCTCTGCCATGGAGTGAGCATGGCAGGAGAATATCTCACTCCTTCCTCTGCCAAGCTCTGTAAGACAAGAGCATCCATAGGATTTAGTCCTGGCACAGCAGGAATGAACGGGACTGTGCAGCATTTTCATATGTCACACTCAGTGATTGTCTATCACCTTCTCTCATTTCCCTTCATCACTGCTAATGTGATTTTTCACACGGATTAATTGAAAAAAACACACTCTTCCGTTGAGTTTTATTAGCCAAACAATTATGAGAGAACCAGGATCAAAAATTACTAAATTCAGGAAAGAAATAATTCTTAGAAATTAGCAAGTTCCTCTGTCTTCAGAAAGTACAAAAATGGATCCAATTTCTGTCTACTGGAGACCTAAAGTCCAATCCACTTTAGAAACAGCCTTCAGCAATTCTGCACTGAGCAAACCCCCTGCTCACAGTAAATAAAAACAAGGGTGTAAATCCACCTTCAGAACATTCTGCAGAGTATTTATGGCTGTGAAATAAAATGCAATTTTATTGGGCATTAATTGCCACCAACCGTCGGTTTTCAGGAAGCACTGCATTAATCCCAAAAGCCATTTTTCCTCATATGAAATAAATAGATATGTCTGTATATTTACATTGAAAAGATTCAAAAGAGAAGACTTCTGTAAACTTGGCATAATCCACTTCATTATTTCAGTCTTCCAAAACCAGACACTCACCGCACAAAAGATTTTGGGCATCGTTATCAAGGAGGACCTCTGGTGATTTCTTAGCACCCTAAGAGCATCACTGTTCTCCCCTCTCTCTTCGTAATTATTTCCTGACAGGACCCAGACCCACCTCTTGACCCACTACCATTTATCTGCTTTCCACCAGCCATATCCAGGTTCTCTCAGGGCATGAGACCTTTTAATCCAGTTTAAACCTTCATTTTTTCTCCCCTGATGGAACAAAGGTCTCCTGCAGACATGTAGAAAGCCTCTGCCAATCCTTCCTTTGCTGCAAACAAAGAAAATAGGACAGACAAGCAACCACCCCATCATCTAATCAACATTCTGATTAGCATTCACCCCACCACCTGATTAAGTTTGCCTGATGCAACTTTATATGGTAAAGCCCTGCTTGAATCCTTTGCAAACCAACTTCAGGCTGGGATGATGAGACATTTGGGTACTTCGCCTTCCGTGTTTCTCATATAAGCTGCTTATCAGTCATCAGACGCTGTGCACCACAGAAGCCCTGTGATATCTGGCATCTGCCTCACTGCTGCTGTCCCAAAAGAACCACCTGGGCATCAGGGGAGGCAGCAGAGGTGGGGGCAGTGGGGCTGTGTCTCTGCAGGGGTGACATGAAGGTTTTCACAGTGGTTGGAAGGTAGAAAGCAGCAAGAGGATTTCTCTCTATGGTGGAAGTGTAGGCACATGTCATTTCAGCATTCCAGTCTTCAAAGTAAAAAAAATAAAAAGAAAGGTGAAAAAAGAGGGAGCAAATTCAGCTACTATTTTGGACGAGCTTTTAGCAATTACTTAACTGATTAAAGGGAAAACAGTTTGCCTGTAGCTGCACGTGTCAGTCCTGTATATTTATACAATCTTCCCACTGCTTGGCACAGGGTGGCTTTCACAGGTAATGCGAAGAGTAATCAGAATATCAACTTCTCATCAGCCATAACTTTTCTATCCTCCAAAAGCTCATTGCTCTGACCCTGTTTGTCTTGTTCCCACTAATCACAGAGTCACAGAATGGTTTGGGTGGGAAGGGACCTTTAAAGATCATCTTGTTGCACCCCCTGCCATGGGCAGGGACACCTCCCACTATCCCAGGTTGCTCCAAACCCTGTCCAACCTGGCCTTGGACACTTCCAGGGATCCAGGGGCAGCCACAGCTTCTCTGGGCACCCTGTGCCAGGGCCTCACCACCCTCACAGGCAGGAATTTCTTCCTCATATCCCAACTCTGCCCTCTACAGTCAGTTTAAAACCATTTACCCTTGTCCCATCACTATGTGCCCATGTGAAAAGCTGCTCTGTCTCTTTTATAAGCCCCGTGTAAGTACTCAAAGGCCACAATCATTCAGAATTGCTCGTTGGTTGAAATAAAGGATCACAATTCCCAACTGTGCTCAGCACGGCCAGTTCAGCCGGAAGAAAAAGAATCAGAGATGGTCCATTCTGCCTGGCACACACCTATTTATTTTGCCCTTTTATCCATGGCATCAGCACAGAAGAACCAGGTCTGGTTTAGAGGCATCTTTCAGGTTAAAATGGGACACGAGGTTTTTGTCACCCGCCCGTTGTCCCCACCCCACCTTCACGAGGCCACGTCTCTGAGGAGGAAACTTTCAGCAGTGCTTATTCTCTGAAATCCCTCTCTGGGATAGTTCTGGAAACTTCATTGCACTGTGGTCAGAATTTGCATACGATTGGAAAAGTGGTGAATTTCCATTACTTACTGAAAAAAAAATAAAAAAATAAAACAAGTCAAATTGAACCGCAGCGAGGCGAAAGGGCTCGAAAATTAGGATCCTACTGGTGCTTTTACAACTCTCACCAAAACCACTCTGAGTCACTCATTCTGTAAAACTTTTGGATTCTGACACCTTCTTGCACACAAAATGTTGTGGCCAGGAGTGATTGCTCTGTGAGAAAAAAGCGAAAAACAGGAACTTCCCTTCTTACAAAGAGATGGTTCTGGAAACATTCGAGATCAGGTTGGATGGGGCTCTGAACAGGCTGATGTAGTGGAAGATGCTGCTCATTGCAGGCTGTTGGACTACATGACATTTAAAGGTCCTTTCCAACCCAAACTGCTCTATGATTCTATGATTTTTTGATTCCACGATGAATGACCAAGATTTTCAGATTTTTCCTGGGAGCAGGCAAATCGCTACAGTAGAAATGAGTTTATTTCTGCAGGCTGCCCTATCAGACCTGCCTGGCACCTATGAGTTTAAGCTCTGGGATACAGGGATATACTGGTGAGAAAACAAGTTTTCTGAATTTAATTTGGTTTGAAACTGGTGGGTGGCAGGGCACAGAATAAGGGCTGGATTTTGGGCACATAGCACTGACCTCCCAATGCTCCATGAGTGCCCCTTTCCTAAAATGTCATTTTGCAGCTCATTTTCTTAAAGCTGACTTCCCAGCTACTGAGTATTTATTAGTTACGCAAAGGATCTTTCAGCCACTGGCAGAGACCACAGTTGATGTGATTGTGATATCCATTAGCTGTGCTTGGAAAACACAGGCATGAAGTAGGAGATGATCATTTCTGCTGCAGCACCTGGGGAGGAAAAATAGAGGTGTTTAATAGAGGAAAAACGTTGCTCCAGCTCTTCTGTTGTGTCTCCTGTGTAAGAATCAAGGGGTAGGAGATTGGTGCAGTGACTTCATAGAAGACTCATTTCCACCATGGAATGGTTTGGGTTGCAAGGCACCTTCAAGATCATCCAGTTCCAACTCCCTACCGTGGGCAGGGACACCTTCCACAATCCCAGGTTGCTCCAAGCCCCGTCCAGTCTGGCCTTGGACACTTCCAGGGATCCAGGGGCAGCCACAGCTTCTCTGGGCAGCCTGTGCCAGGGCCTCACCACCCTCACAGCCAGGAATTCCTTCCCAATATCCCATCTAGCCCTGCCCTCTGGCAGTGGGAAGCCATTCCCTGTGGCCTGTCCCTCCATCTCTCATCCCAAGTCTCTCACCCAGCTCTCCTAGAGCCCCTTTAGGCACAGGAAGGGGCTCTGAGGTCTCTCCAGAGCCTTCTCTTCTCCAGGCTTGTGGCAGATGGATCTTGTCTGGACACCAAGCGCCCTCCCAGCTGCTTTATCCCTGCCCCTACCCAGCTGGACAGGGGAGAGCAAATAAGCTGGGAAACAACTCCTAGGCTGAGATAAGGCAGTTTACCGAAGCAAAAGCAAAAGTTTGTTTGTGCACAAGCAAAGAGAAAAACCAACCATTTTATTCTCTACTTCTCATCAGTGAGTGATGTCCGGCCACTTCCTGGGAAGCAGGACTTCAGCACATGGAGCAGTTCCTCTGGAAGGCAAACATTGCAAATAACAAATGCATCTCCTTCCTCCTTTTCTTAGCTTTTATCTGATCTTACATCCTACGGTATGGAATATCCCTTTGGATAATTTGGGTCAGCTGTCCTGGTTGTGTCCCCTCCCAGGATCCCGCCCACTCCCAGTCCCTGGATGAGGGAAATGGAGACACAGAGCTGACCCTGTGCCAGCCCTGCCCAGCAGTAACCAAAACACTGGGGTGTTCCCAACACCTTTCCAGCTCCCAGTGCAAAGCCCAGCACTGGGAGAGCTGCTGTGGGAAAATGAACTCCAGCTCAGCCAGACCCAACACAGGGCTGAACAGCCCCAGCTCTCCCAGCCCGGCTTCAGAGCAGAGGTGCTCCAGCCCTCCAAGCATTTTCCTGGCCCTTCTCCGGATTTAACCAGTTTGAAGGGTATCTCTGAATGTGTCTGACCCAACCATCTACTCACAGCATGATTTGACTAAATTAAACTAAAATTAAATGTCAGTGTTTAATCAGAGTGCTCAGAGCCTTGCTCCATCAAATTCTGAGTTTCTCACAGATCACCATTGAACTCAGGCTCAGTCTAACCCTGGAAATTACCTCCACAATGCCGAGTGGGTCATGCAATGCTTGTACGTAGGAGGGAGAGTGCTGCTGTATTTATAGGGGTTTATAATATGTACTAAAAAGGAAGAAAATACATTCTCTCCAGCAAGGAAAAGAGAATTAAATGAGTTCCTACTTGTAAATAAAAAAAAAAAATATTTTGCAGGAGTATCGTAAACTTAACTGATGGCAATTAAAAAAATGTGCAAAGTATTTGGAGTTCTCTGCCAGTTCTCTTTTAATTTACAGCAAGTTCAGTCAGGACTCCAGAGCTCCAGCACTTGGATGGTTGCTGTGACTGCCCATCCCTGGGAGCGTCCAAGGCCAGGCTGGACAGGGCTGGGAGCACCCTGGGACAGTGGAAGGTGTCCCTGCCCGTGGCAGGGGTTTTGGAATTAGGTGATCTTTAAGGTCCCTTGCCACCCAAACCATTCTGTGATTCTAAGGTACTCTTTGGGGGGAGAAAGTGTCATTGATGCCAGCACACTCAGATTTGGGTGCCTGAAGAATCTCAGCTGGGCAAAGTACTTAAATAGGAACTTGCTCTCAAGAAAGCTTTCACCAGAGCCAAGAGGAGGGGTAGGTTTCATTTCAAAAGGCTTTTTGATAATCTTTAAATTTTTTTTGTTGTTTCAGTAAGCCTCTGTTAGTGTCCCAGTTTCCAGATCTCTAGCTGAGGGAGGGCTATGTGTCAGGATAAAACAAATCCTACAGGGTAACTTCTAATCTCATGGGGAAAATAGTTGTTTTTGGGGTTTTTTTCCGCTTCAGAGCATAATAATTACAAAATAATTATTTGGAACTTGGAAAAATCTCAAAATCAGAAATGTGAGAGTTTCCTTTGTATAATTCAGGCCTGGCAGAAGCATTTAAAGAGGCACATTTTCTCCTCAGACCTTCACATCTTGCCTAGTACAACTGCAAACAAATGCGTTCACGCCTCGATATAAACCATGGAAATTTTTTTTTTTCACCAGTGCGATGTTGTGGTGCATCAGCCATGTTCGAACGCTCAACTATTCACCTTTCAAGTACCTAGGTAACCCAAACCACTGACGCATTTAAGGTAGACAATTTAGGGTCAGGCTGGTTGAATCTGACCTTCCGCTACCTTGTAGGCTTTCGAAAACATATTTTGTTTCTAAAACTGGCAATTTAACTGACCCACTTTGAAAGGATATTTCAGTAAAAGGCATTAGAGAAAACCCCTTCTGAGGGGACTGTTTCCTTTAACCTGTACACCTCTAACTTGAAGAGGGAAACTGAAATATACATTTAATTTCTGAAGCATCAACATCTTTTAAACAAGCGGATGTAGGTCATGGGTATCCCAGAAACCGCAAACTAAATTCTACCCTTATTTGCATCCTCCTTTGGATGGCACAAGGTGAGTAAAATTTGGACTTATGTATAAATAGTAAGCAAATGTAAAAGAAACATACCTTCTCCACAACATTTTCATGAAAAAACCCACCAGAATTAGACCTGGGAAAAGTTCTGATCAGCAGCTCAAGGCTGTTACACTGTGTGTCACTTCATGGGGCACATCTGAGCTACTCATAACCCACTGTCAGAGCAAAGTGATGGGAGTATTTCCTCAAAAAAGAAATGTCAGAGAATAGACTTGATGTTATAGAATCCTAGAATCGCAGAATGGTTTGGGCTGGAAGGGACCTTGAAGATGATCCAGTTCCAACCCCTGCCATGGGCAGGGACAACTTCCACTATCCCAGGCTGCTCCAAGTCCTGGCCAACCTGGCCTTGGACACCTCCAGGGATGGGGCAGCCACAGCTTCTCTGGGCAACCTGTGCCTGGGTGTCATTTTGTATATCAAAGCCTTCACAAAGTTTATCTGGAGCCCCTCTGTCCTCCCCCTAACTTAGGAACTGAAAGTTTAACTACCTCCATCACACTTCCCAAACTCCTTTCCTTAGGAACAAAACACTGTCTCCTAGCACGAGAGAAGGAAAATGAAAGCAAAATGAAAAGGTAGCAAGCTCGAAACAAAGTTCACTCATTTTTTTTTCCTATGTGGAGAATGACTGACTTTTGGGAGTTTACTATCACCAAGCATTCTGATCAACACCGAGATATCACACCTGAGGTTTAACTATGAATAAAAACCAGCCCAATTCAGAGAAGAATTGAGCTTGAGCAGAGACATTGCTCCTCAGACGTCAACACAAACTAGACCATGGGAAGAATATGAGAGCAATTTGATGGTGGCCAGCTGTCCAGTATCTGCCCAATTTGGGATGAAAAGCCATCAAACCGACCTAGGAGCGAACAGATGCAAATCTGTGCCAGCGACATTTGGGTTTGATACCTACAGCGTTACAATTTAAAATTGAATACTTTGCACCCACAAATTTGCAACATTTGTGGTTTTGTCACCGTTTGGGCGACATGGCTGAAGGAATGACATCATCTAACATCTAAGATATATCCTGCATTCCACCTGTGTTAATGGAACCTATATACATACACTTCTTAATTTAGGTTATGGTCAGAAACCACAGTTAAGGTTGGGGGAAAAAACACCTACTCCAAATTATTTAGCACAGCCCAGAAACCCTTATAAAAGGTCCAGCAGCAGATGTGCCCAGACACCTTCAGCTCAGCAGAGCCCAGCACAAGCATCAGAAGCAGTAAGAGAAAGAAGGAAGATGTCTCCAACTTTTTGCGCTTCTCTGGTAAGAACTTGATTTATGGGTTTATTTCCCCCTTGTTTGACAAAAATTTAATTTAAGATTTAAATTCCAATAGATTGAATAGGGATCTGCACCCACTTTTAAAGTGCTTGTTTAAATCATTAATAATTAAAAAGAACTAAAATGTGAGAATGTTCATGGGGCAGCAATGAGACTGTACATTAGTGACATGGGCTCCCACAGGATACTCTGAGGCAAGAAATACATCAAAAACTCAACCTTACAGTGTCTTTCTTCTTGTTATATCCTTTCTGCTATCTTCTGTATTATGTTATTTTCTATAATTTAACATTTTTCAATCGCCAGATTACAACTGGATGTATACTATACCTGTCAGCACTGTGAGAATCAGTTAATGAGAGCATTAATGTGACATATGGCACATTTTGCCATAATTACTCCAACCTGCAGTATGGGCTTTACCCACCAGGCTGACTGTGGAAGAATTTCACACCTGTCTGGTGACCTAAATGTACCAATTTTCTCCAGCTCAGACCCCTGCTCCTCGTGCTGCTGGCCGTGCTGTCAGCCAGCAGTCCTGCCCACGGGAAGGTGATCAAGCCTGGGCTCAAGCTGGAAAACATCTTAAAGCAAGCATCTGCTGGATGCCTGACGCAAAAAGACTCAAAATTCCCCCAAACTGTGAGAGTCAACCTCAGCATCAGCAACACGAACCAGGACACCAAAGCCAGTGTTGATGTCAGCAGCCGTTCCCTGGCTCCGTGGGATTACAGGTACGATCCCTGTCCCTATGGCCTGGAAAAATACCGGATGCCCTGGCCAAGAAAAATGCCTTCATCTCTATTTTCAGTGCTTCACAGTTGAGAGATTTTGGAAATATGAGGGTATCCACAGTCCCTATAATCCTTTTTGAAAGAAAACCAGTACAGAAAGCAGCACAAAATAAGCACATGGCCTAGGCAATATGAAGAAGGCAAAGCAAATTACTTTTATAATTTAATTAATTAATTTGTATACTGGGGCAAGCTTTGTCTTCAAAAGCATTTTTTACCTAAAACATCATAAAAAAATACCTCAGAGGGTTAATACTGCATCAAATTCAGCTGTGGTTTAACAGCATCAACGTTTCACGTTTTGGGGAGAAACTGAAGGTTTTGGGGTCTGTTAGCTGTAGTGACATGTTGAGAAGCTCAAATCATTTCTGATCAGTCTTTCCAAGTCAGAGCCTGCTTGAAGCAAGCCCTTTGCAAAGGCAGTTGCACGCAGCCATAAATTTAAAAACATCCAGTATTCAGTCACTTACATTTTATTCCTGAAAAACCTATGGTTTTGGAGAATCTGCTGTCCCTCCATAGGCAATATACCCCGGGATGCACAGGTTCCCGAGCTGGGAGCCCATAGTCATCCACGCCTTTGGATTCAAATACTCCCTTTCCTGCCAACCCCCAGGATCGACGAGGACCACGACCGCTTCCCGCGGGTGATCGCGATCGCCGAGTGCCGCCACTCCCGGTGCGTGAATCCCGAGGGGCAGCTGGACCACAGCGTCAACTCCGTCCCCATCATGCAGGAGATCCTGGTCCTGCGCAGGGAGCAGAAGGGCTGCCAGCAGTCCTACAGGCTGGAGAAGAAAATAATCACCGTGGGCTGCACGTGTGTCACCCCCTTGGTCCAGCACCAGGCCTGAAGGGAGCCAGAGGTGCAAGAGCAAGGAGCCACAGAGAACTTCCTTGCATGGAAGGGGCCTGATCCAGCCTCCAAAAAGCTGAACCGAGCCATAAAATTTGGCTAGAATGCATCAGAATACATTGAAAATTAGGCGCCTCGGTTAAAAAATTTTATGTTTTCCCCCAAAAAATCTCGAACTCCGTGAATTCAGAATCCAGATACCTTCATGTGCCAGGCTGAAAAGTAATGGGAATTTTACCCAACCTTAGTTTACACTTTGAAATGTCTATTTATATAAATCTATTTATGCTGGTGGAAAAAATGGTAATAATGTATTATCCTAATATATTTTTTTTAAGTATTAAGGTAATGTTTATTTATCTTTGTGTAATAAAAAAATCAGTGAAAAACTCTTTGGTATTCTCTTTTCTTTCCAAAGAAGTGTTCCTGATAAAGCAAGAAATCACTCAATTGTGATCATAGAAGAGATTTACATGGTGCTAAAGCCTCAAATTCCCTTGATAACATCTACCTCTGCAGCAGTAGAATGTAAAGCCCATGGGAAAAAAAAATAGGGAAAACATCATTTTACCAATAGAGAAGCTGAGATACGTAGAGGAAAATTATTTATAAAGTGGCATCAAAGAGATTCACATTAAAGACAGACAAGCAAAAAAAAATTTCTACTGGGTAACTGCCCAGTTATCCACCTAATTATCTGATTGGAAGAGGATTTATAAAGATGGGTTCGACACAACACTTTGAATACTTCTTTGGGGGGAATGAAACACCAGGAAGTTCCCTCTCCTAAAACAGGGTGTGCATTTCCACTGCTGAGCTTTAATTTTGCTCCAACATTATCTGTGACTCTTGGCCCAACCTGTTTCAGCCCATTTTCCGTGGAGCAGAGACACCACCTGGGTACACTCGGGGAAGCTCACGAGACTCAGGTGGGTGACTGAAGCAATTAACCACGTCTGGCTGATTGCAATCGTGATTTTCTCTGTGTTCCTGTCCCTCCAACACGTTTTCAGCGCTTCAAATGTGGAGCACCCTGACACAGCACTTCAGCTGCGGTCGGATGGGGCTTGTGTGGGTGGGTGTCTGGCACAGCAGGGGGGTTTATTTAAAGCACCCTTGGGTTAAAAATGCTCCAGTGAACACGTTCCATGCTTCAGAGGGCAAGGCTGGCTGGTGAAGATGTGGATGTTTTTGTTTGCTGCTGTCTCGGGGAGGTGTGGCCCTGCTCAGGCACTGGCAAAGTGCCACTGGCAAATGCAACAGCAAGTACAGAACTTGTAGAGACACAGAGCACAGGGCCGAGAGTCCCAAAAGAGAGGGAAGGTCCTCTCAGGTGAAAGCATCTTCTCCAGATCCAGCTGTGATCATCCCGACTTTTGCTAGTGGGGATTATTCCCTCCAGCTGTTCCAGTGAGCCCAGACCCTCCCTAACCTACTGCAGGTGGGTCAGCCTGTAACCTAAACCCACGGCACAGCCACACCACTCCTTGACCTGGCAGGTAAACCTGGACCTGGACCAGGGAAACATCGATTAACTCTGACTGATCACAGTACCCGCAACCGCAACAATGAACTCCTGTCCACACCCTTAGTTACCTTCAAACACTGATATAATATTGCCCAAATGCAGGAATCTAGGAGTGTGTATGATCCTAACTTAGGTAGTTTCTGTTCTTATTTCTACTTATTCTTCCTTAAGGTCTCCCGCAGGTCCTGAAGTTTAACCCAGCTGACCATCCCACAAGTGTTAAACATGTGAACAGACTTCCAAAAAACCAAAACAAAAACCCAAAAAAACAAACCCAGCCAAAAACCATCAAGGAACGCTCATCCTTCGAGGTTTTCAAAGATTTGTATAAATATCAGCCAGGAAGACTGAAGCAGAGCTGACTTTCTTGTCGTTTAGATCATCTCTCAATGTCCTACCACTCCTGGGAGTCTCATCAAATTTTCTGCAATTAGCCCAAGTAACTTCTAACTGTTAAAATCACAGAAAGTCCAACCCTTTCTTCCCTGGAAGTCGTGTGCCACTAGCTGGAGTTGGCATATGTATAGCGGGCACTGGAAAATGCTGAGAGCTGTGCTGAGGTGGAAAAACTCAGAACCAGGTCAGAAAGAGATGACACAGCTGGAGCATCAAAAAGCCAACAGCTTTCTGCTGACAGACTTCACAGATCGGCACCAGCATCATGGAATGGTTTGGGTCGGAAGGACCTTAAAAGTCATTTAGTTCCAACACCCCTGACACGGGCAGGGACACCTTCCACTACCCCAGGTTGCTCCAAGCCCCATCCAACCAGGCCTTAGTGAAGATACTCCATTCTCCCTTCCACCAGCATGATTTTCCTTGGACCATTTACCAACCCAGCTAAATCCGTGCCTTAGGACAGAACAACTTTTTATTTATTTGGACAACTGTGTGCTCACATCTACAGGCTGCTTGGGTGTTCTACATGCTCCTGCAGAAGCACTTGATAGCTTAATTAATAACCCAGATTCATAGGGCCGGAGGACTCTTTTCTTTCCTACTGCAAGTTCTCTTCTAACTCCTGGCACCATGAGCCAAGAGATTTTCCTTCGCTGATTTCCTTCCTTGCTGTTTTCAGTTGGAAAGGTGCAGAATAATCCCAAACCAATGCACCCTGACAAGGGTCACCTCATCAGCATCCTTATTTTCCTACAGCCAATAATGATCACAATGAGAGACCAAAGAGAGCAGAGCTCCTCTTTCACCCATGCACAGCTCTTATGAGTTTGAGTTTCCACAGGTAAAGGTTGTTCCTCCTTGTTTTCAAGAGTTTCAGTGCAGATTTCTGCTGATTCGATGCTCTTAAATGATATTGTCATTGGAGGGAGGGAGGGCGGAATTGCTGCAAAACCCTCTCCAACATAAAAGTTTCAAGTCCAGCACTGGTCCCCAACTCAGTGTCATGTCAGTTTGCAAAATCTGAGCAGCATTGTCTTGGCAACCTGTGAGTAAAACCCACCAGAAAGGGAAGTTTGAGATTGGATTTTTGCAGATAATCACGCTCGTCGTTGCCACTTATCAAAGCAATCTGGATGGAAACCAGATGCTTGTAAAAGGTGCTGCAGATTCAGCTGTAACAAGGCCAAGAACACAAATTTCAGAAGTCTGAAATAAAAAGCCACCCCGAAAAATTATGGGGTCAAGTTAGAGAGGAGATAAACCATCTCTATTCATTTAGCAGAACTGGGAACCTCGAACATGATACAAATATATTGTGCTTACTAAGAATGCAGATAAAACAGAAACATGATGGTTTGTACTGATTTTACTCACCCATAGGAAGCTGTGCCCAGAAAACAGTATTTTTTTCAGTCCATGAGCCCCAAAGAGCATCAAACATATTTTTAATATTTAGTTCAAGTTATAGGAAAAGGTAGAAAAGCTGAGCCATTTTTCTAGAGGAAGAATAAATAAAAAGTTACACCAAAAGCAAGAAGGGATTTCTCTGAAGAGCTGAGGACTTGAACCTGCTCCCACTGTCTAGCCCTGGAAGTATGGGGAATAATTAGAAAATACGAAAAATGTTTTTAATCCTAGAATATCCTGAGTTGGAAGGGACCCACAATGATCATCAAAGCCCGGCTCCTGGAACTCCTCTTTGTGAGCAGCAAAGACAGAAAGTGTAGTTTGTGTCTGGTGCTGAGCCTGGCTGGCATCTTCTCAGCTCCTGACAGCCAGCACCAGCATACGTCCCCTCCCCACCAACAGCTCTGGCTCTGCCTGGTAGCACCAGACAATCACAGACATTTTGAGCAGGTTTGGGATTTTTTTGTCACTGCCTTGCAACAATGCTGTAGAAAATGCAGAATCAGCCCACTCATTCTTCTTGAGCACAAGGTTAAAAACAATATCAAAGAAGGAAAAGGAAAAATGGGATGGAGACAAAAGGAGATTATGGTATTATAGAATGGTTTGGGTTGGAAAAGGCATTAAAGATCATCCAGTTCCAAACTCCTGCCATGGGCAGGGACACCTTCCACTATTCCAGGTTGCTCCAAGCCTTGTCCAACGTGGAATGGAACACTTTCAGGGATGGAACAGCCACAGCTTCTCTCTGCCAGTGCCTCACCACCCTCACAGGGACGATCAAGGCAAGTCTCCTGTTTTGGAGGTGATGGTGACACAGGAGCAGGTGCCTGGTCTGGTCTCTTGGGCCATCTCCAGAACCTGCAGCTGATACAGAGACTCACCCTATCACCTATAGCCATCACGTTGGCACCAACCCACGGATCCCCACAGGACTGACCAGAAAATTGCTCTTCCAGAGAATTCCTGGATTGTTCAGAAAATTGCTCATCACCTTAAAATTTTACCTGTAAAGTCAAACTCCCAATAAACCATGTTGGCTTTCCAGCCATCAACCCTCTGGCTTACCAAACAGATAATTCTTGGGTTTTTTCAACCTTTCGGCTTGCAACCTTTGCATTCTTCACATATTTAATTTTGTACACTTTCCAAAGCAATGATTTTCGTGGGATCGGCTGCCGTGGCCCGCAGTCCCTTTGAACACTCCCAGGAGCACCTGCCTGTGGTCAGGGGTCCAAAGAGGCCTGAGATACTTTCTGGTCAACACGTTCACAGGTCACAGCATGGGTCTGGGGGGACGCATCTGCCTGTGCTGACATCACTGCTGTGCCCCCCAGCCCATGGTAATGCAGGGGGCTCTGCACTGTGCTCCATCCAACATCCCACGGGAGCTGCTACACCGGGACCAGCTGCCAGAACACACACAGCCAAGGGGAGCAGTGAGCAAAAAACAAAGGTAGGAGGTTAGTGAGAGGAAATCAGAAGAGAAAAGGAATAGGAAAGGCCATGAGGCTCAGATACCAACCTGTGACTGGAGGCTGCTTAGCCCAGCAGGTTACAAGAAGACACTGTGGCACTGCTGCTACACCTCCAGCTGTGTCTTCTCCTCCCGGTAAAACAACCCAGTCCCTGGAGGATGATCCAAGCCACATTTCAGAGCCAGAGATGCCCAGCTGGGCACCCGAGGTCTGGGTCCACTGCTGCAAAGGGAACACACCAAGCAAAGCCTTTAGCAAAGGCTGTGAATTGCACTTGCTCTCGGTGCTGATATGACTGTGCTATTTACAAGAAGCATAAATTCGTTTGCCGTGTTCTCTGATTCATAGAATCACAGCATGGTTTATGTTGGAAGGGACCTTAAAGATCATCTAGGTCCAACCCCCAAATTAATAGATTGCTGACAGCAAAAGCCAGCACCCAAAAAATAACCAGGCTTGTATTTACAAGCAGCTGCACTCTAAGAATGATGCCATTAGGAAGAAACAAACCCCACGTACAAGCAATGCCTCCCTGAGTGGTGTGTGGTTTGCAGTTGAGAGCTCTGCCTGCAAAACCTCATGACCCATGGGTGAGACTTCCTTAATTAGCTATCTGCATATTTTCCTAATTAGCTACTTCATTATCCATCCAGTTAGGACCATTCTTAGGGTAAGCTGGTGGGTGTTTAGGAGCATCAGCACGGGGTGTACTCTGCCATGAACCCGGTGCCAAAGTAATTATGACTGAGAGGAGAGATGCAGGGTAGTTTTCTCCCTGAAAAACAAGTGAGGGCAGCCCCACAAGGTAGGTTTGTGGAGAGAAGTAGGTCAGGAGCAAGAAGCGGGTTGCGATTTCCTGGTCAGTGGTTACTGTAAGAGGAGAGGTGGAGACACCTCCCTGGGCTTGCTCTGCACCACATGAAGAGCTCAGTGGTCATAACGAAACAGCTGCTGCCACAAATGACTGCAGATGCTTGTAACTGAGTGAGAAGGGCACCCCTGGATTGTTGAAGTGGCTCCCAGTGACCCACGGGGCACAGAACGCACCTGACTCAAGAAAAAGCACCAGAGTCGTCATCATAGGATCGTCGAATCACAGAATCACAGAATCATGGCATGGTTTGGGTTGGAAGAGACCTCAAAGACATCTCATTCCACCCCCTGCCGTGGGCAGGGACACCTTCCACTGTCCCACCTGGCCCAAATCTCCATTCAACCCAACCTTGAGTCGTTTAGACCCAACAACTCCCCTGATTGTCCTGATTTAAAGGCAAAAGGGAGCGCAGGCTTAAAAGGCAGAAGAAACCAAAGTCAGAGGTCTGAGAGCCTGGCTCAGCTCTGGATGAAAGAGGAGCAATGTCAAAAAAGGTAACATTGCAGTAAGCTGATAAAACAGTAAATAGTTACAGAATCATGGGGTTTCCTGAGGGACACACAAGGATCATCCAGTCTGACTCCTGAACGGCGAGCTGTGCCAGGCTGTGCTCCTTGTGCAGCTCAGGGAGGGAAAGGGCAATTCCTCCTTTCCTAAGGCGGGACAGCTCAGCTCAGCAGGAAACCACGCCCTGCAGGTACAGCTCCTGGTTCCTTGATGCAGAAGGATCCTCATGCACCACTTCAATCCCAGCACCTGTGAATTACCTGGCTGAGGAGCAGTGAGACGAAGCCATTGACACCTCCCTTCATTCCTGCTCAGCCAACCATTCAGCTGGGGGAGGAGAAGGTTCCCTGTAGGGAGGATGCCTTGCATGGAAGAGGAAGGACAGGCTTTCCCAGCTCTCATGAACCATCCCAAATTCCAGCTGCAGCCCTGCAATGTGACATCTCCCGTCTCTTTTCCCACCATCCCTAGAGACTATCCCAGAGGCCTAAAAAAGCTCGTTCCATTGCCACTACTGCCTGCAGAACCTCCCTTCACTCCTTTCAGCCTCTTCTTTGCATCTTTTCATCTATTTAGGCTGCGAGTTCTCTTCTGCTCCCTCTTACTCATCTCACTGCACCGGAAAATGCCTGATCTGTGCCGAAATCTCGCAGTGCTACTGCAGCACAAACTCATTCTCTGTGTCTGTTGTCATTCTGAGCTACCATAAAAAACATTTTTTTTTAATAAAATATGATTTTTATTCAGCAGATAAGTTATTGAATAAATACAGATTAAATTTATCAATCTTTTTTATACTCTGAGCGCACACAGAGCCATAAATACAGCCATAAATAGAAGACATAAATAGAAATATAGATATCTGTTGGTTCTTTACCATTTTAACACTCAACAAGTGGACTCAATTACCTCCCAAAATGTTCTGCAATAAATCAATTGCAGCAGTGACATAAACCCAGAATGTGGTGACAACCATGCCTGGTGGCACCGATGTCTGACTGACACCAGTAATATCTCAGTGAGCAGGAATGGCCAGAGAAGGGAAAGGAGATAGGGATGAAGAAGAGAGGGAGAGGGTGCAGGAGGAGGAATTTTTTGTGGCAGTGCAGGTAGCCATGTATTCAATTAGGGCAATTTGCTGCCAAGGACAACTTTGGAAACTATAACTAATTTGATTCACCAAACTGATATAAACCACAATGAAAACCAAATTTTAAAAAGCACTGCTTTTCCCTCTCACTGCTTGGGGTCACAAACAAAACTCTTCCTCCCCTCCATCACCAGCTACAGGTGATTCCCATCCTAAAATCCATAAATGAACAACAGCAAGAATCCCCTTTCAGGGGGTAATTTGCTCAGATTTGGAAGGGGAATGACGTGTTGAATTCCTGAGATGCGAGGCGGGCGGCTGCGGGATTTCACCAGAGGGGTTTTTATAGGAGATACTTCCTCTTGCCGGTGTTGCCTGCCCCGGTGACCGCTCCTAGGACTGGTGCTGGATGACCGGCGTGACACAGGTGCAGCCCACGGTGATGACCCTTTTCTCCAGGCGGTAGGAGGGGACGCAGCCGTGCTGCTCCCGCCGCAGCACCAGGATCTCCTGCTTGATGGGCACGGAGTTGAGGCTGTGGTCCTCCTGCCCCAGGGGGCTCGCACAGCCCGACAGGCGGCACCGGGCGTCGGCGATCACCCGCGGGAAGCGGTTGGGATCCTCGTCCAGCCTGGGGATGGGGACACAAAACTGATTTATGCACTTGAACGTCGTGGTTTGGCAGGATCTTCTTGTTTATGTCTCCATCATCCTATTTACCTGCGCATCCTCACCGTGAGACACAAAGGATTTCCTTATCCTCAACATTTTCACAATGAATTCCTAGAAATGCAATCAGGATTGGGAGGATAATACTGCTGTATCATTCTTTAGGTGCTGATGAATGGAGTGGAGCTGGCTTAAATAACACAGAACTCACAACTGGCCTATTAGTTTTCGGTTGGTTTTAATTTCAGCATTTGGAAGTTTCTTTCTGTTAGGAAAATGTGAAATTACAATGTACTCACATCCTTCTTTTCCTAGAGGAATAACTAATGTCATCATTATTTCAACCCCATGCAGCTCTACAGGCTTGGGGCAGAGGGGTTGGAAAGCTGCTCAGAGTAGCTGGAGAAGGGTCTGGAGCACCTGGAGAGGCTGAGGGAGCTGAGGGGGCTCAGCCTGGAGAAAAAAATGGCTCAGGGGGGACCTTCTGACTCTCTACAACTCCCTGGCAGGATGATGAAGGCAGATGAGGGTTGGGCTCTGCTCCCAGGGAACAACTGACAAGAGGAAACGGCCTCAAGTTGTTCCCAGGGAGGTTTAGATTAGATATTAAGGAAAATTTCTTCCCTGAAAGGGTTGCTAAGGCCTGGCACAGCAGCCCAGGGAGGTGGTGGAATCACCATCCCTGGAGGGGTTTAAAAGCCATGTGGATGTGGCACTTGGGGACATGGGTCAGTGGTGGCCTTGGCAGTGCTGGGGGAATGGTTGAGCTCAGTGACCTTAGAGGGCTTTTCCAACCTAAACGGTTCTGTGATTGACAAAGACTGACAAGATGGTTAGAAACCATTCCAGTGATATCCCTTTGCACTGCAAACAGTTTCTCTTGGAGAAATCTCACCCAACATCAAAACACCAGCGTGTGTCAAGAAGTGTTTGCAATATTCACAGGACTCTGGGCATAAGCTGAGAACAAACCACCAGTCACCACAAAAAAACCATCAGTGACACAGCCCTCACAATTTAGAGGACAACTGAACAGTTACCTGTAATCCCAAGGAGCAAGAGACCGGTTCCTGACATCATGGACCATCCCAAAGGCATGGTCTGAGTTGCTGATCCGAATGTCAATTTTCACCGTTGTGGGGAATTTGGGATCCTTTTGGTTCAGGCAACCTTCATGCAGCCTTGCAGAGGCAGCAGCCTTTCTGTGGGGTGAGCTCCTCACAGTGAGGGCTAAAACCAGCACCAAAACGAGTGATCTGAACTGGGAGAGAGAAAGGTGTTGTTAGTTCTGCCCAGTCAGGAAAGAGAGAGCACAAAGAGCCACGTTTTGGTTAGACTGGACCATCAATGGGCCATCTTCATATTTATATTTGTATGAAATGGGCCAAGATGAGCCAATAGCACAATGATGTTAATAAAATTCATCATAACTGATGCTAAACTCTGATTTAAATTCTGGTTCATAGTGGATTCTGCACCAAGAAGAGCATCTCTCCAATAAGCCCTACTCTGCAGTCACGCAGCACCGTCTTATCACTTAAAAATTGGGGTAAGGATTCAGCTGACCTAGTGCTTAAGCTTAAAACCTTGCTCAGCCACAGTTTTCTCAGGACAGTAAAAACTGGCCACCCACAGACATCTGCTGGAAATAACCCTTTTCCCAAGAAAATCTGGGATTCTTGGGCCATTTCGAGCAGGCAGAGTTTTAGTAAATAATAGAATCATAGAATATCCTAAACAGAAAGGGAACCACAAGGATCATCAAGCCCAGCTCATAAAAAGAAGACAAAATAAATGCAGGGCTTTTAAGTAAATCACAGGAGCTGACAATGCTGCAAATGCTACCCAGGTTGAAATTCAAATGCATAGATATCCGCAGTGAAATTTCAGCAATTTTGATGATACGTTGTCTGCAAAAAGGATTCTGTCAATCCCACATCAGCAGTGCTGATGAGTAAGAGGTAAATAAATAATGGGTAGTCCACCACACCCTTGTCACTCCATCACCAAGCAGCTGCATCAGACACACCCAGCATCCCATTCAGCTCCCAGTAAGACTAAAAGGGTTTTCTGCACATATCAGGGGATCTGCAGTCTGCTTTCTCCCTTGCAGCAAATATATCTTATCCTTTATTTCAAATATAAGTACTTACCCCAGCAGAGCTGGTGAAAGCCATGGTAACCTCCCTGCTGCTCTGGGTGGATGTCAGGGCGACAGGACACGAGAGTTCTCCTTCTCCGAGACCCTTTCAACCCTGCTTGTGTCTCAAAGCCAGTTGTGCTCTCCATTTTATAGCAAAGTTGAGGCACTGCCATCCTTTCCATTGCAGCACAGCTGGCTTACCTGACCTGAGGTTAGGAGCTGATACTGCAATTTTTAGCCCACTTCCTCCCATCTGCCTCCAAAAAAGGGAAGGGCAGATATTACTACCAGCATCCCAAATCAGCCAATACCATTTATTCAGGCAGATCAAGAGATAAGGAAAGAAAAAGAGAAAAAAAACCCCAAACTCTTCAGGCAGGTTTTCTTTTTTTTTTACTCCTTCCCACTCCCCTCTTTCTAATAATAGTGTTCTTTGACCACAAACACATGTGTGGATGCTCTTCCACGTGCCTCAAAAAAACCCAACAGCAGAGATCAGCGAGCTGCAAAGCCAGGCACACAACAAGGGTTTCAAAATGAGAGCAGGACATGGTACTTCAACATTTAACCTCCCTTCAGCTGCATGATCCAGCCCCACCTCGTCTTAGGGATCCCTGTGTCCTCCAGGGGCTGGGCAGGGGAAGAATAAGTGCCATGGGGAATTCCTTCTGGGGGATATCAGGGCACCAGGAGCTGGGATGCCTTCCCCACTGAGGGGACACATTGTGGAGAATTCTGAAAATTCATACGTGCCCTATAAGGGCTCTGACCACCTTCACTGGCCTTGACCACCACCACCAGGAGCCCCATTCCAGCTCAGCTTTGACTCCCAGTCCCTGCCTGAGCTGTGCTGTTGGAATACTGGTCTCCTGTCCCTTCTCTGGCCCTGTACACTGAGTGGACCTTGGAGCAGCATTTCTCCTGGATGGACTCCTTGGATATACACGGTGGGGAATGGAGCTGGGGAAGGGGCTGGAGCACCAGGAGGGGCGCAGACTTACGGAATAATCTGGAGCTAGTCCAGCTTGACATCTTTAGCACTCCCACACACACAGTTTCTTACTGATCCACCTTTATCCTTTCCTTTGCACACTCTGCTCCTGCTCCTGTACATCCCATAAATCTTGCACAATCCCAAAACACTCTAATAAGTCCCATGGCCCTGTAGACAGCAAGGTGATGTGAGGAAAGCCTCTCCTGACTTGTCTGGTGGGACTCACATGCGACATGGTGGGACTTGGGTTGACCATCATCCTTGAACAGCCCTGAAAGAGCTGGGTCAGAAGCTTCATTTGAATTCCTCCACCTGTTCCTGCTCCTTTGTGTTCATTGAAGCCTTAATCCCTCTTAATCACTCAACCTCCACTTAATAATTAAGAGGAGAGGGAGGCATGAAAATTGGAGTGGAAACAGGATTCTGCATCCAGTGATCCAGAAAGGACCAGCCACCAGCTGGAGGGGAAAGACATGCAGGTCTCTTTAGGAGTAAAAGCTATTTTTATGGCAGAAAAAACCCCCCATATAACCACTTTATGGAGCTTATTTGTGGAGAAAAGCCCTGAGAGAAACCTTTCCCAAAGCCACGTAGCCAAGCTGGAAGCAAAGGACTGAAGTGTAAGAGTCTTCGCACAAATTCCTCTTCAGTCATCTGAGAAATCAACAGATTCATGACATTTTCAGTCCTACAAAAAAATCAGAAACCTCTTACAAATTCATAGAACTTTCCAATGAGAAGGGACTAATCCCTGCTGTGTCACCTCTTTTGAGTAACACCAGCAGAAATCTCCATTGCCTGATGCTTTACATCACTGCAGGATGTTGTCGTGACTTTGTGGTCTGGTTCAACCGACAGCTCAGAGCCCAGCGACTCTCCTCATGTAATTTTGTCACATTTCAGGTTACCAAGTCTACCTGACTGTCCCATATATTCACCAGCACATCTACTGAGATGCAACACGGAGTGTGGAAGAGCAAGAGAGGGTAGAATTACCAGAAATCCACTTTTTTAGCCCAGAAGCTGACCTCCTTTTTCCCCCCTGAGTGCTCGCCGTGAAAGGAAAGGGCATTGCCATGAAAACGGGTTGGATTGTGCAGGAACGGGGTTGAGTGGAAACGGTTACGTGCGATGAAGCAATGACGTTATCACGCCGAATACTGGGTCATGAACCCCCCCACCACTTTCCACTCACTTCTCATGTCTTCAGCAGTTTGTAACTTCAGCAGGGATTCCCTCTTTGACCCAGAATTTCCTACAACTGAGCTTGTCTTCAGTTGAAGTTCACTGAAAAATTTAATCGCAAGGAGGTCACCAAACGTGAATCATTGCAAGGGAGGAAAAATACTTTTATTCACAGAGTCACAGAATGGCTTGGGTGGGAAGGGACAATAAAGATCATACAGTTCCAATCCCCTGCCATGGGCAGGGACACCTTCTGCTATCCCAGGTTGCTCCAAACCCTGTTCTTGGACACTTCCAGGGATGGGGCAGCCACAGCTTCTCTGTCTGGGCAACCTGTGCCAGTTTCTGAATACCACCCTCACAGGGAAGATTTCTTTCCTTATATATAGGAATATAAAGTTATCTCAAAAAGCTTTTCCCTCTCACACATCAAGGGCTTGGAGCAGGGATGGGGACTTAGATATACAAGAGTATTTCAATTCCACTTACAAGAACTCTTCTACTCTTGAGTTCCTATAAGGAAACAGCTCTGTTTGCACTGCAGGATATGTTACACACTTAGGTTCAGGTTTTCAAGGATCATAGAACCATGGAATGGTTTGGGTTGGAAAGGACCTTAAAGACCATCCAGTCCCACCCCCTTCCATGGGCAGGGACACCTTCCACTAGACCAGGTTGCTCAGAGGACCTTCCACAGCCTGCAGCAGCAAAGGGCTGAAATTGCAGCCTCTGAAATCTCCAGATGTCAGGGTCAAATAATAAATATTTCAGGCTGAGGTCAGCTGCAGCACAGGACCAGGCTTGTACCTCCAGCAGCTTGCTCCTGCCTCTCTGGCCAGCCCAGGATTTTCCCTCCTGACAGGTGACACCACCAGCTCACCCATGTTTTGGTTTAGAGCACAAACTGTTCACACTCTCACAGGGGTTACCCCAGGCAGGGTGTGTTGACAGTGCTTTGTCACACCAGAAAGACTCTCGGCCAAGTGCAGCCCCCAGCTGAGAGATGAGAACTGGGAACACCAAAATTTGAGGGGAAATGTGGCTTCCAGGTGTGCCACACATACCAGCAGCAGAAACTTCTGCACAGGAATGTCAGCATGTGCTGTTCCAGCATGACAGTGACCACAGCTCTGTGTCACAGCTGCTGGCACTCAGAGGGGACTGGTGGCACCTCTGGGCTCCCTCTGTGGGTTATGGACAAACCTCATTTATGCCTGTCACCCCGGCACAGCTTCCTGCTTTGCCCAGAGCAGGGGATGAGCAGGAGGTGGGGATGAGATGATGCTGAAAATGCTGGTGTGGGGATTTCACCTCTAATCTCTGCAAGTCTGGGTGCTCACCTGTCCCACAGAAGGGACATAAATAGAGGGGGTGATTTCTAGGATCAATAACCCTGCCAAGAACGGGTGGAGTAAGAGCTTAAGAAGTACAATAGTGTGGGGCAGTGTATTAAGCACCAGGGGGATGCTCTGAGGGCTGGAGCCCCTCTGCTCTGGAGCCAGGCTGGGAGAGCTGGAGGTGTTCACCTGGACAAGAGAAGGATCCAGGGAGACCTCAGAGCCCCTTCCAGAGCCTAAAGGGGCTCCAGGAGAGCTGGAGAGGGACTTGGGATGAGGGGTGGAGGGACAGGACACAGGGAATGGCTTCCCACTGCCAGAGGGCAGGGTTAGATGGGATATTGGGAAGGAATTCCTGGCTGTGAGGGTGGGGAGGCCCTGGCACAGGTTGCCCAGAGAAGCTGTGGCTGCCCCTGGATCCCTGGAAGTGTCCGAGGCCAGGTTGGATGGGGCTTGGAGCAGCCTGGGATAGTGGAAGGTGTCCCTACCCATGGTCTGGGAAATTATTGGGAACACAACTTGAGAGAAGGTGACAGAACGTACAAAACCAACTTCTTGGTTGCCTTTGTTGAGCTCCCTGAATGGTTACTTATATGACCTGTGATCTCTAATCTCAAAAGGAGCACAACAGCACTCAGTAGAGTCTGCACACTTCCTACGGGATTTTCTCTACTGAGTCCCTAACATTAACCAGCTTTCTTGAGAATTAAAATCTTCATTCTATTGCCTCCCTTTCAGTTTTAGGGATCACAAACCCCATCATCATTTTCATCCACTATGGAGCTTTCAGGTTTTTTCCATCAGCAAGAACAAAGCCTGGAAATTCAATATAATACTTAATAATATAAAAACAGGTAACAAATGTTACCTTGTTACTTGGGAGAAGAGACAAACTCCCACCTGGCTGCCCCCTCCTGTCAGGGAGTTGTACAGAGCCACAAGGTCCCCCCTGAGCCTCCTTTTCTCCAGGCTGAGCCCCTGTCCCAGCTCCCTCAGCCGCTCCTGGGGCTCCAGCCCCTTCCCCAGCTCCGTTCCCTTCCCTGGAGTCACTCTAGCCCCTCAATGTCTCTCTTGTCAGGAGGGGCCTAAAACTGAAATACAGTTCTGGACTATAAAAATACTACCTAATGCATAAATATTTTTAATACATATAAAATTTATAGCAGCTATAGCTTCGCTGCCCACGTAGCTGAGCATCCAGGAACTGGATGATCCCTCGGGTTGTATCACAGATTCAGGCTGTTGGTCAGACTCAGCTGATCCCCACAAACCTCTCCACCTTTGGCAGTTGTTTTTCCCTTGTCGCCAAAGATCCCTCTCCCAACCGCGAAAGGATTTACCGAGGTGGCCACCAGAACATGGGGGATGTAGTCACACACATCCTACAGCCCCCGGCTACAAGATAGGAAAATAACCAAATTTCTCTACCCTGGAGCTCCTCCTGGTGTCCTCTCACGGGAAATTCAGTATTAGCAGCTCCCCAGCTTGTAAGAGCAGAAAAAACATAAAATCACAGAATTATAGAATAGGTAGGGACACCTTCCACTATCCCAGGCTGCTCCAAGCCCCATCCAACCTGGCCTCAGACACTTCCAGGGATCCAGGGGCAGCCACAGCTTCTCTGGGCAACCTGTACCAGGGCCTCACCACCCTCACAGGCAGGAATTCCTTCCCAGTATCCCATCTAACCCTGCCCTCTGGCAGTGGGAAGCCATTCCCTGTGTCCTGTCCCTCCACCCCTCATCCCAAGTCCCTCTCCAGCTCTCCTGGAGTCCCTGTAGGCACTGGAAGAGGCTCCAAGGTCTCTCCAGAGCCTTCTCTTCTCCAGGCTGAACAATCCCAGCTCTCCCATCCCATCTCCAGAGCAGAGGATCTGTGTGTTTAACTTTCACCAATCTTTGCAGTTTTGAGCCAGACACTGCCTGAAGGTCTAAGGTTGCTCTGTACCAGCACAATACACCCACCCAGAGACCTTTAGGAGGCTGCAAACATGCAAAATCCCCTCCACCCCTGCATGTCATGGCAGTGTTGGATGAGAGCTCAGAAATCCAGCTTTCAGAGCTCACCAGGCAGCTGAAGTCCTCCCACAGCAGCACAAATCCCACCTGTGTAACTGCAGCTGTATCCCCACAAGTGGGAATTTTACATCCCCCTAAACAGCCAGTCATGGGGTGAGCAGTACAGACATTTTTATTATCCCAATAAAGATTTATGGCACCCAGAAGGGAGCAGGAGCTGTGCGGGTGTCTGGAGACGGGCAGGGACAACAGCAAACCTGTTCAGGGGTTTCTCCACAGCTTAACCTCAAACTTACCAGGACAAGAGAAAAAGAAATTAAAGAAAAACCCAAACCTTCAGCAGCTCTGGACCACAAGCAGCCAGAACTGGTCTGACTGTGTGTTCAGCTTTCTTCGAAAGCCACCTCCAGGGCACGATCCCAGGATAAAGGCAGGAGCAGGAGGAGACAGAATCCATTTTTGCCAGGGACACATTTCCTGAGCAGCTCTGAGACTTCAAACGTCCTTCCCTAGGGGGCAAAACACCCATCAGGGGTGTGGAATCCAGAAATACAAGCTGACCCATGGGCAGTGGAGCAGGTCAGACTACACCTGCCCCTCCACTGCCAGGAATCATCCTTCACAAGATGGGGAGGAAGGGCAGAACCAACAGCACAGGCTTTAGGCACCTTTCCCTGTGAGACAAGCAGATCTAGGCTGTAGAATTGGGGGAAAATTGAAAAAAAAGGGAAAAATAAAAGCTTCACTAACAGTGGAGCTCTCATATTGCTTCCCATCAACACTACCAAATGTTGGATTCCTAAATCCAGGTTTTTTTATTTAAAAGCTGTAACTCGTAACACCAAAGCTAAAAACAATACATTAAAACACTGACAATTTGCTGCTAGGTTTTGCCTTTTGTATCCTTGCAGAAAGCTCTTCCCAAATACTCCACTTTGAAGACAGCAAAAACTTCCAGAACTCCTGGATCTTTTCCTTAGTGCCAGAAATGCACAGCGAGGAAGTGCAGAGACTTGAGCTCCCCAAAGTCCAGCTCAGCATTCAAACACAAAGAGTCTCCAGGCTGAGAGTCCATGAAAAACTTGGGCTCCTCCACCCAGAGGCTCAGATTAAGAAGATAATGTCATCAGACACCATGATCTGGTTGTCATCCTGCATGTGGGCCAGGGCCACCTTCACCTCGGCCGCCGAGAAGGGCTCGGGGTTGTCACGGTTGATGGATTCCATCACGTTCTTCAGGCCCACGGACTGGGCGTGGGAAGCTTTGAACACCTCCAGGAGAGCAGCCTTGAATGCTTTCAACCTGGTCAGGGGAGAGGGAATCACCCTTGGAAGATCATACACAAATTCTTCCCCTTGTTTCCAGCCCAGGATGCCTCAGCCCTTCCCCATTCCAGCAGCACTCAGCAGGAAAGCCAAAAAACAGAGCTGGGAGCACCACAGATGCATCTCCAGCATGGGACAACAGCCTGGAGCCACTGGGGGAGGTGGACACACGGGGACAGCCCCCACTCACCTTGGCTCAGCCAACTCCAGCTTCTTCCCTTCGCCAGCTCCCGAGGCTTCGGGCATTTTCGGAGGGTGTGCCTGAACTGGAGCAGAAGAAGAATTACCTTCACCCTGTGCCTGGTGTCCAAGCACCCAAACAGCAAAAGTACTGGGCTCAGGATGGGGGGGGTGATGCCAAACTGCCTCCCAGTACTGCTATTTATGCTGCAGTTTGGAGGTGGATGGAAAAGAAATAATCAGCAATAGAATCACAAAATGGTTTGGGATGGAAGGGACCTTAAAGATCGTCCAGTTCCATCCCCTGCCACGGACAGGGACACCTTCCACTATCCCAGGTTGCTCCAAGCCCTGTCCAACCTGGCCTTGGACACTTCCAGGGATCCAGGGGCAGCCACAGCTTCTCTGGGCAGCCTGTGCCAGGGCGTCACCACCCTCACAGCCAGGAATTCCTTCCTAATATCCAGTCTAACCCTGTCCCACATGGATTTGTGGCTCTGGATGGTGCTGCCTCACGCCAGGGACCACAGGTAACAGCAGCATGGCTACTCCCCAGGCTGTGCAGACCCAGCAGCACCCTCAGGAGCCAGGTGTCACCAAATCCAGGGACTCACCCTGTGGCATCTCCTCCTCGGCGTCACTGAAGTCGTACGGGTCGTAGGAGCCCTCCTCGCCTTCTGTGCGCGCCTTCTTCCTTCTGCGAGGGGGAAGGAGAGGTCACCCAAGGGTTTGGGTTGGAAGGGACCCTAAGGATCATCCAGTTCCATCCCCTGCCATGGGCAGGGACACGTTCCACTATCCCAGGTTGCTCCAAGCCCCGTCCAACCTGACACTTCCAGGGCTCCAGGGGCAGCCACAGCTGCTTTGGGCAACCTGTTCCATGCTTCACATCTTTGGATGTGGCCATCCAGCCAGTTCCTTATCCATGAAATTATGATGTCTCTCTACTACAAATGGGGTGGGAGAAACCACCTGGCTGTGCAAAACATGGAGTATTTCCCCAAGGCCTGTGGCAACCTCAGAAGAGGCTGGTGCCCTTTTCACGATGTCCCTCCCACTCACTTGCCCTGGCTCCTACCTCCTTGTCCTGCGCTCCTCCTTGTCCTGCGACTCATCCTCCTCCTTCTCAGTCTCTGAGTCATCCTCAACTGGCTTCCTGCGCTTCTTCTCCTTCTCCAGCACCTGTGTGGCAAAGGCAGGATGGACTCAGACCCCATTTTCACTCAAGCTGCTTTTAGGGACCAACCCCAAGCACCCAAGATCCCACAGTGGTGGCCTCATATATCCAGGAAAGTTCCCAGCAGCAGTCCAAGGTGCTCAGCCTGCACCAAGCCCAGTCTTTCCAATGACAATCTCAGGATCCCCTGGGAACAGAGGGACACCTTCCTCCCACCTTTTTGAAGTAGGCGAACTGCACCAGCTCCAGAGCTGCCTCAGCATCCTGCAGATCCACAGTCTTGTTCATCCTGGCCTTGGCATGGGCTGTGGAGAGGCGGATCAGGGTCTCCAGGGTCCGGGCTGTGATGGGGGAGGTCTGGGGGGACAGAGAGAGGTGTCTGTGTGACCCTCACGGAGAGGTGTCACATCTAAGGTGGAAAACACCCGTAAGGAGAGACAGGAGCCTGTGCCTCAGTTTCCTTCCCCCTGGCCCAAGAGGGAGCTGCTCCCAGGGCTCACCCTGGCCACGTCCGAGTTCATCTGGCTCTGGCTGCGCAGGCGGGAATACTCCTCGGCGATGTAGCTCGCCGACTCCTCAGTCAGCACGGGCTTGATCATCTTTGCTACATGGATGTACTTCCTCATGAACTCCATGCTGACGACCTTCTCCCTGCGGGAATGCACGTACACCCACATTACGCACCCTGGGGATGGGCCTCCCATCCATTTATACCCCTTCAGGGGCATCCAGGTGTGCAGGGAATTCAGCTCCAGACGTTCCCCACCTGCCTGGCACAAGAGATCAAGCAAGGCTCCCTTAGCATCCTACCCATGGACCACCTGGAGCATCGCTGGCACTGCCTGGATACTCAGGCCAAACCCATGAACCCACAGTGCTGGACACCCTCAGGGAGCTCCAGGGGATGAAGGACTCACTTGCGGCGGTTGGGCCCGTGCAGGAGGTCGTCGTGTTTCTCATACACCTGCAGCTCCTGTTCCTCCTCCTGCATGAAATCAGGGTCGTCCGTAGCCAGCATCTCCACGGCGCTGCCCAGGGGCATGGCTAGAGAGGGGAATGTACGGAGAATAGGATTTTACCGTCTGGAGCAACTTCTAATAGTCCCCAAAAATAGTCCCCAAGAGCTGCCACCGAGGGGTGACACCTGGCTGAGGAGGGATGGGACTCACCATCGCCGTCCTGTTCGTTGGGGTTGCGGTAGCGGTGCATCCGCAGGACGTGGTCCGAGATCTCCCTGTCCTGCTCGGGGTCCATCTGGTCCAGCACGATGAAGAGCAGGTCGAAGCGGGAGAGCAGGGAGTCCTGCAGGCCGATGTTCTCCATGGGAGTCTTGTACTGGTCATACTGGGGAAGGACGACATGAGGGGTTACAGGAGACACTCATGGGTCAGTCCTGGCTGCCAGGGAGGTTGGGGGGACCTCCTTGGGCCAGGGCTGAAAGGATGGGTGGATGGATGGATGGATGGATGGATGGATGGATGGATGGATGGATGGATGGATGGATGGATGTCCTGGCAGCTGGACACCACACCAAACCCAGCCTGCTGCAGCAGTACAGCCACTTTTCCCTACCCTGCAAGGCTCTTATTCCCAAGGAAAACAAGTATTTTTTGTAATCTCTGATCAGACACCAAGACTGAGGCTCATCACCAGCATGAGGGTCCACTGGGCTGCCCAGACAGAACCAAAACTGGGTGAGAAACCCCAGGAGCCCTTCTCTCCTTCAGGAAATCCACGACCACAACAGACATCAAATCAACAAGGTCTTTGCTGTGCCATGAATCCAAGTCACCGGTTTGGGGGATCTTTTGGGATTCACCAGCTGCCTCCTCCCAGCATCCTCCCTTCTCCAGGGAAGGGTAACACCAGCACTCACCCGGCCATAGACGGGGTTGGCTGCGGCCAGGACGCTGCAGCGGGAGTTGAGGCGGGCCTGGATGCCGGCCTTGGCGATGGTGACCCGTCCCTGCTCCATCACCTCGTGGATGGCCGTGCGGTCGATGTCGGACATCTTGTCGAACTCGTCGATGCACACCACGCCCCGGTCGGCCAGCACCATGGCTCCCGCTTCCAGGCGCCGCTCCCCTGGGACGGCGCGGGGGAAAGCAGGGTCAACCACCACCCACTGGCGCTACACATCTCCTGCCCTGCCATCCCCACAGCCCTGGGATGAGGGTGAGCCCCAAGGAGCAGCAGCATCCTTCTGGGTTGCTCTCCGACCCAACTCTACAGCAGAGAGAATGCTTAGGATAAAGATCAGGGTTAGGAATGTCTTCCCATGAGGAAGACAAAACCCAGGCTGCTGCTAGCCCTTAGATGTGGCACCAAGTGGAAGAGGAGTAAAGAAAACCACCACCTCAGAGAGGTGGAGAAAATACCCCAAAACACAGGATCCTGTGATCCTGAATGATCATTACCATAAAGCAAGTAGAGCAAGTCCTGCAAGTGTCACTGCAGAACGAACATCATAAAATCAATTAAGGTTGGAAAAGACCTCCCAGATCACCAAAAACAGCAGCTCTGAATGTCACAGAGTCCCTCCCAGGGGTTAACAAGCATCACCCCGATGCTCCTCACCGGTCTCCTGGTCTGTGGTGACGGCAGCAGTGAGGCCAACGCCAGAGGAGCCCCTGCCAGTGGTGGGGATGGCCCGGGGTGCCGTGCTCAGCACGTACCTCAGCAGCTGGGATTTGGCCACAGAAGGGTCTCCTGGGATGGAGAACAAGATGTTTAGGAACCACATATCACCTGGATACCAACTGCACCATCACCTCGTGTCTGATTTGGGGGTGTTCAGAGCAGAGCCAGGTGGAGGGGAAAGGGGACAGAAGGGTTTTGCTCAGACTTCAGAAAGTAAGGTGAGCAGATGATCTTCCCACCATCATCAATAATCCCATGGGAGGAAATAGAGAAGATGGAGATAAGAGATTCGAGAGCTGATGTGGATGGGACAAGAGGCAGTGGGGACAATTTGAAACATAGAAAAACCCAACTGGACAGTGCAGACAAAAAAAACACCTCCTTGAGGGTGGGTAAACACTGGGATAGTGGTCGTGGGATCCCCTAAAATCACAGAATGGTTTCTGATGAGAGACCTTAAAGCTCATCTCATTCCAACGCCCTGCCATGGACAGGGACAACTACCACTAGACCAAGTTGCTCCAAGCCCTGTCCGGCCTGGTCTTGGACACTTCCAGAGATGGGGCAGCCACAGCTTCTCTGGGCAACCTGTGCCAGGGCCTCACCACCCTCACAGGGAACAATTCCTGTATCCAGTATCCCATCTAACCCTGCCCTCTGGCAGTGGGAAGCCATTCCCTGTGGCCTGTCCATCTCTTGTCCCAAGTCCCTCTCCAGCTCTTCTGGAGCCCCTTTAGGCACCGAAAGGGGCTCTAAAATGTCCCTGGAGACTTCTCCAGGTGAACACCCCCAGCTCTCCCAGCCTGGCTCCAGAGCAGAGGGGGTGCAGTCCTTGCACTCCTGTTCAAGGTCTCCTCTGGACTCGCTCGAACAGGTCCACATCTTTCTTGTGCTGATGTCTCCACATGTAGACACATCTCCATCCCTGGAGGTGTTCAAAACCAACTGGACAAGTCCCAAAGCAACCTGACCTACCAGTGACATCAGCTCAGCCCTGCACACGTCCCTGGACCAGGGACCTCCAGATGTCCTGTCTAACCTCAGTTACTCCACAAAACTAAATCCAGAATCCTTCACCTCACCCCCAACAACACCAACCGAGGGTGCCTCTGCCCAGCCCTCCCAGACCTATCAGCAAGATGTTGATGTCTCCTCGGATGCGGCTCCCGTTCTCCAGGATCTTCTCCACCCCTCCCAGCAGCATGCAGAGAATGGCCTTCTTGATGTACTCGTGCCCGTGGATGCTGGGAGCCAGGGATCTGGCCAGCTGGTCAAAGATATCCTAAGGCAGAAGAGGCAGAGCACGGCCTGTCATGTGGACTGGAGCAAGCAAGAACAAGCAGTAAGACCATTTCAGCCCAAATTTTAGCTTATTCCTATCACAGAGCCACATGGGTGAAAATTATTTGGAAAGGAGAAGACTGTTGGCCAGAGTTTTCTTTCAGTGGGATTTATCTGAAGTCCTGGACCATCCTGACTGTCACTGTCACTCAAACGAGCACTGGAAGCAGTGAGAGCAAGGCTTGCTCCTCTCTGTGCTACAAAGGAAAGCTCTGAGCATAAAAGGCTGGGGCAGAACCCCACTATCTCAGTCTGGGGTGAGAAAAGAGGTGTTTCTCCTGCAGAGGAAATTCCCTGGAAACCTGCTGGCAGGGTCAGGACACAGCAGAGCTGCCAGCAAGAAGGATGCTCTGCAAGCAGTACAGAAGCATCAAGAAAAACAACAGGGCCCAATACAGTCTAAGCAAAAAATTCAAAGAAAATGAGCTGGAAAATCCAACAACACGGTAAGAGGGTTGAAGAGCTACTTGCAACCCAACAAGAACGTCCTTAGCCACATGCCAAGCTCAAACTTCATGCCTGGACACAAGACTCAAATACCTTGGAGCGGCTCTTGCTGAATCTCTTGATCTTGGCCACGTCTGAAGCAGAGTAGAGAGGTCGGACGTCTTTGCTCATCTGCTTCACGTGGCAGGCAATGAGGATGGTCCTGGAGAAGGGACACAGCTGTGGTCAGCTCTGCAAACCCCACAGAGACACAGCAGAAGCTTCCACAGAGCCATCACTTGCTCTGAGAAGCTCTGGAAGAGGGTGGGAAGCTTAACTGCTGTAGCACCCTCAATCTGACTGTGCTGAGCAATCAGTGGAGCATCTTTTAAGAGCATCCAAACCCTTCTGGGCACAGCTGGAAGTGACAGCTGCACATTGTGAGGGGAGATCCCACCTCAGTCTACAGTTTCCTCATGAGAGGAAGCGGAACCAATCTCTTCTGAGACCTGGGACAGGACCCAGGGAACAGCTGGAGGTGTGTCAGGGGAGGTCTAGGTTGGCCATCAGGGAAAGGTTCTTCCCCCAGAGGGTGTTGGGCACTCAAAGAGCTCCCCAGGGAATGGTCACAGGCCCGAGGCTGCCAGAGCTCCACGAGAGTTAGGATAATGCTCCCAGGGATGCACAGGGTGGGATTGCTGGGGTGTCATATGCAGGAATTGGACTCGATGATCCCTGTGGGTCCTGTCCAACCCAGCATATGTGGTAAATAAGATGAAGGTGCGAACCACTTCCAAGTGATTTAAGTCACTGCTTGACCCAGCCCTCCGATGGCCACCCGCCAGACCTCACCTTCCAGAGACATGATCTGACCAAACAGGGTGAGAGGGCTGAAACCCAAAGAAGACTGACCTGAAAGTGCCCGAAGTGTAGCCCCCTTTCTTCCCTGGCAGGCAGCGGTACGTCCCCACCACCTGGACGCGGTCCCCAGGCTTCACCCTGTCCACCAGGTCATCGTCCAGGACCACATCCACCGAGCGCGGCAGCTGCCCCGCCGGGGCCTTCTCGGGCATCTCCTGGATGGTGATGGTCTGGTGGTCCTTGTAGACTGAGAGGCCAAACTCTGTCTCCAGAGGGTTGTTCTCTTCATCCTAAAGCAGGAACCCAAATTAAAAGATGAGAACAATTTTTCAGGAGCGCAGGGATGAGAGGTGGGGTCAGCTGAGCAGGGGGAACACAGGCTGCATCACCCAACCTGCACATGGCTCTGGGAAAGGGTCGCTTAGCAGGGATGAAGGCTGGGGCTCACCAGATCCATACTGAAGCTGGCACATTCTCCCCAGAGGAACCTGCTGCTGCTTCACCTCACCTTTGTAGGGTAGATGGAGCTGGATGGGAAAGCATCCAGCGAGGTCATGTCTGTGTATCGGCGCTCAATCGTCTTCTTGGTAGCTGGGCAATAATGGACACTCCGGACGACTTTCGGACGAACCAGAGAGCCTGGGGTAGGAAAAGACAGGAGTTGGGGGCTGGGATGTCCCACTCCTCTGTCAGCAGACAGCCCCCACCAGGGTCTCCAACATTAAAATGACTTGGGTCACATCTCACTGTCAAACATGGACAGGATTTGCTGATTTTAAAGACCATCCCAACGCTCAAGACCTTCAGCCAAGCTCCCTGTTCCCTGGCCCAGGTTTCCAGGATACAGAATCATGGAATGGTTTGGGTTGGAAGGAACATTAAAGATCATCCCCTTCCACCCCCTGCCATGGGCAGGGACACCTTCCACTATCCCAGGTTGCTCCAAACCCTGTCCAGTGTGGCCTTGGACACTTCCAGGGATGGAAGCTTCTCTGGGCAACCTGTGCCAGGGCCTCAACACCCTCACAGGGAACAATTCCTTCCCAATATCCCATCTAATCCTACCCTCTGTCAGCATGAAGCCATTCCCCCTTGTCCTGTCCCTCCAGGCCCTTGTCCCAAGTCCCTCTCCATCCCACAGCTCCTGCAGGGCTCCAGCTCCTCCACAGCAAACCCCTGGCCCCTCCACGCCCGCAGCCCCTGGGTGTCCCCCAGTCTCACACTTTGTCACGATGCCCTCCACACAGACGATGCAGCTGAGGAAACAGGCTGTCAGTGTCCGTGGGGACACGTGCTTGGAGCCAAAGCTGCCCTCCAGCCCGATGTAGAAGTCCTCGTACTGCTTGGCGTAGGTGGCATCGACGGAGGCGACGAAATCCTTCAGGGCACGCTGGAAGGCGATCAGCTCCTCGAAGGCATTGCTCAGGAGCCTGCAGCACAGGCAGGTGACAAAGCAGATGGGTCAACTCCTTCCTCCTCAACACTTTTCCCACACCCCCGCTTGCTCCACAAGTTCATCAGGAGCAGGTGGTGAAAAAAACCAAAGTCTATCACAGTTCTGTGTGAGGTCCCCCGGCACCAACAGCCAGGAGGAGAACAAATCCAAGCACATCTAGATACGCTCACATGACCCTGGGCAGATTGGCAAGGCTGGTCCAAAATATCCCTGAGCATCTTGAAAAAGGCTGAGAGAGTTGGGGTTGTTCAGCCTGGGGAAGAGAAGGCTCTGAGAAGACCTCAGAGCCCCTTCCAGTGCCTAAAAGGGCTCCAGGACAGCTGGAGAGGGACTTTGGACAAGGGCATGGAGGGACAGGACAAGGGAGAATGGCTTCATGCTGCCAGAGGGAAGGGCTAGATGGGATATTGGGAAGAAATTGTCCCCTGCGAGGGTGGGGAGGCCCTGGCTTTTGTGACAGAACATGGTTTGGCACTTTCCTGTGACAAATGACCTGCAGAACCAGGGCTGGACCTCTAAAACCCCTCTCAGGCCCCGTGCCCCAGGTGACCCCAATGCACCACACCCACCTGCTGGCTCTCTTCTCGTTCTTGCGCCGCAGGTCGTTGATGTTGACGATGAGCCGATACTGGTTGTCACTGATCATGTCCCGGACCTTGCTCTGGTAAATTCCCTGATCTTCCTGCAAGTGAGAGTGGGGGAAAGACACCCAAAAAACCAACTCACTTTGCATGTCCGCCTGTGTGAGAAACCCCCCAGGAGCCCATTCCTGCAGAGCTGGATTCCCTTTATCCCACTGGTTAAGCAGGAAGGGGCAACACAGGAACAAGGTGCTCCCTAACCCCTCGGAGGAACAGCGGGACACAGGGACCAGGTGCTCCCTAACGCCTGGGAGGAATGGGGGGACACAGGGACCACGGTCTCCCAACCCCCTGGGGTACCTGGCGGGGAGGATCAGGTGGTTCCCAGCTCCCGGGGACATGGATTAGGTGGGACAGACGGGCACAGGGACCAGGTGTTTCCGAACCGTGGGGGTACACATGGGGCGGGGGCGCACAGGGACGTGATGCTCCCCAACCCCCGAGGGTACAGAGGGGAGGGGACATGGGGACACGGATCAGGTGGTCCCCAACCCCGGGGAGCACGGAGGGGATGCAGCACCCGCGCCTCCCAGCTCGTCTCACCTCATCGTCCAGGAAATCGAGGTAGTCGCGCTGCGCTTCCCGCAGCTCCGCATCCTCCAGCCCGCCCGCCGGCGCCGCCATGCTGCCGGCCGCCCTGGGACGGATCCCGCTGCCGCTCCTGCTGTTGTTGGCAAGGCGGTGAGAGCCGAGAGGAGCCGCGCTGGCCCCGTGATCCGCTCAGGCCCCGCGATCAGACCCCGTGATCGGCCCGGACCCCGCGATCCGCCCCCGCCGCGCTCCCGTTTCGCGCCAAACGCGGCTCCTTTCCCGCCACCGCGCGGGAAACCCGCCCCGGGCCCGCCCCGCGGCGCTGCTGATTGGTCGGCAGTGACCAGTCCAGCCAATGGGAAAGCAATGAACTTATAGACAAGAGCTGCAGCCTATCAAAGAGCGGGGGCGTGGTGGGGGCGTGTCGGGGGCGGGCCCATGGGCGGGGCCGGGGGGTCGG
>VZTF01001719.1:87097-152548 GCA_013397755.1 Cnemophilus loriae
GGGGGATCGGGGGATCGGATTCGATCCCGGTTCCGGCTCTTGGAAGGCCCCGAGCGGCTGAAAACGCCACTTTAGGGAAAAAAAATATTAAAAAAAGCAAACACGAAAACACCTAAAACACCCAAACAGAATTCCAAACAAAGAAAACCCCAAAGAAACCTAATTGAAAACTAATTTAGGATTTTGTTCTTTTGTATTGTTGTTTGGGGAGCCCCGTTTCCGGGTGTTTTCACCCCGTACAGGCTGGGAGGGCGTCGCTTTTTCCTTTAACGTGGCCCTGGTGTGGCCCCAGGAGTTTGGGAACGAACACACAAAAGCGACAGGTCACGTGGTGTTTGGAATAGAAAAGGTGATTTTGGATGTGTCTTAGAATCACAGGGTGGCTTGGGTTGGAAGGGACCTTAAGGATCATCCATTTCCACCCCTCCTGCCACGGGCAGGGACACCTTCCCCTAGCTCAGGTTGCTCCAAGCCCCGTCCAGCCTGGCCTTGGACACTTTCAGGGATCCAGGGGCAGCCACAGCTTCTCTGGGCAGCCTGTGCCAGGGCCTCCCCACCCTCACAGGGAAGAATTTCATCCCAATATCCCATCCAACCCTGCCTTCTGGCAATTTAAAAACCAGTCCCCCTTGTCCTATCGCTATCTGCTTGTGTAAAAACTCCTTTTCCCTCTTCTTTCCAAACCTCCTTTAAGTCTCCTAAGAGGCTGTTGTAGGCATCAGTCAAAAGGTGCCGCTGCCTACACGGAAACCCGCTGCTCCTCCTTAAAAAAACCATCGCGGTATCCCTTAAAAATCTTTATCTAAACTCCGTTTAAAAATAGAAAAAGAATAAAAAGCACGACAAAAATATTTCGATCAGCAAGGCATACCAGGCACCCAAACTTGGCCGTGTCCCCTGGATATTGTAGCTCACAGCAGTTTTTCCAGGGTAATCCTGGAAATAAATATTCACCGCGGAGTCTGCTGGGCTGTGCAAACGCTGAGGCACAGAATTCCCGCTGCCTGGTCTCTCCAGAGGGAGCAGCTGCGATTCGTGTTTCGGAAGAGGAGCAGGAAGCAGACTTTGCCCCGTTTCCCATTTTCTGTTTGTGAGCCTGGATCAGAACACTCACTGGAAATGCCTGGTAACGCTGTGGCCGGTTTGGGATACGTGTAGCCCAAGTGCTGGGTATTCGTCCTGCTCCTGAGAGATTGTTTCACATTGCTGTGTGTCGAAGTGAGAGTTTGGAGTTTCCTTTTAAGGCCTTTTAGCCCTCCTCTGGAATAATTTGATGGAGTATTCAGTTTGGCAGGTTGGCAGGAATAAAGAATCTTATGCTCTGTTGCTGTTTTCTTCCTTCTTTTCTTCTTTTCCTTCTCCTTTCCCTTTTTCTTTTCCTTTCTTTTCTTTTTTCTTTTCATTTCCATCCTTTCCCCCCACCCCCTTTTAATCGTGCAGGTTGCCCTGCTAGCTCCAGAGATGTTCCCTGCAGCTGGAACACCCTCCCTGCTTCTGCACACTCAGCAGGACCCATTTCCCTCCAGCTGCTCCTCAAATCCACCCCCTCCCTCTGATTTGATGGACATTTCTGGTTTTCATGAGTGGGGAAAGCACAAAGAGTGAACAGAGAAAAACTCTGATGTGCGCCTGGCACTTGTATTTCTATTTCTATTTCTATTTCTATTTCTATTTCTATTTCTATTTCTATTTCTATTTCTATTTCTATATTTACATTTACATTTACATTTACTTTTTTTTTTTCAAGTGGGAACATCATCCATGAGGATTTAAACTGGCTGGAGGAATCCGTGTAAATCCCCAAAGGAAATATGATTTATCCCATATAAATTGCCAGAACCCGATGTGAGATTTCACCTCTGAGATGCTTTTTCTCCCTCTGCAGCAGACAGAATATTAAGTGCAGCAATGGACAGTCTGCGTGCTCCACTGCAGATAAAATATGGGTGGAAAAAATAAAATATGTGTGCAAAGCACCCCGTGAATAGAACACAGAGCGGGTACCAGGGTGGGATTCAGGCACATTTATGCGGATTGCACAAGCTCTCACCTACATTTGGGTGGTCAAAACGAATCCCAGCCCACGGAGACGTTGTGGATGGCTGCAGTTTTCCTCCTGCCAGGAGCTGGCAGGGCCCCGCCGCTCCTGGCCACAAGGTAACAGGAGTTCGGGATAAAAATAGCCGCTGTTGTTATTCATGACAGCACCCTATAGCAACTGCTGCGTGCCTGAATAATTCATGGGAGCAGGGCAGGCCGAGGAGGACAGAGGGATGGAGAGAGATGGAGAAGGCTGGGAAGGAGGAAGAAGCCTTCTCTGCCTTTTGGGACTCCCCAGGATGGTGCCCAAGGTCTCCCTGGGTTGACCTCCCTGCCACATCCCGGAGGTTATGGGGTGAAAAGGCAGCACAAGCTCACAGGGACATTTAGCACTTCCTATCCACGGAGAAAAACAGGAATTAAGCACTTAGCACACAGAGGGCCAGGTCTGCAGGGATTGCAGAGAAATAGAAGGATCATGGGCAGATGCAGGAGTAAATTCCATGGGTGAATTGCACACGAGGGGTGCTGGCCAGAGCACCTCAACAGCTCTCAGCGTAGATTTTCTCATCCCTTCCTCACACCTCTGTGTGTCAGCATCCACCTGTACGCTTGGTTTCTGAAGTTTAAGGGTACCCTGTGATCCTTCCAAGATTCTGGGGTGTTGTGGGGTTTTGTTGTTGTTGCTGTCATTGTTGTTGTTGGTTTCTGTTGGGTTTTTTTCCTCTTAGTTCAACTAAATGTCAATTTTCAAGCCACAGTCCAATTTTCAAGTTGCCATCTATTCGCTTTCCTGGCTGCTGAGCAGCCTTGCCTCACCCATAGAGGCTTGTGGCTCATTCACAGCTCCAAAAATGGGGGGAGAGTATCCCAAATTCAATGGAATGTCACCTGATCGTCAAGCGACACATTGGAGTGGAGGTTTTAAATCTATTCGTAATAAAATAGAAGGATAACATGGAATACAATGGAAAAAAGTCACTTTTTGGAACTGAAATGATGTGGAGAAGTGAGACCACCTATGAGATGTTTTTATCAGGGTAAATTTTATGTTTTCCAAGGGATTAAAGGGGTTTATATTTACTGGGCTCTCCTGAAGCTGCAGTTGCAGGAGCTGAACCCTAACCAGGGGGTGAATTCACTCTCACAAGCACAGTGTTGTCCTGACTCTCATCACAAATAATTTAATGCTGAAGGAGCCCTTCTTAATCCTCTCTCCTGACCTTTTCCCTAACACAGGCTGGAGAATTTCACCCCATTGCATCTTCACCCAGCTCAGGCATTTCTGACATAATTTTCTTGAAGTATTTGCTATTCCCACGCACCCTGGTAAATCTTTAAACGCTTCTAGCTCCTGGATTTTTTCCTAGTTGTGGAGAAGAAAAATATGGAAAACTACTATCGGTGTGTACAAATGGAATTTCTTTACTTAAATGCACGAGGAGCTGCTGTATCTCACCAGGAGAGCACAGGAAAGTAGGTAAAAAGTTAAAGCTCTGACCTTCAGTGTGTTTGGATGGATTGCAGCCACCTTCTTGTTTCCCAGAGTAGGAGCCCAGAGCATATGGATTTGTTTTTCCTCCCAGATGCCTCTAGCTTGGCCCTAGCACAGTGATGGGAACATAAAATCTTGTTGTGGTCCTGCTCCTGAGGCACAGCTACTCCAGATCCCACGGGGATTCATCCTGTTTTCCCGCTGTGCAGGAGGAAAATACAGCGATTAATAGAAAACCAAAACAAACCCACACAGGCCGTACCTGTGGGCATAAGGAAAATTGAATTCCAAATGAAACCAGAGGAGTGGCTGAATCAACAACAAAGCTCCGGAATGGGGCAACCCAACCACATTTCCAGGGAAGTCCAAAGGGCCCAGACACAGAGCTGAGGTTTGGTGTTGCTATTTCGGTCTCCTCATCTGCTCTCATGACTTCTGGCTGTTACTAAAGACAGTGACAGCTGGTTCCTTTTTTTTTTTTCCTATTCTGTCATTTTCTCCACCCTCAAGCCTGGAAATCACCCATCTGTATGCAAAACATCTCTGCCTCTTCCTCAGAATCTCTGGGAGCTGCTTTCAGCCCTGGGGCAAGATCCACTGGTCAATTCAGCAAGTGACCTCCAGCTTTGGAATCACAGAACCACGGAACTGTTTGGGCTGGAAGGGACCTAAAAGAACATCCAGTTCCACCCCCTGCCATGGGCAGGGACACCTTCCACTATCCCACAGTGCTCCAAGTCCCATCCAACCTGGCCCTGGACACTTCCAGGGAAGTGTACATCACCCTTATTATAAAGAATTTATTCCAAGTATCTAATCTAACCCTGCCCTTTTTCCCCCATTCCCTCTTGTCCTGTCACTCCAGGCCCTTGTCCCAAGTCCCTCTCCAGCTCTCCTGGAGCCGCTTTAGGCTCTGGAAGCGGCTCTGAGGTCTCCCTGGAGCCTTCTCTTCTCCAGGGGAACACCTCCAGCTCTCCCACGCTGGCTCCAGAGCAGAGGGGCTCCAGCCCCTGGAGCATCTCTGTGGCCTCCTCTGGACTCTCTCCAGCAGCTCCACGTCCTTCTGCTGTTGGAGCCCAGGGCTGGAGGCAGCTCTGCAGGTGGGGTCTCACCTAATCAGGGCAGAGGGGCAGAATGCCCACCCTCCCCTGCTGCCCGCTCTGGGGGATCAGCTGAGGACATGGAGGGTTTCAGGGATGGTTCATGTCCAGCTCTCACCCACCAGCACCCCCAAATCCTTCTCCCCAGGGCTGCTCTCAATCCATTCCCTGCCCTGATGGGAAGCTGGGAGGCTGCAGCACTCTGTGTAAGGCACATTAGTAACCCCCATCAGACTGTCACAATGGGCTGTAACTGCTGCGGGCAAACCACGAGGAGGCAGGAAAGTCCTGACCCCAAATTGCTACACAATCCTTGTGCAACACGTGGGGAACAGCTGATGGTGACAAAATTAACTGTATCAAGTGCTTCTTTCTGATTGCAGAGGCCGAACTTGGTAACCTAGGGCTTTTATGGATTTTTTTTTTCCTGAATTATTAGTTAAAGAAAGCCTTAATGTTCTAATGTGTTCTTAGTGTTCTAGTTCTGCATCTGCAGAATTTTTATTTAAAACTTGCCAAACCGTGAGCATCAATCCTTGCCCAGCGGGAAGGAGTTCCATATGGGCACAGACAGGGCAAAAAAATTTCTCTTTTACTCAACTACAATAACAACAAGTCAATATTCTTTATTATAGGCAAATACAGGGAAAAGGTAACTCATCCTACTTTCTGTATCACATTTGGTGCTTGGAATACCTCAGTTGTCTCTGGTGCAAAGCTGCTACATTGCTCCTCAGCAGCACAGCGTGGACATGGTGTGTTTGGATGCTTCTTGGTGGAGGGAGACCCTGATCCACAAAAGAAGCTCCTTTTTTGAGTAATAACTCAAAGCACCTAAAAATGACAGGACAGCCTTTTGCAGGTCCCTTCCAAGGTCCCTCCCAAGGTCCCTCCCAACCCAAGCCATTCTATGATGCCCGTTTGGGTGGGGAATTAAAGCATTCAGGACATGTTTGAGGGCACAAAGCATGTTTGAATCCTATCAGATGACTGTAGAGGGTAGGGAGAGCCCAGCCTGGTACAACCCAGTCTTAACTCCGGGACTAATCACCTGGGCAAACATAACCACACCTGGGTTTTGACTTGAAGGGAGCTGGGTGATTCATTTTTTAAAAGGTTTAAAAGGTCAGTGGTAGGGAGTAACAGGGACTGCAGCAGGGTCTGAGATGAACTACAGAGCGTGGCTTGGTACCACTCACCTGAGAGCCAGTGATCCAAGAGATCTCACTGTGCAGCACCCACCAGGTTTGGGGTACAAAACAGGCTGTCAGCACCCACCCAGGAGAGCAGTTCTCCCACTAAGAGCTGCCCTTTGCACTTCCCATGGCTGTCCTGGGGCATGCCTTGAAGTTAAATGAGGGAAAAGCCTTTCACCAGAGCAAAACAGGTGCAGGTGGCCCGGCAGTGTTGCAATGTCCACATTGCAGCAGGGATGTCACCCCCCACCATCCCCATCTGCCTGGGTTGTATTTTATGTCCCACCTCCGATGCCCTCTATGACCCATTCCCTGTGTCCTATCACTCCATCCCTTGTCCAAAGTCCCTCTCCAGCTCTCCTGGAGCCCCTTTAGGCACTGGAAGAGGCTCTGAAGTCTCCCTGGATCCTTCTCTTCTCCGGGTGAACACCCCCAGCTCTCTCAGCCTGGCTCCAGAGCAGAGGGGCTCCAGCCCTTGGAGCAGCTCCGTGGCCCCCTCTGGACTCACTCCAGCAGCTCCACGTTCTTCTGATGTTGGGGGTCCCAGATCTGGAGGCAGCTCTGCAGGTGGGGTCTCACCAGAATGAAGCAGAGGGGCAGAATCCCCTCCCAGTTCAAGGAATGGAGGAGGATGATGGTGCAGTATGACAGGTCTTTCAGGAGATGTCTTCGAGGGACAGAAAACGAGTGCAAGATGTCACTGAGGGGGTTGGTAGCTGCCAGTTGTATCCCACCCACATCCCTGAGAGTAATGACGGGGGAAAATTGAGGTCCCCTCCCACCTTCTTCACCGTGGATGTTTTCCCTCCTCACTTTGGAGGCACTGGCTCTCCCACGTGCTGTAAGATTTGCGCTGGGATGTGCCGAACCTTCACCCAGGCTGCAAAGATCTTATCAGAGCCACAAAGTCGCATTCCTGGGCTGCCTCTCCGTGGATCCTCTCCCTGCAGAACAAGCAGTCCTTCTATTTCCCTCATAAACCCATCAAAAACCAGCAGTTCTGGCAGGCTGGAGCAGCAAAACCCGCATGAACCAGCTGAGGCAGAGCCTGGAGAGGGCAAACGGGTACTCTGTACTCATAAATTAACCTGCTCCTGGGGTCACGGTGACTCTACAGCTGAACCCACCACTGCAGCTTTGGCACAGCTCCATCCAGGATGCATCAGCCTCTCCCAGACATTTCCCAGGCATAGCTCAGGAGTCCAGAGGCCACTCCCGAAAAGCCATTTGGGTGCAAATGCCTATTTTCTGGAGCCCAAAGATTTTGGTGCTGGCAGTTGGCTTGAGGCCATACTGCCTTTAGCCTGGAAATCTTGTGGAAAATCATCTGCTCCTCCACACTTGCATGTCCTCAGCACCAAAATTGGGCGGTTCCCCCCCACTCAATGGAAGTCATCTGGTGCAGCCCCCTTGCTTATAGAGGGCCACACAGAGCTGTTTGCCCAGATCCATGTCCAGATGGATTTTAAATAACTCAAAGGATGGAGACATGTCTCTCTGGGCACCCTGTGCCAGTTCTCGGCCACCCTCACAGTAAAAAAGCGTGTTCAGAGTGGTGTTCAGAGGAACCTCCCGCGCTTCAGTGGGTGCCTGTGGCCCCTGATCCTGTCTTTTTTACTTTGAACGTAGCATCTCCATCTTTGAGAGTGATTTCCATCCTTGGAGATCTTCAGAACCCATTTGGACACAGTCCTGGGCAACTGGTCACCTCCGGAGGTCCCTTCCCATCCCCAGCCACCTTGCAGCGACTTGTAAATCCTATGAGGAGCAGCTGAGGGAGCTGGAGGGCTCAGCCTGGAGAAAAGGATCGAGGGGATCCTCTGGCTCTCCACAATTCTCTGACGGGAGGGTGCAGCCAGGTGGGAGTCGGGCTCTGCTCCCAGGGAACAGGGACAGGATGAGAGGAAACGGCCTCAAGCTGCGGCCAGGGGAGGTTCAAGTTGGACATCAGGAGGAATTTCTTCATGGAAAGGGTTGTCAGGCATTGGAAGGGGCTGCCCAGGAGGTGCTGGAGTCCCCATCCCTGGAGGTTCCCAAGGAATGACTGGATGTGGCACTCGGTGCTCTGGTCTGGGTGACAAGGTGGGGACCGGTCACAGGTTGGACTCGATGACCTTGGCGATCTCTCCCAACCTAAACGATTCTGTCATTCCGTGACTTTACACCCCTCTCCCGGTGTGTCACTGAGTTCCCCTCCGCACCCAACGCTGGGGTGACGGCACCTGGGTGGTGCCGCGGCTTTGAGCCGCGCTTTGTCCGGCCCGGGCTGGGCCGGCCCGGGCTGGGCTGGGCTCGGTCCGCGGGGCCACCCCGGGGCGGGGCGGAGCNGGGGACACTGACAGCGGACATTGAGAGCGGTGAGTGCGGGACGGGAGCGCGGACATTGGGTGCGGAAGGTGAGTGCGGCCACTGACTGCGGGAGATTGAGGGCGGGCACTGACTGCGGGAGGTGAGTGTGGGCACCGAGAGCGGACACTGCAGACGGTGAGTGCGGACGATCCCCTCCCCGCGGTCCCCTCCTCTTCCCCCGGAGTTTCCCCGCCGAGGGCCCCCAGCGAGTTCCTGGTGCGCTCCGGCGGCCCCGCTCGAGTACCGCCGCTCCTGCATCCCCGCCGCTCCAGGAGCATCCTTCCCCGCGGGGGCTGCGGGATGCCGGGGGTGGTCGGTGTGCGGTGCCTGGTGCTTGCAGACATCCCCGGGATGCGGGATTTTTCCCTCTGTGCCACGCACAATTGTGTTTCATCCAGCTAGGGTTGGTCCAGTGGTCAGGTGGGTGCTGGGGAAGAGCTTAAGGAGGGGAGGGAAGAGCAGGGAGACACGGATTTTGCCTTACATTTCCCCGTTACCGCTATCTCAAGGGCTTCCTGAAGGAGAGAGGTGGGCAGTGGTTTTCCTCCGTGTTTGTTTGAAATGGCTGTGGGCGGATTTTCCTTGAATGACTTTGACACCCGGGGAGCTCTGGAGGCCACGGGAAGGAGATGCATAGTTCAGCTGTGAGCTGGGAGAAGAACCAGCTCCCGGTGTTTGCCTTGGAGCTGCCGCCTGCTCCTTGCGCAGACAAGAGCTGGGGCACGTCTCTAGAGGGTCACCAAAGGGTTGTTCCCTGCTGATCTTCTCCAGGACACTTCGGGGTCATGTCCCCCCTGTATCCCATGTGGATTTTTTCCTGGCTGAAAACACCACAAGTATCTCACTTTTTTGGGGGGCAGGGGGAGGAAAATATTGTGGACAGTCTTAAAGTGTTCTGGGTTTTTTTTCAACACAAATATATAGATATATAAGTTCAGGTAAACATTTTACCGTTGTTTGTTTGGTGTCAAACCAATTCTTCTCTGGCATGAGCAGGGTTGGGTATGGAACATCTCAGTAGCTGTGCCAAGGTGGCTTTGACTGGGGCACACAGGTTTTTACTGGGATGGAGAGGTGCACTTTTTGTGGGATACTGTGGGATCGTGGCTTCAGAGCTGGGAAATGATTTAGCTATCGCTAGTTGGGGGATTTTTGGGTGGGATGAGGTTTGAAGCAACCTGGCCTAGTGGAAGGTGTCTCTGCCCATGGCAGGGATTGGAACTAGAGGAGCTTTAAGGTCCTTTCCAACCCAAAACATTTTAGGATTCTAGGATGGCTTCCTGGGGATTAGGATAAGGAGGAGTGTAATGATGCCCTGGCAGCAGTCGTTGAAAAAGAGCAAAGTCATGAAAAGGTCATGAAAAAGGATGAATCCAGCAGGTCTGAAGTCTGTTTTTGCCACTCTGCCGGGGCAGGGAGGGGACAGGCAGCCATGAATTCTGAATTTTAGCAGCAGACTGTCCTCCTGCCTCGAGGTGCATTGGTGATATGTGCTGCAAACAATTCCTAGAAACCCACTCGGGGCTCATCAGGCCAAACCACACAGTTGCACGTTTCCTCCCACGCAGCCGAGGAAGGTGTGGGTTAACAGCCCTGCACCCTGCAGGATTTTCTGTTTCCTGGGCATTAATTGCTTTTATTTGTTTACGCTGGAGCTGCAGCCGCAGCCTGTGGCCGAGCAGAGGGCTGTGTCCCTGTAGATGCAGGGAGGGATGGCCGTGCCAGCAAGGCTGGGGACAAGGGAGGTGCCACCGCCAGGTCACGTGCATGAGCCTGCAGCTACTTGCACATCTTGAGTCAGGCACCAGCTTAATTTTTTATGTGCCAGTTTACGGGGTAACCGTTGCTCCTGGGGTCAGACCAGTGGCCCTTTCACTGGCCAAACAATGAATCATTAATAAATTTCAGAAGAATAAATACCCAGGGAAGCTGCTGAGGCTGCAGCTGTACAGATGTGGCCATACTTTATAAGCTTTCTCCTTCACAGAATCATGGAATGGTTTGGGTTGGAAGGGACATTAAAGATCATCGAGTTCCAACCCCTTGCCAAGGGCAAGGACACCTTCTACTAGACCAGGTTGCTCCACTCCCCGTCCAGCCTGGCTTTGAACACTTCCAGGTAGAAAGGGGAAGCTTGCTGCCACCTCCTTCCCACCCTCCAAGCCCCACCGAATCCTTGGGATTAAGTAGGGTTGTAAGCATGTGAATGCAGCACAGCCTGCTTCCTTTTGTGAAGGGAATCTGCCTTCTGGCTCTTCCTTGGAGCTTTGTAGCCCCCAGGAAGGGCATCACTTCTGTCACTGCAAACCTAGAACCTCTCTGGGAGAGACCATGGGGTTAAACGGGATGAGGTCTTGGGTGGGGACAAAGACTTTTAGTGCAGGGAAGAGAAGAGCTCGCGGCTCGTTGGGGTTGGCACAGGGCTGCAGTCTGTCCCTGGCAGCCTCTCTGCCCGCAGCAGCCGCAGGGCTCTGCATGATTTATATACATTTTTTTCGAGTGACCGAAGCTCTAAAATCCTCAGCCTTAAAAAAAAATGATGTTTTTGTGCAAGAGGTTTTTGTGGATGACAGCAAAGCTGAGCAGCCTCAGCCCAGAGGCTATTTTGGGGATGATTTGAACCCCCAAACAGCACACAGCCAGTTTGGTTTGGTCACTCTGCCCACAGGCAGATGGTTGCAGGGTTGTCCCATAAGCAGATGGATCTGAGCAGGGAGGGATTTGCTGGCTTGTCAAGGTCTCCCTGTGCTAGCAGGAGTTCCCAGTTCCAGCAGATCTGCACTGAAGGAAGATTGGTGCTGAAGGAAATTTAGGAGGTGAAAGAGGGATGCAGCTGTGACAAATCCAGGCTCCTCTTTCAGTCAGTGCAGAGGGAAAACCCCAAGGCACTTCACTGGCACAATTCCAGTTTCTGGAAACGGTCAGTCCCAATCCATCAGTGATCCCTGTGTGACTGAATACAGCAGGCAGGGACTGGTGGGGGTGGCAGGACCAAAACCATGCCCAGGACTGTGCTGACACTTCAGCAACCTGATGGTCATAGTTTGGGACTGTGTCCCAGTCTGGTTTGATTTGTGGTGTGCTCATCCAGGGATTTCACAGCCACCTGAAATCCAGCCCCAGAGTATCAGATGCTGTGTTGGTTGTGTGTGGGAAAAGAAAGTAGTGAGCGGATCAGGAAAGCACAAACAGCAAAGGATTAGTGAGATCAGGAAGAAAAGCTGCAGAATATTAACTCGCCCTTCAGCAATTTTTGATACAGGGGGAGTGGATTTGCCAGAGGAGGGAATTCTCAGCCAGGATCTGTGAGCAGAATTAGTGAATATTAACTGGTGCTGCACTTGGGTTTCTTTTTTTTTTTTTTTGTTTCAGGAATTATTGGCTGTGTGAGCAGCAGCATCACTAAGCTCTAACCCTGGTTAGGCATGAGGAAACTGCAGCTGTGCTATCACAGCAAACCAGAACTGTGCCATTCCCTAACATGGTTTGGGAGATAGCACAGTCCAGGAGCCGTTCCTGGCTGACAGTTTGTGTGTGGCTACCCATTTGAGGGGTGCAGCAGCACAGGAATGGCCAAGCCAGCCCAGCTGATCTCCGAGAAACGGATGTTGTGAAAATCAAACCCTGCTGCACATGGTGCTTGGACTCTCACAATAAATCCACCAGCCTCATCCAGCCTCTGGTTTCCTAACTTTGGGGTTCCGTTCCCTTGCTTTGCTCCCCCAAACACCACAGGGCCTCAGGAGTGCCCCCCTTGTTGGGATGCTTTGCTGCAGGGACGTGGTGTTTGCCAGCAGCTTTGTTTTGCTCTGTGCCCTCCGAGAACAGAATTCCCTGCACCGGCTCCGCTGCTCTCATCCCCTGGCCCCATCCCAAAGCTCAGGCAACGCTGAGCCCATGTCAAGAGGCACTGGCTGCTGGCCCAGCTCGCTTCCAGGCCAGGAATTGCAGGGGAGCTGACACTGCCATGGCTTTCGTGGGGGATCCTGCCACCTCCCGCTGGCTTTCGTGGCTCGTCTCCCAGCATCACAGGACGTTCGTTTCCTGAGGGATACAAGGTTGGACAAACCCTGCTTGGGCTGCACACTGTGTGTGTGTGTGTGTGTGTGTGTGTGTGTGTGTGTGTGTGTGTGTGTGTGTGTATATAGAGAAGGGGAGAATTTGAGCCATCTTCTTTTATTTGAAATTTTCCACGAGGTTATTTTGACCGTTTTTCTTAACAGATCAGGTTGTTTTAAGTCATGCCCTTCAGTAAATCACATAGCATCACCTTTTACCTTCCAGAGCATCCCAATCTGTGCAGGTCCCTGTTGGAGGAGTAATGGGAATTGGGCTGATGTAGATCTAGCAGGGTACCTAAGAGCCTTGAGGGAAATAAAATCTTCTGTGCAATGCACTGTTAAGTAGTCTCAGCACTGCCCAGTGCATTAGGAGCACAATATCTCGTTTCCATCAGGCAGATGAGAACTGATATCCCCATTTCATAGATGGGGAGGTGTAAGCCCAGTTTACAGAAGCCCCAAGCACTGGTCCCTCTCTGGTTGTGCGGATTTCCACTTCTTTGATGCTGGAGTGTAGATCAGTGCTTCACACCCTGCTGCCTGCCCTGTCAGAGCTGGTCCCTGGCACAAACCATCAAATCATGAAATCACAGAGTGGTTTGGGTTGGTAGGGACATTAAAGCTTATCCAGTTCCACCCCCCTGCCATGGGCAGGGACACCTTCCCCTATCCCAGGTTGCTCCAAGCCCCGTCCAACCTGGCCTTGAACACTTCCAGGGATGGGGCAGCCACAGCTTCTCTGGGCAACCTGTGCCAGTTGTAAATCCCATGTAAATCCCAGTAACTCCCTGCAGAAGGGATCTGAGCTCTGGGTGTTCCTGCTGCAGTCTGGACGAATGTTGGCACCTAAATCTGTGGCAGGAGAAGGAAGCAGGTAATACCAAGACTGCACAGGAACTGCTGCTTAAGCCAGTCCATGGTGTCTTATTTTCTCACCTCTGAGGGGCCTTTCCAAAACGAGGGGCAGAATGAGATGGAGGAGCTGGGACTGTGTTCCCAGGATGGTCTTTCAAAGTCTTCTCTAGCCCTTCACAAAGGTTTAGTTACAGAAGGAGACGTTTGTGCTCAGGGAGGACCAGCCTTCAGACAACAGTGTTTGGCATGGGGTTTATCCAGTGCATCTGAGCTGGGTGCAGCCCTGGTGCAGCTTTTCCCAGAGCTCAACTGCTCCCTGCCATTCTGGTGCTGTAGGAGCTGTGACACCAAAGTTAACCCCGTGTAGGAAGGGGTCACAATAAAACCCCAAGTTTCAAAATGACCTGGAGTCCCCCTAGGGACTTTTGCTCAACTGCTAGAAGAGAGGAATTCAGGAATTACTCTCCTGCAGCTCTCCAAACCAGTCTGTTGGTCACTGCTATTATTTTCATGCTGTCCACAACCACTTCTCTTTTTTTTTTCCTCTTTTAAATGCAATGCATTTATTAAAGACTTCCTCAAAGCTGAGTACCCCCGGTCCTCCGTGCTTTGTTTACCAGGAATTACTGCCTTTTTGGAAGCCTGTGTAAACCTCTGATGCCTAAATACCAGTCTGCAAGCAGATCTATCACACTGGTCCAACCTCAATCCCAGACAGTGAATTCGGGGGCCAGACCAGTGGGAAAATCGACCGTACTCTGTAGGAAATTTTCTCATTCAAACCCTTCCATCAGACTGTGACCAAAAAGCAAAAGAGCTGGGAAGAAGCTCGGGTTTCCAATTACCCTCTTCAAAAGGGAGAGAAAAATTGGAACAGGATCGTTCTCCTCCTGTGCCGGGAGTTTTTATTGTGCATGTAATGATCTAGCCTGGCCGTCATCCACGCTCTCCTTCTCGCCTTGCAGCTCCCTCCCTGAACAAACGATACTTGGTTGCTGTTAATTGGGAGCAGCCAAAATAACTGAATCCCCCGGAGATGGGGAGTGAGGACGGAATCTCAACGAGACACCCCGCCGATGAATGTGGCTTTCAGCTGCTCCTACGCCCCCGTGAAGGGAAAAGAATAGGGGCTCTGTGAAAGTGAAACAGCCAGTGCTGACCTTGGGTTTCTGGGTTGGTGTTTTTTTGTTGTTTTTTTTTTTCTCTTTCTCTCTCTTCTCTAACGTTAATTGCTCGTCACTTTGTCCCATCACATGATCGCTGGAAACTGCCAACTTGTTCTCACTCGCTCATATCACAAGGTTTGAAATAAGCATGCTACCGGGTTCCTGATTTAGCGCTGTTCAGCCCAGTATCAGATGTGTTTCTTGTGATTTCGGACTATTATTTTGAAAATCTCTGCCCTCACAGCCTGTTTAAAACTGGCATTTTCCAGCTCTGAAAGCCTGCCTGGAATACTCTGTGCTGTCAGGGAGATGTGCAGTGCCCAGGCTCTCTGAGGCGATGCTTGCTCCATGCACTGAGCTCTGGGGATGAGAGACCGTGGCAAAATCCTGGCATGAGCACGAGTGGTGCAAGCCGGAGCCAGGCTGTGCCTGGGACAGAAGCTGCCTGTCTCTCTCATACCCTTGTCAGCATGCAAAGCAGGCAGGCCATGGACTGCATTCCCATGCACTCCTATTCCCAGGCTCAATTGCCACCCTCCCATGTGTTGCCTTTGCTCTTTACGTGCAGTTTTCAGCAGGTTTCTCTGCAGGAGACGAGCACTGACTCTGCTCCCTGCAGGTCTGTGCCGTGTTGGAGCTGGATTTCAGTTCCCAGTGTCCTGGGGTTCACTCTGGCATTAGTCTGTGTTCTCCAAGATGTAAGGAACTTCAGCATGTCCTTTCTTCTTCTGCCTCACCACCATCAATCATTGAATCATAGAATCCCAGAATGGTCTGGGTTGAAAAGATCATTTTGTTCCAACCCCTATGCCATGGGCAAAAGGAAAAAATTCTTCCCTGTGAGGGTGGTGAGGCCCTGGCACAGGTTGCCCAGAGAAGCTGTGGCTGCCCCATCCCTGGCAGTGTCCAAGGCCAGGTTGGATGGGGCTTGGAGCAAACTGGGATAGTGGAAGGGGTCCCTGCCCATGGCAGGGGGTTGGAATGAGATGATCTTTAACATCCCTTCCATCCCAAACCACTCCACAATTCCATGATTTGTGAATGAACTCCATTAGCTACAAGGAGCCAGAATAGTCTGGCTGTACATTGGAACAGGGCAGAGCGAGCGTTGCCTCCTGTTCACACCATGCCCTCACAGGAGTGCCCCAAAGTCAAAGTTTGCTTTGCGTCCCTAAATTTTGGCATGTAACTCCACAGGGATACACAAGCTGCTGAGTGAACCGCCTGTCCCATCACAAATCAGGACCCTGCAGACCCTCAGGAGAGAAACAAAGTCTTTATGAGTGTGCACAACATTAACTCCCCGGCAAGTGTGCTCTCTTCAGCATTACACATCTGTGAAACTAAAACAGCATTTCCAGGCACCATTTTGCCTTCTGTGGCTAAGGCAGCTCCATCAAATGCAGCAGACAAAGTCCTCTGCGGCAAACAGAGAAAAAAACTCCAGCCTTGAGAGATGCTAAGGGAGAAAGCCTAGGCAGTGGAGGGCAGAAGGAATTTTCTGGAAAATGAAACTTAATTATGACAGCTCCCCTCTGCTAAAATACAGAAGCACCAGGAAAATATTTTGTCTCTTATCAGATGCTTTGGGTTTCTACAGGAAGTGAGACTTGCTACCTGCTTGAGAGTCTGCTCTAACTCTGCTCTTTGTGCTATCTCACCCTGGGACTGCCAGGTGCCACCTTCCTGCTTTCAGAAACTCTCTCATGGTGTTTAACACTGCCCTGTCCTCTGTATCGCCAGCCTAGCAGGGGTCTCCCATCACAGAATCACAGACTGGTTTGGGTTGGAAGGGATCTTAAATCTCCTCTAGTTCCAGCACCCTGCCATGGGCAGGGACGCCTTCACTAGACCAGGTGCCCTCACTATTTCTGTTTCACCTCTGGACACAGCTGGTATCTCAAGTAACAGGAGAAAAATTGGCTGTTTTCCACACTCAGGCAAAACACTTATTTGCATTTACTTTTTTTTTGCCACCTCCATCCCCTGCAGCTCCAGTTGTGTGCATATAAGCTTAGGAGACAGATTCTGCTCCTGCAGACCTGGGTGTGTTGGTTTCACAGGAGTAACCACAGAGCCCTGCACAGTCTGGTAGGGCCCCACCAGCACCAATTTCAGTTCAAATACAGGCATTTGTGATGAATTCTCTTCTATTTTGTATGACACAAACACCAGCAGGGAAGAGAAGTATCTAGGTTATTGGGAAACGGGGTATTGGGAATTAATTTAATGCCAGGAGTTGTTTTCCACACATTAGGATCCTGCTGTGCCCTGAATCTGAATCTTGCCAGCCAGAGCTTAGCAAGTCTGGAGGTTACCAAGGAGCAGAGCAGAGCAGGCAGAGGAGTGCCCAGCCCTGGGTTGGGCTGCTCTGAGCATCCAGGGACATCTCTGGCAGTCCCTCAGCATTGGCTCCATGGATGCTCCCAAAGCTCTTGATGATGTACCCAAACTGCAGCCAGCTTGGATGTGAAGCCTCTCGTTTCCTCATTCCCTCTCAGTCCTGATGCTTCTTACTTGTGGAGAGATGAGGGCTGCAGGTTTAGGACTGTGGATTCCTCCACTTCTCCCTCTGCCATACTCACTACAGTAACCCATGGGCAAGTTGCATGACAGGGAAGCTTGAGTTTCTTTGCAACCTCCATGATTTGGTTGGGAGCCTCTTAACTCATGTGCAGACAAGCTGGTTGTCCCTTAGATGAGTAATTTACATCCCAGTTTTGTCCCTGAGCATTTTGTTCTGGGGTAAAGGGTGAAAAATCACCTTCATAAATCATCAGATGCTTTCTTGCCAGCTAACTGCTTCCTGCAGCCCCTTGTTGGCAGCTCGTGGCTCCTGAACACACTCCAAGCTGAGTGCCTGAGGAAGTGGGGAGGAAGGGCAGGCTTGTGACATTGCTGTGCACATCTGATGCAGGCTGAGCTGCAGGGACAGGGCTCTGCCATCCTTCTCTGTGCTGAATTTAGGTCAGGGAACAGATACCCCTGCGAATCTGGTACTCCCTCAGACCCTTCTCTAACTCCCCAGGAGATCTGGTACCCCTAAACTCACCTAATATTCAGGGAATCATGGAATGGTTCAGATTGAAAGGGACCTTAAAGATCATCTTATGCCAACTCCCTGCAGTCCCCTGAGCAGGGACACCTTCCACTATCCCAGGTTGCTCCAAGCCCCGTCCAGCCTGAACATTTCCAGCAATGGGGCACCCCCAGCTTCTCTGGGCAACCTGTGCCAGGGTCTTGCCACCCTCACAGGGAAGAATTCCTTCCCAATATCTCATCTATCCCTGCCCTCTGGCAGTAGGAAGCCATTTCCCCTTGTCCTGTCCTTCCAGGCCCTTGTCTCAAGTCCCTCTCCAGCTCTCTTGGAGCCCCTTTAGGCACTGGAAAGGGCTCTTAGGGCCAGCATCTCGATGGTGCCTTAGTTAATCCCACTGGGAATGGCAGCATGCTCTTCTCCCCAGTGCACCACCATTAACATTTCCTCTTTTCCTATCCCCACAGGGCAGGAAGACGACGTTCCCTGGCGCAGGGCTGAAGGCAGCGGGATGACAGCCATCCTGGAGCGGCTCAGCACGCTGTCCCTCAGTGGGCAGCACCTTAGCCGGCTGCCCCGGCTGCTGGAGGACGGCTTCCCCAAGATGCCGTGCACGGTGAAGGAGTGCGAGGTGCCGCAGCTCTTCCGGGAGCCCTACATCCACAGCGGGTACCGCCCCACCGGCCAGGACTGGCGCTACTACTTCCTCAGCCTCTTCCAGAAGCACAACGAGGTGGTCAACGTGTGGACTCATCTCCTGGCGGCGCTGGCCGTGCTGCTGAGGTTCAAGACGTTTGTGGAGGCTGAGCAGTTGCCTGTGGACGCGTGGTCCTTGCCGTTGCTCATCTTTGTCCTCTCCTCTGTCACCTACCTGACCTGCAGCCTCTTGGCCCACCTGCTGCAGTCCAAGTCGGAGCTGTACCACTACACCTTCTACTTTGTGGACTATGTTGGAGTCAGCATCTACCAGTATGGCAGTGCCCTGGCTCATTTTTACTACAGCTCTGACCAAGCCTGGTATGACAAGTTCTGGCTTTTCTTCCTGCCAGCAGCTGCTTTCTGTGGCTGGTTGTCCTGTGCCGGCTGCTGCTATGCCAAATACCGGTACCGACGGCCTTACCCCATCATGAGGAAGATGTGCCAGGTGATCCCAGCAGGGCTGGCTTTCGTCCTGGATATCAGTCCTGTGGCTCACCGAGTGGTCGTGTGTCACCTGGGGGGCTGTGAGGAAGATGCTGCTTGGTACCACACGTACCAGATACTGTTTTTCCTTATCAGCGCTTATTTCTTTTCCTGCCCTGTCCCTGAGAAATACTTCCCTGGCTCCTGCGATATTGTTGGCCACGCCCACCAGATCTTCCACACCTTCCTGGCCATCTGCACCCTGTCACAGCTGGAGGCCATCCTTTTGGATTACAAGAACAGGCAAGAGATTTTCCTGAAGAGACACGGGCCTTTCACCGTTTATCTCTCCTGCATCTCTTTTTTTGGCTTGGTGGCCTGTAGTGCCATCACAGCTTACATCCTGCAACGCAGGATCAAGGCCAGCCTGACTAAAAAGGACTCCTGAGAGTCACGGACGTGACAGGCATGACATCACCAGAGAAAATCAAGAAAAGGGGGCATAACATACTAGAGACATGACTGTCTTATTTGCCTAACATGCCGTGACTAACCAGGACCCTGGATTCAGATGGAGGGCTGGACACTTCATGCTGGATGCATTTTCACAGCAGGGATTTGCCTTTTGTCATCCAGGGGGGGACATGGAGTGTTTTAAGCCAGAACAAGTCACTGAACCAAGGATGCTGGAATAGGCAGAGGTTCCTTGTTCATTCTGGTAGAGCTGTGGGTGAGACCTTGCTGAAGGTCAGGGAGGGCAGCCTGGAGGCTGTGGGACTGTAGAAGGGTATGCCAGGGCTCACAACACCATGAGGACCACAGCTGGATGTGATGACCTCTCTGGGTTTTGCCATATCTGTGGGAGAACTGTTCCTATCAAAGGCAGTAGGAAGGTTTCGGGAAGTCTGTGTTTCTAGGGTTCAGGTGTGAGGGCACGTGTGGCACAGTGGCTGCTAGAATCCTTTTCTTGTTCCAGCCAGGTTCTCTCTATGCTCCCCTTGTCAAGTGTGTCAATACCAGGTCGCTTAGCTAGCTTTGGGAAAACATCTTTGGAGATCAAGGCTTTACCTGGGGTCCTCTGGGACAAACTGGGTCTGTGTCATCCGTTTAGGGAGTCTGACCAACCTCTAGCACATGAAGTGTGGAATAACTTGGTTGTGATCTGTTTGATACAGGAAAGGCTCTGCTCCTCCAACTGCACTACTGTGATCACGGCCAAAAGGGTATGAAGGTGAAGGAGTCTTCATTCCCCTCTTAATGGTGCTTTGTGTCCTTGGTGAGCCTTGTGGGAAAGCTGACCTTGAAGGTGCAGGGTTGCTTTTCTATGACCAGTGGGGTTGTGACTCTGGCATGTTCTTATCAGTATTAGATGAAGGTGGAACAGCAAAAGACAGGAGCAGGGTGACAACATTAGGGTCCTGCACAACCTCGGGGTGGGTTTGTCCTTGGAACTTCGTGATTCCTGTGTGGAGTGGCAAAGATAGTGGTCAGGGTCACTTAATGTCCATGGGTCACTCCTGTCCAAGGTAACAAAGGCTGGATTAATGCGTCCCCCACTAGAGGAGTCTCTTCTGTGCTTGCCTGGGGGGAATATTGAATATGGAGCCACCAAGGAGGTTTAAATCCTTGCTGAAACCAAGGAATCTATGGGATCTATCCCAGCCACGGATTTGTCTCACTGAACCCAAGGGCAGGCAAATGAATTGTGATTGCTGGTTCTGAGCAGGCAGAGTGTAGGGTTGGGGATATGGTTGGTGAGAACAAGCACTGATTTCTTCACTTCATCTGTGTTTTAGCTCTTGAGGTGTGTGTGTGTGTGTTCATGTTCCATGCGTGTGCACGGGATTTGTTATCCAGAAAGGCTTTGCCTTGGGATTTTATATCTGCAGAGCCTCCTAGCTGAATTAAGATTAACCTGAAGGAAACAGTGCTGTCCTGCTGGAGGAGCAAGGTGGGCCAGACAACAGATTTGTTAATAGGTGGTGGAAAACACACCTGTAAATCAGTACTTTGCTGGTCCTGTGTTTTGTAGGTAAATTTGGAACTCATGGCCGTATAGAAAATTAAATACAAAGGGAGAAGGAAATTTGGAGTACAGGAGAAGAAATCATAGGAAAGCCTTCAAGAGGTCATCAAGTCTACCCTTTCTCATCAGTCCTGGCCTCAGCTTAGAAATTAATTACTTCATTTCTTAGGGTGTTTTTGATGGTACAGCTATGCTGACCTAGCAGAAAATCTGCCTCAGGGGAGATGCCAAGCAGGGATGGTCCCACTTCCACCTCATTGAACCCCTTCCCACGCACAGAAGCTCATCTCACCACAGAGTGAGCCGGTGCTGGGAGAGGGACCATCGGGAAACCAATCCTACTGAAAAAATGTCAGTAATTTTTGACTGGTTTTAACTCTGAGCCAGCTCACTTGGACAATGCAGCTGCTGGCAGGGAAGGGCTGGAATGGAGGCCAGTGGCAGTTCCTCCTTGCATGGCAGCTGGCTGCTCACCTCACTCAGCTGCACTGATGGACTTCTCCCTCCCTGGCCTCTGGCTTTGTTTGTGGGTCTCCTCCCAGTTTGAGAAAAGGCTTGCAGTGGGACCAGCTTTTTCTCACAGCCTAATTTGCCTTGGTTTTGGGGTAGGTAAGGCAGAATAAGGCACTGGGTGTAGAACTGGCTGGACGGTATCAGTGGGTTCCTGTGAGAAACAGAGGTAAATCAGGCTGGTCCAGAGCTCATTTCTGGGATAAAATGGAGAAGGATTGGGCATGGTTGATAATAGCAAACCTGCTCTGCTGCTACCTGGAGTTATACTGGTACCAAAGGAAGGGATCACCCAGGTGTCTCCTTCTCTGAGGGTTTGAAAACAGATGACATGCCCTGCCCTTGTGGAAGGAGGGTGAGTACAGTAACGCCATCTCGTTCAGGCACAGGGAGAAGAGCCCACATGGCTCTTCCAACGTACTTTTGATCATATCTTCTCCTCCCTGGCTGAGCAGAAGTGACACTTCTCTGGAGCAGTGACAGTGGAGGTGTTTTTGCACACTCCCACGTTTCCCCTCAGGTGAAGCCGCTCCCGTCTCCGCGTGGCCCTGCACTCCCACCTGGAGCCGACCTCCTGGTTACGATGATGGGTGGAGTGAGCGGGGATCTACAATACGGATCTGTGCTGCTGTGAGGATGTGCCCTTGTGTCACAAGGGGCTCACCAACACTGGAGCTTCCTTCATCCCTGTCTCCATCCTCCTCCTCTTCCTTCAACTAGCTTCTTTCTTTCCTTCATCCCCAGACTTCATCCTTGTGCCTTATGCACCTGGCTGCCTTCCTGGGCAGACTCCACATGCTGCAGTCTGCTGGACCTCAGCTGGGAAGTGGCTGTGGAAGCTTTGCCAGTGATCCAGAGGAGACCAGGGCTGGATCTGGAAAGAGCCAGAGTGCCACTGTGATAAGTGCTCAGCTTGTCTGAGAGCTCCCCAGGACCTTCTCCTTGGGCTCACTGCGTGGAGCAGGTCTCCTCTATCCCGGTGTTCCTAAGGAGGCATGGCTGGGAAGGATGTACCAGTGGCCAGGCTTGGTGAAGAGCTGACCACCAAAGGTTGAGCACTGAGATCCCAAAGGGACCAAGGTCACAATCCTCTCCCTTAGGAATCTCTGGTCCTGAGGTTGTACTCCTGCAGATCTTGCAAACCAGGACAGCTCCTGAGAATTCATCCCAATGTGCCTTGTGCTATTCCTTTTTGGGATTAATCCTGAAAGAACCTGAGGATCAGGGGCAGCCTCTCTGCTGTCTGCTGGTCCGTGGCTGCTCTTAACAGCCAATTCCCACTGACAGGATTTGCTCAGTGTACAGAGCAGGAGGGGAGGATGGAGACAGGTGCCTTCAACTTGTATTTATGCCTAATTTGTGTAATGAGGCAAGGACAGGTTCCTCATGTGCCTTGCAATTTACATCTTTTACTGACAAGATTATTTTTAAGCACTGTTTGTTACTAAACAGAAGTACAAAAGGGGTTGTATTTTTTTGCTTTGGGAAACAGGGAAGGGTATGAGTGTTCCTTATTAACCATCCCCTTCCCAACTCCCACCTGCTGACTTTGTACTGTTGAAAACATTGACAATATTTTAAGCTTTGTATTGTACTGATCTTTATTTAAAAACTTCAGTGGAAAAAAAAAATCTGTGAAAGCAAAACAGTTGGTGTGGTGTGGAATTCCCAAATGCACTACAGAAGGTTACGAGTCATTAGAAAGGAAAGGGGATAATAATTACAGAGAGGATATATTAAGAGTGATAATAATTACAACAATGAACAATAGGGTGTAGTTTTATCTGTGCATCTCAAAGCACTCTCAAGGTTTCACAATACCTATTGGATTTCGTTCCCTTTCCACAAGGGGAGTGCAGAATGGCTGCCCTGACACTGATTGGAGAAATTTTAGTTCATCATCCACAATCACAGAGGGTTTGAGTTTGGAAAAGATCTCTGGGGGCCACTTGGTGCAACCCTCAGCTCAAGCAGGGCCACCCAGAGCTGGCTGTCCAGATCCATGTCCAGATGGATTTTGAATATCTCCAAGGATGGAGATTCCATCACCTCTCTGGGCAACCTGTGCCAGTGCTCGGCCACCCTCGCAGTAAAAAAGTGTTTCCCGATGTTCAGAGGAATCTCCTATGTCCAGTGTGTGCCTGTGGCCTCTGGTCCTGGCCCTGGGACCTGGCACGGAGCCTCGCCCTGTCCTCTCTGCACCCTCCCTTCGGGGATTTATATACACCTGTAAAATCCTTTAAGTATTCCCTGACCCGATCCTCTTCCACCAAGTTACATATTCCTTGCTCCAGCCCTTCCCCCTGGTCTCTGGGACCAGGAATTCCTGAAGGCTGGTCTTGCTGGTAAAGACTGAGGTGAAGAAGGCTTTTCCATGTTCTCTGTAGCCAGCTCCCACATCTTACTGAGCAATGGGCCCACAACATTTTCTCTGCTCTCCCTTTTGTCACCCTATAGAAACCCTTCTGGTTGTCTTTGACACTCCCAAACAGATTCAAGTTGGACTTTGCCTTTCATCATCACTGCACACTCAGATAATGTCTTTGTATTCCTTTCTATCCACATCCTTGCTTTCATCTCTCTCTGCTACTTCTGTGTTTGAGTTTCTCCAGGAGCTCCCTGTTTATCTATGCAGGCCTGCTGGCATTTTTGCCCAGCTTCCTGTTCAACGGAATGGACTGTTCTTGAGCTTGGAGATGACTCCTCCCAGGCCTCCTTATCCCAAGGCACTCTACCAAGGAGGTAGAGGCCTTTGAAGAGGCCAAGGTCTGAAGTCTAGAGTTTGATGTTTACCCTGCTCCCTTCCTTCAGGATCCTGAACTCCACCAGCCAAGTCTGCATTTGACCCCCACATCCCCAGCGAACCATGGCTGGTGAGTATGATGTCCAGCAAAGCACCTCTCCTTGTCAGCTCCTGCATCACTTGGAGGAGGGAGTTACAGCACTGCATTCCGGAAACCTCCTGGACGGCGAATCACAGAATCATGGAAGGGTTTGGGTTGGAAGGGACCTTAAAGATCATCTCATTCCAACCCCCTGCCATGGCCAGGGACACCTTCCACTAGACCAGGTTTCTCAGGGCTCCATCCAACTTGACCTTGAATGTTTCCACGGATAGGGCATCCACAGCTTCTCTGGACAAGCAGTGCCAGGGCCTCACCACCCCCACAGTAAATAACTTCTTCCTAATATCCAATCCAAATCTACTCTCTGGCTTCGCTTTGAAGCCATTCCCCTTTGTCCTGTCACTACATGTTTCTGTAAATAGTCCCTCTCCATCTTTCACGGTGGCTCCTTTCAGGTACTGGAAGGCCGCAATTAGGTCACCCCAAAGCCTTCTCTTCTCTGGGATGAACAATCCCAATTCTCTTGGCATTTCCTCTTAGGAGAGGTGCTCCATCCCTCTTGTGTTGTCCTTCCAGCAGGTATCAGGGTGGGTGAAGTCCCCCATGAGGAGCAGGGCCTGCAAAGAGGCAGCTGCCCAGTGCAGTGTCACCCGTACTGTTTACCCCTTGAACCCTTCCCTGTAAGCTCTCCATTGGCTCATCATCCACGCAGAATTCCAGGCACTCCAGCTGTTCTCTCACTAAGGGGCAGCTCCCTCTTCTCAGCTTTTTGGCTTGTCTGTGTCCCTCCATTGCAACACTCGGGTGGTGGGAGACATCCCACCACGCCTTCCTGATCCCAGCAAGATCACAGCCCTGCAGATGCACCCAGGTCTCTGACTCGTTGTCCCCAGTCCCCACACTGCTGCTGTTCTCTACACACACTTCAGAGAGACACCCCAGCACACTGACTTCCCAGATTTAGGGATCCCAGTTCTAGGGATTTCTCCATCATGGTGTTTTGTTGATTTTCTGATCCTTTTCTGTGACATTGCTCCAGGTCCTCAACTCATCAACTTTGTCTGGGAGGACTGTGTGTGATCACATACACAATTCATCTTTTTTTTCCTGAATTTCAGCACTTAAAAACTCTGGAATATCTTATATTTTTCCTTCCAATAACCAATAATTTTAATTATTATTTCTTAATATAACACGCAGACCCAAGGCTTCTGCAGGTTGTATTTTTACCCACCAGAGGGCGAGTTGTCTCCATCTATGTCCGCCAGTGCCACGAAAGCAGACACCGATAAAGAATTCCTTTTCCCTTTCACGAGTAGATAGCAGGCACGTGGGAAGCTGAAAAGACTCATCTTAACCTTGGCAAGTCAGACTTGTCTGTACAGAAGTTGTCAAGGATGCAGCTTAATCCAGATCTTCTTAGTTCCACTTCAGTTCCTTATTCCTCATTTCTCCTCTCTCCTGCTTTACAGACACTGTTCCTAAGAACCAGCTTCTGCTATGGCTTTTCTTCTGCTTCCTTCTGTGGAATCCCAGAATGGTTTGAGTTGGAAGGGATGTTAAAGACCCTCTCATTCCAAACCCCTGCCATAAGTAGAGACACCTTCCATTAAACCAGGTTGCTCAACTTGGCCTTGGACGTTTCCAGGGATGGCGCAGCCACAGCTTCTCTGGGCAGCCTGTGCCTGGGCCTCCCCATCCTCACAGGGAACAATTCTTTCCCAATATCCCATCTAACCCTGCCCTCTGGCAGTTTAAAACCACTGCCCCTTGTCCTGTCACTGCATACCCTTGTAAATAATCCCTTTTTGGCTCTCTTGGAGTCCCTTTAGGCACTGGAAGGGGCTCCAAGGACTTTCTGGAGCCTTCTTTTCTCGAGGCTGAACATCCCTAGCCTGTCATCTTTACAGGCTGTGCACCAGGCACGCTGCCACACAGCCTCGTCACAAATTTGCTGTCACTCTCCTTGGGGATGATCCTTGGCACACGGAGGCGAGTTTCCTTCTCTGAGACGGGCCTCGTTCCCTGTCAAATGCTGCCTGGATATTGCAGCTTGAAAAATCAGAGCGAGGGCTTGATCAGAGACCTGCACCTGGGTCTGAGTCAGCCCTCACACCAGCAGCTTTGTGAGGATCCAGCTCTTCCAGCCCTGCGTGGCCTTCAGTCCATTATTTTCCTTTCTAAGCTCATCAGCCTCATTCTTTATCTCCCACCGTCTGGCTTTCTTCTCTCTCCCACACCATGCTCAGACAGACGGTCTGGCTGCATTTCTCCCTGCTTAACTTCTGCTTACAAAACCCCCGGATCTGCTGCCTGCCCTTGGATCGCAGCCTGGCTTGGCTGGTGTACTACTGATAAAGAGAACAAAGCAAAGATGCACAAAGCATTTCTTTTTTTCATGGAATCCTAGAAGGTTTGGGTGGAAAGGACCTTGAGGATCATCTCGTTCCAACCCCCCTGCCATGGGCAGGGACACCTTCCACTAGGACAAGGTTTCTCCCAAATCCTGTCCAACCTGAACACTTCCAGGGATGGGGAGTCCACTTATTTTGGGGAATCCACAACTTCTGTAGGCAAGAAACAACTTCTGGTTTTCATGGTGATGGATTTAGCTCTGTTTTCTCTCTTGCATTTAGGAGTGACTTTTGCACAGCCACCTTTTCCTTGATGGTATCCCTGATGCGTCTTTTTGCCCCTTCCTCCAGAGATAAAAATCATGTTTGAAAGACAGGAATGATATCAGTGCTACATATGAAAAATACACTATTTCACAACTATATACATTTTTATACATGTATATATACATCATGAACCAGCACAACCACTTCTGCTAAAATATTTCAATCAATCCACGTATGGATTTGTCCCTTCACAGCTACTCCTCACTCTGGGCACTGCACAGGGCAGGGAAAATTCCCCAAAAAGCAGTCCAGATGCCACCACCCCTTTTTGGAGGCCACGATATTTTAATGTGAGGGGGTTATGAGGGGCTACAAGGGAGATATGAGGGGGCTCTGAGGGGCTGTGAGGGGGATGTGAAAGGCTGTGAGTGGGATACGAGCGGAACATGAAGGACTGTGAGAGGAAAATCACTAATAAAACAGGATTAACGCTTTCCACGTCATTTTTCCACGCTGCGGGGGCCGGACTCCCCTCACAGGGGTGGGGGGGGCGGGGCGGCCCTTCAAAGCCCTCCCCGTCGCCCGCGCCCCTCGGCGCTCACTGCGCAGGCGCAGAGAGGGAGGGGCGCGGAGGGCCCCGCGCGTGCGCACTGAGCGCGCGGGCGGTTGCCGTGGAGACGCGTCGGCGGGGCCGGGCCCGGAGCGCCGCCGCCGCTGGCATGAGCTCGGGGCCGGAGCCGGAGCCGGGGCCGGGGCCAGGGCCGGGGATACGGCCGGGGACAGGGACAGTGCCCGAGATCGGGCCCGGGCCGGGGCTGCCCTTCCTCCCCGGCTGCGCCATCAAGGACCCCACGGTGAGCGCGCACGCCCACTGTACCCCCGCTGTACCCCCTTCCCACGGGAGTCCCCCCGGATCAAGGTGGGCTGGCTACCCCCTGAAGACACTCTGGGAATCTAATACTCCCTTCAGACCTTGCTCTAAACCCACGGGAGACTTGGGACCCCTAAACTCGACAATATTCGTAGGATCGTGGAATGGTTTGGGTTNTTGTCCTGTCCCTCCATCCCTTGTCCCAAGTCCCTCTCCAGCTCTCCTGGAGCCCCTTTAGGCACTGGAAGGGGCTCTGAGGTGTCTCTGGAGCCTCCTCCTCTCCAGGTGAACACCCTCAGCTCTCCCAGCCTGGCTCCAGAGCAGAGGGGCTCCAGCCCCCAGAGCATCTCCATGGCCTCCTCTGGACTCCCTCCAACAGGTCCATGCATTTCTTGTATTTTGGGTCCAGACCTGGATGCAGCACTGCAGGTGGGGTTTCTCAAGAGGAGAGTAGAGGGGGAGACAGTTTCTTCAGGGAACATGTTACCCCCTGAACCCACCCCAAGGGAACATCCTGTTCCTTCAGATCACCCTGTAATTCCCCCAAGAGGCCTAGTACCTCCTGAATTCACCAAATATCCCTGAGACAACTTGGTGTCCTTTGAACCCATGTCCTGGGAGCCTCAAACTCACCAGACCCTGGTACCCTGGACATGACCCCCAAAGAACCTGGTGCTCTGTAAACTCGATTGATGCTCTCCAGCAGATTTAATATTCACTTAACTCTCCCCCAGGAACTTGGTGTTTTCCAAAGCCACCAAATACCTCATGGACTCACTTCTAGGGGATCTGAACTCTCTGTACCCACTTGGTATACCCTGATCCCATCCACAGCAGACCTGGTTCTCCCATAATTCTTCCAGTGTTATTGAACATTGCAATCTGTTCCCAAGGGACCAAGTATCCCTGAGACAACCTTCAAGGGGACTTGGTGCTTTTAATCTTCTCCCCAAGGAATTCATTGCATTGTGTAACCCATCTTATAACCCTGAATTTGTCCTGATAGCTTTGGAGAGAGACACACACACCCCTCCTCCCCCTCATTTGTGACCCTCATTTGAAATTCCAAAAGTTTTTTCTATAATTGCAGAACTACTGTCTGCAAACTCACCCCTTTGGATATCCAGTCCCCCTGAATCCATCCAATAATTCCCCCATCAGTTCATGAGATACCCCAAGGGACATCCCCAAACTCGCTTTGCAGTCCTGAAACTGATTCCCTGAGGAAAACTGCTGTTTCTCTGAACCATCTGAGTTTTCCCAAAGCAAAGTGTTCTGAACCTTCAGCTCATTCTGATACTGTCCTGAACCAAGTTCCTTAAATTCACCTGATACCTGCTCAACTGGATATAACCAGGAGAACCAATATTGATCAAAACTTGAGCGTTCCTCCACTAGGAATTAATCCCCCAAATCATCCCAATATAATTATTTCCTGGACGTAATTTATCTATTAGATAGAAACACCTTGAAGTCACCAGTCTCGTTGGCAATCAACACCTTCCTGATACCCCTTCCTCCAAAGCTCTGACACTTCCAAAACTGCTCTCCTGGTGTTGCCTGGAGAACTGAATCGGTGACAGTCCAGGTCTGGAACCTGATGTCATGGTGAGAGAACTGGTATCCCACCACAGAACTGGTACCACCACAGAACTGGTACCACCACAGCTTCCAGGATCATCTCCAGAAAGTGACACACTCTCAGCTGCTCCCAGGTTCCCCTGGAAGAAGCAGTCTCATCCTCATCCTCTGCACCTGATACCTAAATGAGGAAGCAGCCTCTTCTTTTCCTCATCCAATGGTCCAGGCACTGAGGACCTGATAACCTCAAATCCTCCCAACGTCCTCTTGAGGAAGTGGTGCCGCAGAGAACTGATGCTTCCATTTATTTCTCTGATATACTAAAAAAATCCCACAAAAAGCCAAGAAAGGGGTTGTTTCATGCCTGGTTTGGGCACACCAGGGATTTACAGCCTCCCTGGAGAGCATCTTTAACAGAAAACATTTCTGGCTGCATTCAGCTTTGTATTTGAAAATTACTTGTCACAGAATCATGGAGTGGTTTGGGTTGAAAGGGACCTTAAAGATCATCTTGTTCCAACCCTGTGCCATGGGCAGGGATACTTTCCACAGACCAGATTGCTCCAAGCCCATCCAACCTGGCCTAAATCAGTGACAACCGAGTTCTCCAATAGTAAACAGAGTAAATTACTCAGAACAAATCATCACACGGTAATAAAGGTTCTCTCAGAATTATGAATAGATAATACTATTTCCTTGAAATCATTTATAACATCTTGGAAGTCTGCAATTTTCCAGTCTATAAAACTGGCATCACAATACTTGGTTTCCAAGTGAACGCTGAGAAGTTCTGAAGGAAACCTCTGTGTTCAAATTAAGAGTTGTAACTGCTTAGTGCTCACGGGACAGGGAAACAGACACTGGGAGAGGGAATGGCGTTTGCGTGAAGTGTCACAGACTTGGCGAAAAGAAGGACTTAATTCAGTGGAATTTCTTCAGAGAAACACTGGCAGCAACTGAGATTGGGAGTTTACATTCTCGGCTTTCGCTTTTAAATTTGTATTAGTCACCTGATCCTGGGCGATGTTATCTGGCATCCAGGCTCACTTTGGGAGAGCTTATCCACTCAGGAGCCTTATGAACCCATGAAGTGCTTTCTTTAGGCAAATGTGGGCTCTTAAAAGCCTGTACACTTCTAACAAACACTGATATTGCTCAAATTAAAGACAAACTTCCTGGTTTTCCTTGAATATTTTTCCCACAGCTTTCCCTTGGTATTTATTTAACAGAAGGAAGTGGCAGTTCTGTGGCAGTTTATAAGATGTTCTGCTAAAATATCTTCAGACAAATCTTGTTTACACCTGTTTTCCTCACTGCTCTCTCCACTGCAAGATCTATAGTAGCAGTTTAAAGAGAAAACAGGGAATTATGTGGAATTAAAGTGGGGCCTTGAAGGTATGAATAAGATTAGAGGCTTAGCCATGAGGGGCGAAGGAGGGGGTGGAGAAGAAGCGGTTTGCATGCCTGAGGTTGGACTGACTGCAAGCCTGGGGCTGGAAAAGGAGCTGAAGCTTGTTCTCTCAGCACTAGAAATGCGTACTGCTCTGTTTTACTTGGCAAAAGTCAAGAGGTTTTATTATCAGGGACTCATAATTTCCCCCGCTTTCTCTAGAGCTTTAAGTGTTGAAAGCCCAGTGGGACCAGGCAGGCTCTGAGAGTGCAGGTGAGGTACCACGTGTGGTGGAGTGTGCAGCAAGTGCAGTAGTTTGATGTCACTCAAGTCTGACCCTGCTCTTCAGGGGTGAAGAAAGGGGCAGAGATCTGGCTGACAGAGATCAGGTCCTGTGCACAGCTCTGATTGAATGCAGCCCTGGGAGAAGGACTTGGGGCTGCTGATGGATGAGAGGCTGGGACCCAGAAACCCTGCTCCGTGTGCTGGGCTGATCCCCCAGTGTGGGCAGAAGGGGAGGGGGCGATTCTGCCCCTCTGCCCCGCTCAGGTGAGACCCCACCTGCAGAGCTGCCTCCAGATCTGGGGCCCTCAGCATAAATAGGACATGGAGCTGCTGGAGCAAATCCAGAGGAGGCCACAGAGATGGCTTCAAGGCCTAGAGCCCCTGTGCTCTGAAGCCAGGCTGGGAGAGCTGGGGGTGCCCACCTGGAGAAGAGAAGGATCCAGAGAGACCTCAGAGCCCCTTCCAGAGCCTAAAGGGGCTCCATGAAAGATGGGACAAACTTTTTAGCAGGGCCTGTAGCAATAGGACAAGGGATGATGGTTTTAAACTCAAAGAGGCTTAATTTAGATTAGATACAAGGAAGGAGTTTTTTACAAGGAGGGCGGTGAGGCCCTGGCACAGGGTGCCAAGAGAAGCTGTGGCTGCTTCATCCCTGCAAGTGTCCAAGGCCAGGGTGGATGAAGCTTGGAGCAACCTGGGCCAGTGGAAGGTGTCTCTGCCCGTGGCAGGGGGTGGAACGAGATAATCTTTAATGTCCCTTCCAACCCAAACTGTTCTATGATTCTATGACTGTGTAGAGAGGTGATAAAACAACTAATGTGCTTTTGTACAGTTCATAATTGCAGTTCTATGAGCATGACTTGCCTTGATTTAACCCAGCAAAGAAAATCCTGTATCATGCCCAGGGGAGGGTTAAGAAAATAAAACAATGAAATACACAGAGGGTGCACAACAGTCAAGGAAGCACTATAATGCAGTAACTGAGGTCCCATGGTGCTCTGTACTGCTGACAAATAGGGTAGGGAACAAAGAGCTGGCGAGATAAATACCAGGGCAGATAAAGTGCTGACACAGTATTCTAGGCACTGCATATGGTGGCAGTCGGGAAATTCAGTGATTTAAGTTCTTCCGGAGTCTGTGGCAGTGCAAGGATCTGAGTTCACTCTCGTGCTTTGTACATCCACCACTCTTTGTTTTTTCCACTTCCTCAATCTAAGTGCAAAATCTGATTTTAAATAACTGCTGCAGTAGTTTATAATAAAATGCTGGGGATGTGTGTGGGGGGAGACATTCTTGATATTGCACTCTCTTACTGGGTTTTTCTGTGCTTCCAGTAGCTGTATCTACTAAATTCATGCAGTATTTTGATAGCTGGATTTCCTTCCAACAGAGAACATCTTTTCATCGGTCCCAGACACTGGACTTCAAAAATGGATATGCCTTTTCCCGGCTGCCAAGAGAGGGGGTTGGTGGGGAGACACTCTTTGCAAATCAGCTCTCTCAAGATGAATTAGATGATTTATGCACCAAGGGAGCCACACTAACCTATGGGCAAGTCAAGAGGTCTGCACCTTCCCGCTTCACTCCAGCATTCGTGGCTTATGACAAAAAGGTATAAAGAAGCTGATATCAGGAATATCGCTGGCCAAATTCGAAGACATAAACAGTCAGCTCCAGGGTTCACGGGACTGCGTACAGCAGTTTTCAGATGCCAGAGCCCTTAGTCAGAGACAGCTGAATCCCAGACTGAAAGAGGCTTTCTTTGCTCGGGAGGAGGATTATAATACGTAAACGATGTAAGACATTCCCTGCAAGTTACACTCGAGCATTTCCAGCAGGCTTTGGAAAAGAGGTTTGATTAGCTCTGGAAAGCTCCAATTTATAAGCATTGCTCTGTAAGCCACAGCCTGGCGTTTTGTGTTTCCAAAACTATATTGAGGTTGTAACTGAGGTTTAACTGGAAAAGTCAGTCTGCAGCGGGAACCCTGGTAGCCTGTTTGACCGTGATCTGTCTGTTTCTGCTTGTGTTGGTCACCACAGCGTGTCACAGCCTGAACTGCTCCATTAGTGCTTCCCAGCTTACATCTTGGTGATCGTATCAGACTGGGAGGTGGCTCTGTGTCTTCTCAGAGCAGTCCTGAGCTGACCCTTGGTTTTCACTGTGCCAATGTCCCAGGCTGCAACCCGCAGCCGTGGATGGAGGAGCTGCTGCAGTGAGAGTTGCAGGGCTCGGGAGCTCAGCACGTGCAGGCTCCGCACGCTGCCAGCCCTGCCAGAGCAGTCTGCAGCCAGCCAGCCAGCCCTCAGCCCGGCTGTGACACAGGCTAGGGAACAGATGTGCTCTGTTAATTGCTGAGGCTGTTCCTTTGGAGTAATGTAGATGTTGCTGTTTAATCTGTCAGATCCTTCTCTGCCCCTTTCTTCAAGCCACAGGAGCAGCAGGGGCCCCAGTGCTGTTGGGAATGTCACAGTCTCTTGTGGGGCACTTTGCTGACTGGTAGGAACTTGCTGGTTTTATCTTCTCTTAATTATCCAGGCTTCTGGGCTGATGTAGGCTGGGTGTGCAAGGCCTGACTGGCCACCTGCACCTTCTTAGGGGCATTGAATGATCTTGGAGGGAATATTCCTCCTACTTCTGCCAAGCAGAGGCACTGGCTGATTAGTTTCCTTGTTTCCCCAGCACAAATCAGTTTTTGCTGTCAGTGCTGAATAGATGTGACTTCAGATTGTGGAAGAGACCTTAAAGATCATCTTGTTCCAGCCTCACTGTCTGGCAGGGACATCTTCCACTAGACCAGGTTGCTCAGAGCCCCTCCAGCCTGGCCTTAAAATGATGACCCATTCAGATTTTAAAATCCTCAGATGTGGTTGAACTCTTTACCAAAATCTGTGGATAACTTCCCTAAATCAGGGCTGTAAGGCTGACAAATAAAGAGCCATGTGTGTCAGTAAAGTAGATTACTGTCAGCAGCCAAGCACCTGGCAGTAGGTGAAACAGCAGGTGATCAAGAAGTAGGGGAAAGGCTGCATTTTCACACTTGTCTCAAGCACACCAAAGTTGCAAAAGGCACATCTTGATAAAAGCCCTCCTGGTGCCTCTGCTGTCACTTGCAGATTAGGCCACAGTTGTCTTTAAAGATTTTTAGAATCTAATCCAGTAATTTTACACCACCACAGCAAATTACAAATAAATTATTTGCCTTGATAGACTAATCACGGTGTTCAATTTGTTTCTTTCTCTCTCCCTTCGCTGTGTTGTCCCTTGGGCAGGTTTTGAAGTTCGATGCCTACTTCCAGGAGGAAGTTGCTACCTCTGCAGAGGAGCATTACCGCATCCGCCAAGTGGGCCTCTACTACTACCTGGAGGATGACAGCATGTGTATCATCGAGCCTAAGGTGAAGAACTCAGGTCTGCTGCAGGGAAAACTCATGAGACGCCACCGGGTGCCCAAGAACGAGCAGGGGGATTATTACCACTGGAAGGATCTGAACCTGGGCATCGACCTCACCATGTACGGCCGGACCTACCGCCTGGTCAACTGCGACTCCTTCACCAAGGTGTGTTGTAGGGAGAACACTGACAGAAAGACTCCTGGGAATTACAGGGTTTTAATTACCTGTTAGAGTCCAGCAGTTTGCAGCTGTAGCTTTCATTATATGGGTGCTCACAGTCTTTCATTTTACTTTTCATGTAGATTTCTTTCTTCAGGCCGAAGGGGATGACTTTTGCTGAGGGCAAGTTAACTGCTCAGTATTTTTGCCCCAGGACTGCTGTAAGTCCATCCTTTGTCCTCAGGGCTTCTCCTTACAATACAAATTCTAAGTTCATGTCTGGGCAGTTTAACTGCTTAGAGTCTGCATGAAACATTGTGCATACATGAAAGGGAAATTAGTAATCTTGGCTCTTTTCTGATTTAATATCCCTCTGTTAAGAACAGTGGAAGGGAATACAAACAGGACCTCTGCACATCTCCACAGCCAAGCCATGATCCGTGGGTTGAGAATCATGGTATGAACTGACCTTTCTAAGAGAGCTTACTCATTCCCTGCTTTTCTATTTCTGGCTATTTCTGTGCCAATAAATGAGATAATAACAATCCAATAACAAGAAATAAGAATTACCATACACTGGTATCCTGCTAGATTGTCTCCAGTAAAATCTCAGCCCTGGTCAGCTACTATTCTTCCAGGCCAGGGAACCATTCCCAATAGGTGAGTTACATGCAGTCAACCTGTCCTGGAGGCTGGGAGAGTTTAGATCCAGGCTTTTCCTTGCCAGTTGGCCTCAGTGCCCAGGAACGTTCCCAAGCATGTATAATATATCGATATAAACGTGGTTGTGGGGCCAGCTCTGCTGGAACTGGGTAACTGTTAAAGTCAGTCCACATCAAATGAAGAGCTGGTCCTCATGTTAATATTGATGGAAAACATGGAATGAGCTACGTGATTCTACATCTCAAGGCCAATAGTCTATTCATCAGTTACTGACATCTTCCAGACGAGAAAATAGTGAGTCTGAAAGTGTGAACCTACCTTGTGAGTCTCCAGGGGGATCTCATATTCCTATGGGAGATGTTTGCATAGGTGCTTCCTGGGCTGAATGTTTTCATGGGCCACTTCCCAAAGCCAAAAAGGGATCAAGTCCATTGACTTCAGAGGTTGTTTTGGGTGACTGATGCAAGTCCACGAGTAACACCCTGGATTTTGTTCATGATCCAAGGTAAGCAAAAAATCCCTTTATAAACAAGCAGATTGCACTCTTTCTGTGGGAAAAATACTCCTGAAAGATGAAATGAACCTGCCACTGACACATATCCTTGTGCCTGAAGGGTCTTGATGTGCCTACTGTGGGTGACACTAATTTACTGTCTGACACAGCCCTAAGTTCCTGCAAATTCAGGCTGACTATATCTGTGTTTATACACCAATTTAATCTTTTTCATTTACATAAAAGATACCAACTGACAGTTATCTTCCATTTAAAGCCCTAAGGCCAAGAAAAACTGTGCTTAAGTCAAATCTGAGTTAGGATGTTCAGGACAGAACTACTCTGATTAATTAAAGGGTAAGCAAAACTAAGCAGCAGCTTAAACAAATATATTTGTCATCTGTTGTATTTTGCTACTGCAGTAGAATTCTCTGTGAGGAATGAACTTGCAGAATTCTGACCTCACTCATCCCAGCCCACCTGTAACCTCTAGTCACCTCTTACCTTCAGAACTCCTGGCAGCACTAACACCTCAGATGACCTTCCTAGGTGTTCCTGGAGAGCCAAGGAATTGTAGTGAACCCTCCAGAGGAAATGGTTTTGGATCCTTACACAGAGCAGCGTCGGACGCCTGTGCAAAAACCCATCGTGCCCGCAGGTCCCGACCCCTTCAGGCAGTTTCTGACCTATGACACAAAGGTGAGAGAGATGGGGATTACCCAAATTATTGTATAATTACCCACATCACACTGGTGAGGCACCTCCAGTCCTGTGTCCTGGTCTGGGTTCTTTAGTTTAGGGAAGACATTGAGGGGCTGGAGCGTGTCCAGAGAAGGGAACGGAGCTGGTGAAGGGGCTGGAGCACCAGGAATGGGTGAGGGAGCTGGCGGGGACTCAGCCTGGAGAAAAGGAGGCTCAGGGGGACCTTCTGGCTCTGCACAACTCCCTGACAGGAGGGGGCAGCCAGGTAGGGGTCAGTATCTTCTCCCAGACAACCAGAGACAGGACTGGAAATGGCCTCAAGTTGTTCAGGGGGAGGTTTAGGTTGAATTAGGAAGAATTTATTCACAGAAAGGGTGATTAGACATTGGAAGGGGCTGCCCAGGGAGGTGGTGGACTCCTTATCCCTGGAGGTGTCCAAGGAATGACTGGACATGGCACTCAGTGCTCTGGGATGGGTGACAAGGTGGGGATCAGTCAGAGGTTGGACTCAATGATCTTCCAACCTAAAATATTCTGTGATTACAGTGAATATGTGCTATTGAAACCCAAGTCTTGTGAGTGTCTGCAACCTCACTCATTCTAAATTGTCTCAGTCTGCTGAACAGACTCCAGATTTGCTCCTTTCTTGGCTTTAGTGAGAAACAAAACCTTTTATGTTTTTTTTCTGGGCTTTGTGCCTTGTAAACAGCTCCTCTTTGGATTGCAGAGCCTGTGCTCAGTATCATCCATTACTCTCATGCTTTCTGTTGGGATGAGATAAGCTACCTGCTCTGGAATTTAGCAGACAGATGCAGTTCTATTAGGAATGGTCTTGCTGCATCCACTCCTCTCCTCCCCCCAAATTTTGACACCAGGTGCCGGAGCAGACAATTTCAGACACACACAAATGCCCCTTGCTCTGACTAAATTCTCCCTGTGTCTCTCCTGCCTCTTTGGGAGCTGAACCTTGGGGAACTCTTGAGCATCTCAGTGTGATGAGTTTGATTTCTGTGGCATCAAAAGATGATTCTGATCCACGTTGGTGTGCTTTTTTTTTCTCCACCCCAGGTGCTTCGCTTCTATGCCATATGGGATGACACCAACTGTCCCTTTGGTGATCACCATCCCTGCATCATCCATTACTTCTTGGCAGATGACACAGTGGAGGTTCGGGAAGTCCACAAGAAAAATGATGGGAGAGACCCATTCCCAGTACTGATGAGACGCCAACGCTTGCCCAAAATCTTTGTGGACAAGAACAGTAAGTTTAGATTTTCTGCCTGGAGAGGTGGTGGGATCACCATCCCTGAATGTGTTTAAAAAAAGATTGGATGTGGCACTCGGTGCCATGGTTTAGTCAAGGTGTTGGGGCATGGGTTGGACTCTATGATCTTAAAGGTCTCTTCCAATCTTGTGATTCTGTGATTCCATGACTGGCACATCTGTCTGTGCTAAAGCGCCTTAGTGGGCAGACACATCCATGGTGGCTGTGCCAGAGGTACACTGAGTCTGGAGAACTTTGGCTGAGAACACTCCAAGTGGCATTGTTTCAAGGTCAAAGACGAGTTCTTCAAATGATCACTAAATTCTTTATCTTTTGGGAAACAGTGGCAGTACAGCAGTGCCAATATCTCCCTGGAGCTATTTGTACGCCTTGCTTTTCATCCTTTTTACTAGGAAATGTTAACATCTCCCTGATTAATTTATTTTTCCTTCTGCTCCCTTGTGCTTAGAGAACTTCCCAAGCTGTGTGCTGGAGATCACTGACCACGAAGTACAAGAGTGGTACTCACCTAAAGATTTTGGTATTGGCAAAACTGTCACCTTCCTTGGACGCACCTTCTTGATCTATGATTGTGACAAGTTCACACAGGACTTCTATCGTGAAAAATATGGCATCACAGACTTCCAGCCGGTGGATGTAGATAAGAAACCACTTGCAAAAGTTCCACAGGTACTGCAAACGATTTCGCAAAAGAAGGGAGGAAAGGAAGCAGTTGGTGTAAGCTCTTAGAGTAAATTAGAGGTTCAGGTTAGTAAGAACCTGTAGAAAACAAGTTCAGCTTAAAGAAAATGGTCAAGTTACTTGAAAAAGACAAGGCAAGAATGGTCATAATCGATATAAAAATGAAAGCCTGGCTGCACTCATACTATTGAACTCTCCCTCACTCTCCAAGAGAGCATTGCCAAGTCCAAACTGCCTGCTGGGGATGGTCACAGCCCTTGTTACCTCCCAAAATGAGGCTTGGAATGTTTCGGAGTGTGAGTTGGCCTGGACCACAGGCATGGTGGGGATTAGGTTACCAGTGTAACCATTTGATGGCTGAGTTCTGTGCATGGGAAGGTTTAGTTGGAACTAGATGATTTTCAGATCCTTTTCAACCCAAACCATTCTATGATTCTTTAATATAGCCATAACCTCTTTATTCAGAGAAATTACCTGGCCTTCTGAGTTTCAGATTTCCTTAATCCTCTTCCATTTTCACTAAATACAACACATGGCCAGGCTGGTATCATCTATCTCTACTGGGCAGGATATCACAGCTGTTGCTACCTGGTGGCAGAGTATTTCCTTCCAAATGTGATGGGCTTTGAGAAGTCTTGTAAACTTTGTCTTGTTCTTAGTTGCAGCTGTTCATGGTTGATGTCTCCTCTGGATGCAGGTAATTCCTCCCTATAATGGTTTTGGCATCCCTGAAGACTCTCTCCAGAACTGCCTTAGTCTGTTTCCAAAGCCTCCACGGAAAGATATCATTAAGATGCTGGAGAATAACCTCAAGGTCCTGCGGTACCAGGTGGCCCTGGTAAGTGTTTTCCTTGGTGGAATAGTGCCAGGAGGATGGGAGGAGCAGCCTGCCCAGACAAGGCTGTTGGCAGATTCTCCTTTGTGCCAGTGGGAAAAGAGAGCTCCCTGAGCCAACACGAATGTCCCCAGGGGGATGCTGTGGGGTTATTGTGTGCTTGCTGTGACAATTGGCAGCTCATGAAACTAGAAAAAAAAAAAAAACCAACAAGGCCAGAAAGTACAAACCAGACGTGCTACAAACCCACAGCCGTTTATGGAAAAACTCCCTCTGCCGCTGCTACGTGACAGATGGCCCCGGCTGAAGCAGCCTGCACCGGGCACTGTGCCTCTGCCTGCCTGCCACCACTGCCACCAGCCAGAGCTTGACGTCTCTGCTGCTGGCTCCAGCACCTGTCCTTCTCCAGGCTAGTCCTGGATGCAGCAGGCAGCAAGGAGCTGTCCTAGCACAGCAGCCAAGTGTAGGAGCTGGAAAATCCACGAGAATGGTGTTTTCCACCCACAACAGCACCCGGGCCCTGGCCTTCGTGCCAGCTTTACAGCTGGTTTATGCAAGGAGCCTCTGGCACGTCCAGCAGCAGCGATGGCATTTCCTGTGCTGCCTGGTGCCTGCCCTCTCCAAACACTCTGGGTGGATAAGGGCTGGTTTCTTTTCGCTATTGTGCAGGAGTTCCCTAAAGGTCACAGCTGAGGAGTTAAGATCCACTTAGCTTTAAACTAAGCAAGTAAACCCACTGGTGTGTCAGGGGAGTGACTTCCTGTGACTAAGGGCTGAAGCAGCACCAGCCTCTCTCAGGCATTCAGCATAATGAAAAATGTAATTTAAATCTGAATTTTACAGCCTCTCTGGGATGAATCATTCCATATAGGATATTCCTTTCTTTTGGATTACTCAGGCTGTGGAAACACTGAATATGCTTGGTAACTTCAGCCCAGATTCTGCTTCAGTGGCTTGAGTGAAGCAAGTAACCTTTGAAATTCAGATCCTAAGTGCTGTCTAGAGCTTTGTTACGCTATGTCAGCACACTGAGTGCTTTGTTTAGTCAGCTATAAAAAAAACCTCTTATGAGTGGGTTACTAGGTACTCCTAAGCACCCCAGGAAAGGAAAACCTGGTTCAAATGCTCTGTTCCAAACCTGCTACCTTTGCTCTAGGAATCACCAGTGCCTGAGGACAAAAATCGTCGTTTTATCCTCTCCTATTTCCTCTCCGATGACACGATTGGCATCTATGAACCCCCAGTCAAAAACTCTGGCATCCCTGGAGGCAAATACTTAAAAAGGACCAAAGTTACCAAGCCAGGGTCTACTCCAGAGAATCCCATATACTATGAGCCCTCTGACTTCACCATCGGTTCTACAATTGAAGGTAAAATCCAGCCTGGATTTATAATATTCTGCTCTGATATGTCATTTATTGCATGAATGGTACACATCCCTTCCTTCACTTGAAAGATCTGCTGCTTCTGGGTCTCGTCACATTTGAGTTTCCAGATCAGCAGCTGGTGTACATTGATACAATTTTGTTACTGTCGATGTTTGAACCTTTGAATCAGTGAAATTATTCTGACTTCAAGAAGTGAAACAAGTAGCAGAGCTGGCTCAAAGCTGAGCCCAGCCACAAGAGAGGAATCCTGCTCCCTCTTGGATGAAGAAATTACTTTAACCCGTGCTAGAACACAGGTAACACTACTTCTTTAATGCTTCTTCCCCAGTGTTTGGCCACAGGTTTGTTATCACTGACGCTGATGAATATGTGCTTAATTATTTGGAGAGAAATGCAGAGAGTTTCCCTGCAGCAACAGTGCAATCCATAAGGGATCATTTCCTGCCACGGAAGGTGGTGGTGGAGACTGCCAGCAGGTAGGGTACAAAGAATGGGGTGGTTGGGGCTAAGAAAGACTCAGGGTTGACAGCTAAGGGTGTTTTCAGCAGCCTCCCTGGGCTCCAGCCTCCTGCTCTGCTGGTGGTTCAGCTCCAAGAGGCTGTGTTTGGGCACATTCAGAGGGTGTGAAGTGTGTACAGTAAAATGCTGTGGCTGCTGCTGGCCCCAGAACCTCCTGGGACAGTTCTGGCTCAGCAGCAGAGACAGAGACGTGGTCACAGCACCAAGCCTGAGTTCAAGAAGTGTTTGGACTTTCAGCCAAATCATAGAATCACAAAATGGCTTGGCTTGGAAGGACCTTAAAGATCAGCTTAATCCAACCCCTGTCATGGGCAGGGACACCTTCCACTATCCCAGGTTGCTCCAAGGCCCGTCCAACCTGATCTTAAACACTTCCAGGGATGGGGGACACATCATTTCCCAAAAGGCATCAGTTCACTGTAACAGATGCTGCCAGCTTGAGCTGCTGGATGGTTGCAGGCTCAGCAGGTGGTGGGGAGAGTCTTTTTTAGGCCATTTGTTCCTTCTTTGCTTATCAGCCCATCACAGCCTAGACCACATCTTCCTTTTAGCTGTCTGGACCCAGTTTGTGTGACCCAGTAATAACCCTGTTAGAACATGGTTTGGAGGCAGTTATATCATGGCTCTGGTTGAAACTCAAGTTTTCCACAGTTTCTGACACTGTGGAGCACACAGGGAAATGCTCCTTTTTCACTCAAGCATCACAGCAAGGCTGCCAGAATGAGCTTTTACATGAAATCCTGTTATTCTTTTCTTCTGCAGTGGCATCCCCAAGAAGGACCTGGATGATTTAATTGTGGAGGTTCAGAAACAACTGAAGCTCCAAGAGCCCTTCAACACCAGGAAGTTCCATGAGGCATTTCATCATTTTGACAAGGAGGGCTCTGGCTTCCTGGATAAAGCAAGATTTTTAAACGTTTGTGACAGGTTCAACGTGCCGACCAGCACCATTCTTCTTAAAAAGGTCAGATGGAAGGGGTGCTGTACATGTGGAATTTCCCTCCTATAGCTCTTCCGAAAGATCTCCTCTAAAAACCAACCCTAACCAGCTGCTCTAGCCTACAAAGGGGAACAAATTCAAGAAAAGGGCAAGAGAGTCCCAGTTTAGAAAAACTTCTGAGCTGTTGGACTGAGCCTGTGTCTTAGAGGAGATCTTAGAGGAGATGAAGTGTGGCCTCTAAGGAAAGGGAAGAAGTGTTATCCAGGTTTCCCCCCATTTCTGGCTGCACTGTAATGTGTGAGAATTCCTGCTGGCTCAGTTCTTGGATGAGCAGAGCAGGGTGTATATCATGATAGAGATCAGGGATCATGATAGACATGAGGAATAGGCTCCTGCAGAGCTTGGAGTGTCTGTGATGGCTTAAGCACAGCTGGAGTTCAGTAGAGGTGACGCTGAGGTGTTCAGGGAATGTGCCTTAGGAAAGCTTAGCGACATTCTGGATTTAACAGCAGCTGAACTGAAGGTCTAAAAACTAAGTATTGTCCCCCAAAATAATAATAATAATAATAATAATAATAATAATAATAATAATAATATAAATTAGAAACATAACCCCTTGGCTAACACTTGCTGGGCACTATGAGCAACAAACAGAACACTGAGATCACAGTCTGCAAAGCAGAAAATGTGAGAGAAACTGGGGAAAAATTCCTCCACTGCGGATGGAGGAGGATCCTTTCAGGAGTATGACTGGCAAGGATGTTTCCTCAGCATCAGGAGATAGGCAGTAGATTAGTGGCCAGTAAAGGGGGACTCAGACTTTAGAGAAATCTAGAAACCAGAGGGAGTATTTCCCCTGCTAAAATAAAAACTTTTCTAAACCAGCCAACTGTGAGCATCACAGCCATGGTTGGAAAGGTGCATGGGCAGGGGATTTGTGTCTCTGAATGTGGGATGAATAAAAGCCCTGACCAGCACCCAGGGCTGTGCCCTACCAGAGTTCATCAGAGCTCACTCTGCCCTGAGGAATTTACAGTGTGGTGACAGTCCCTGCTCCGCTCTGAGAATGGGGGAGAAGTAACATTCCTAAAACGTGGTGAACCTGTGACAATTGAAGCTAAACTCTCACGTTTGATCCCCAGCCTAGGACCTATGCACTAAAAACATCCATCTTCTCTCCTGAAATCTTAATCCCAGTGTTCCCAGAGCCCTGGGAAGTGTGGCAAGGCTATAAATAAAACATACGGCAGAGAGTTCACTGCCTGGAGAGGAGCATAGCTGTCAGTCACAGAGCAAACCCCAGTGAATCCGTCTCCAGGTGACAAGAGGAAGAAAAATCCTTTCAAGGAATTGTGATATTAGACCTGTTCCATCTCGCTGGGTGTCAGAAGGAGATTAGTTATGCAATTAAAGAAACAAAAGCCTTCTTTCTTCCCCTGAAGCTCACAAAGGCCGTGGCTCTGTAACACAATGCAGGGTCAGGCACGGACACCAGAACTGGCTCATTAGTGGGGCTGTCACCCAGCTCAATTATTTGTGTCTCTCCCCTTTATGCCATGTGCACACACCAAAGTGATACCAGGGAACAGTGACTGTTCATATACACTGCCCCCACCCCACTTTTGGCAGGGATTTGTGCAAGATTTCCTGTGGCCCATCTCAGTCTGTGGCCATGCTTTGTATTTTTGCGGCTCTGTTGCCACTCTGGTGAGGCCCAGAAGGAAATCGGGATTAAACTTAAACACCTTAACTCTCCTCCTTGCATAGATTAATGTCATCTATAGGCATTCGAGGTTGGACTTGAACCTTTAGATCGTCAAGTCCAAACTTTAGATCGTCGAGTCCAACCATTTAAGGGTTGGACTCGACGATCTAAAGGTTGGACTTGATGATCTCGCAGGTCTTTTCCATCCTTAATAGTTCTACGATTCTAAGTTTACCTGTGATTCAGGACTACCAGGATGGGGGAATCCACGTGGGGGAATAACATCTCCTGCTCTGTCACACAAGGAAAACCTCTGGGCACCTTCCCCTAAAAACAACCCCAATTTTGCAGCTTTTTCCAACTCTTTATGGTGTTTGCTGTGTTTTTTGTCCCCACAGCTGATTGACTACTGTTCCTGTGACGAAGACAAGGTAAACTACCGTGACTTCCTTCTAGCCTTCCCTAGTAATCTTTTCCCAGAAGCCGAAGGACAGGACCAGCAATTGAATTCTCAGCTGACTTGAAGACATTGTATTTCAAAAAGGAATGTTCTGGTTTTCACCCTTGCTTCACTCTCCCTCCCCCTTTCACAGACCCAGCTGAATCCACCCTCACTTTAACTTTTTTTCCTTCCCAACCTCTCCCTGCCCTTTTAGCCACTACCAAACTCAACCTCACAACTGCTGGATGTTGAAATGAAACTTATAGGAGAAAAAAAAGTAATTCTGAGAACCAAAGTCAGGTTCTTCTGTTGTTTTCTCAACCTTTTAGTGCAGTACTTTAGAGAGCTAAAGCTCTCTGGAACCTGGAGTGGACACCGCTCCAGGTTTCTCTCAGATGGGCCTTTCACCTTCAAGTAGTGAAGACTGCCAGTTTAAATTGTTATTAAAATTGCAATAAAGATGTAGTTGCTATAAAAGTGTTGAAAAGTCTGTTTTAAATAGAATGGCTGGAACAGCTAAGGATTACAATAGGGATGGGGGGAAACCCACAAATTGTGATTCTGGGGCTACTCAAAATAGGATGGTGAGTTCAGTTAGCTGGAGATAACAGGGGTCTGGACACAAATCTGCTGACAGCAGCTCTGCATTTTTTTAACAAGAAGTTAGGGGAATTGTTTCAGGACTGAGATACCATCTAAACCCACCTTATCCACCTGTCGTGTCACCAGACAGGTCTCCAAGGCAAAGAGAACACAGGCAGCTGGCACAGCAATAGAGTTATGACACTCATGCTCCTCTCAGAGTCACATTACTCATCTTCCCGTGCCTTCTCACCCCAAGTGACACCTGCCAGGTGTTGCCATGGAGCACACAGAAAAGGCAGCTGTCACGCACACAGAGAACAAAGTTCTTTGGAACAAAATGCTGCTTTAAATCAGCTTTTGTGCCGTGGATTCCCACTTCCCCTCAGACAGCTGAGAGTCTCTGTGTGACAGTTCCCTCCTGTCTCCCCCTTTGGAAAGGTCACTGCTCTTCCCTTCAGGGCCCGTTTTGTGCTGCTGCTCACCCTGACTGAGGATCACTCCAGGGATCTCTGGTCCACCTCGGATTTCAAGAGACCAAGAACCTACAGAAACTATTTTCTGCACAGGCTACAAAACCGTAACTCAACCCTCAGCCAAGTGATGTCGTGTGCCTGGGGCCAGCTGCACAAAACATACAATATAGCTCACCAAAAATATGTGCCTAAACCACATCAGATAAATCATCTCCTACAAATACCCTTATCCTCCACTCTCTCTGATGAAAGCAGCCACGAATAATGAACTCTGGAGCAGCTGCATGTGCTGTGGACATGGGAAATGTGGGAAGATGAATCTCAGCTGCAAGGGCTTGGGGCGACATGGCTTTAAACTGAAAGAGAGGAGATTTAGATTGAATATTGGGGAAAAAAATTCTTCCCTGTGAGGGTGGGGAGACCCTGGCACAGGCTGCCCAGAGAAGCTGTGGCTGCCCCATCCCTGGAAGTGTTCAAGGCCAGGCTGGATGGAGCTTGGAGCAGCCTGGGATAGTGGAAGGTGTCCCTGCCACATACAAAGCTTAGTAATAACAAAGCATCAGTGGAAACAGCACTGGAAGAATCTATGCCTTTTATTTATTTATTTCAGAAAAATACTTCTGCTGAGTTTATCACAAAAGTCACTGAACAACGAACAACAACAAACAAAATCCGTACAAAAACTGAAGTGACAGAAAGAATGAAACAAACAGGATAAAATACCAGAGACTGTTAATTCCCCCCACCCCCTCCAAAATCAGGAAATTTCCACTAAAGCATAAATATGGAAGAACAGAAACTTTCCTCGAGTTCCTCTGCTGAAGTTTGATCAGTCGAGTTCAACATTTTCGAGGAAAAACTACACACCTCTGCCTGGCTTTTCCAACAGCCACTCTTCCCAGAAAAACTCCACACACAGCTCCAAGGAGGAGGAACATACTTCACTGCTGGGCATGAAACCTACTAAATCAACCTTTCATCCCCCATGAAGTTTCCTGGAAGGCTGTAAATCAAACCCCATCATCTCCATCCACTGTTGACACAATTTGGGGTCCATCTACCAAAGGCAAGAGCCTGAGGCTGCTGTAAACCCCCAGCCACTGCAGCAAAGGCAGGGTGGCTCCAAGCTTCCAGTCACTTGGAGGCAAGGAAGAGACATCCCAGAGTGGCCACTCTTCCCTCCAACCAGGCCACTCTTCCCTCCAGCCAGGAAACCTACCAAAAATACCTTTCAAAACACTGAGATGAGGGTAAGGGATCCTACAGGGGAACTGGAACTTGGCTACTACTAACCCAAACATGATGAGTAAGAAGAAAGAATCCTAAACAACAACAACAAGACAAAACGCGACTGTAATGCCCCATAATGTAAGAGTCACTCAAAAACTGTATGTGAAATGCTACATCTGTTCTTCCTCCACCCCTCTGTCTTCCCAAGCCCATTCTCCAACTACCTAAGACAAGAAGAGAGAACTAGTGCTGGTATTTCACAGCTCTTCTAGGCTAGGACAGGAAAATACTATATTTCACCCCAAAAAACACAGGCTACTCAATTCCTGACCTCCTTAGGTTGGATAATGGACAGAGACTACTAAAGCAGCCTCAAGCCCACCGGAAGGGTGCAAGGAATCGTGTCCCACTGGAAGGTTTGGGTAATCTCCATCACCTTCTGCCCTATGGTGGGCAAGAGCTCCTGTTCAGGGTTGGATCTTGGTGCTGGATTAAAGGTTGGACTTTGATGAGTTTGGAGACATTTTCCAACCTCACCCAACGATTCCATGATGTTTTCTGCAGATGACACAGGGCTCGACAAGATGGGGCACGAGAAGAGCATCCACGAAAGGGAAGTGAGCTCATGGCATTTCATAGGCAGAGCGGCCAAGGACAGACTGACCACTAAGGGCTTGCAATGAAAATGCTCCAAGAAAAAGCTCTTTGGGCTGAAAAGAAGGCTGGATCTGCTGAGAAATGACACGGACACAGGAGCAGTTACTGTGGGCTTGCAGCCCAGGGATTGTGCTTGCACTACAACACAGAGATAGGAGCAGCCCATGGCAGCCTCTCTGATGGAGAGAGGATTGCAAACCTCCAGGATGACAGTGGATATCACCTCACAATAAAGGCTCAGCTCAAAAAAAAACCGACCTGCCAGGTTTGGGTCTAACAGAAGGATGGGGATTTCTCAGGACTAAATATAGGGGAGGGCAAAAAAAAAGCCCCATCTATAGGCTTAAAAAGCCAAAATCATAAAAAGAACACATGGAAATGCTTCAAAAACAAATGTCCCTTTTCCTGGTAGCTCTATCAAAAAGAAAACAAAAAACAGGTAAATGTAGCAAATGTTGTACATACGTAGTAACAAAGGAGGGCGTTCAGCTATTGCTATACTGCACAGAGAGGCTACAGCATAAGGCACTTGGGATACAAAGCATCACCAGCTATGGTAGGAAGAGACAGGATTGTGCAAGCGGAAAAGCTGCCTGAAGCCAAGCAGGCAGAAGGAGGAATCATTCAGGAGCCGGTTTTTTGGGGGGCTCTCTATGTGTCACCTGTTAACAGAGTCAGCAGCTCGGCTGCTGCGAGACACCGGCGCTGCGGAAAGGCCTGGCTGAGGCTCTGGGGAGGTGCCAGCCAGCAATCGCTCCTGGAGGGCACTGGCAGTGGATGTCAGGGGATGGGAAGAGGCAGGAGAAAGGAAAAACCTTTCACACAAGACCTTTTCCATGTCCTCCCCTACATAAAGCTCTTTTCCCCCCTGATCACACTGCACCATGGGTCCTGTCACTGCCTGTGAGCCAAAAAGTGATTTATCCTCCCAGCACGGGCTATGAGGAGCAATGGCAAGGTACCACCAAGGGCTCTGCTCCAGCCTCCTTCCCCAGCTCCCCTGAAAAAGGTGAAAGCTCTCTCCTGCCTGGATCTCTCCCTTGACGCTCAAACGTTGTGGGGATTGAGGAACAAGTGGAATTTGACCAACTGTCCTCATGTCCCTGCACATTTTCTCCCTCCAGTGCCTCCTCAGCAAGGGGGAGGAAACACCAAAAGACACCCAGATAAATGGGGACAAAACCCAACTCAACTCAAAGAGGGGCAGAAAATCAACTGTCACCCGTTCCTCAAAACAGGACTGGCGCAAGGGACAACAGCACCAGCCTCAGGCTGGAATGGCACTCAGAGAGAGCTGGAGTTCAGCTGCCCAAAGGGCTGAGCAAGGGGCACGCTGGACTGCACATGGAAGAGCACCCCAGCTCCCCGAAGCTCTGTGTCCCTCTCCTCACCCAGCCAAGGGGACACACCACGAGTCCCCCGTTCCTGCCATGGCGAAGCAGAACTAAAGCTACGGCCGACTTTGCTGCACAAGAGGCACCAACAGCAAAGCCCAGCTCAGGAACCGCCCTGGAGGACAGTGTGGGGACAGAGGTGCCACTACTGCTCACCTGCCAAACCCAGCCTGGTGTGTGGCACCCCAGAAAGAAGCCCGGTGAGATGGCATTGACCCACGAAACCCCAAGCAGGTGCTGCTCCCCAGCAGAGTCAGCGAAGGATCAAGCTGGTGGGATCTGGCTTTCCACAGAGTCTCCTGCCAGCACGTGGAGGTGGCAGCATGCAGGAGCAAGAGGGGAAAGTGGTCTGCAGCAACAGATGGCCTCTGAGGTAGATTTGAGACAACTCCATCTGCCAACAGCTACATGTCACAAGCCAGGCTTTTCCTAAAATGCAAGCTGCTCCTTGCAGCCCCGGCCTCCTTCCCCTTCCTTCCCTGTCATCTCGTTCACAGCTCAGAAAGGGATGAAGGGGCTAGGATTTTTGGAAGAAACCCTGGATTTGATAGCACCTTGGGTGGATACAAGTGCTGTATCCTTCGGAAACAAAGAGTGAAGCTGGTGGCTGCCGATGGTACGGCTGGACTGGTACGGTAGGGCTGACGAAGGCTGAGGTGACAGCACGAGGGGCACAGTCCCAGTGATGCAAAAACCCTTTGCAGCAACCAGTTTGTCACCTGGATGTGGTCACGAACCACAAGAATGCCAGGTCCATGAGGCACAGACAAGCTGACAAAGGGCCTGGGCTAATAGGAGCCAGGCCAGCACTCAGAGCGGGGCAGGACTCAAGGATTCACATGGACCTGAGGATGCTGCTGCTGCCTCATAACACAACACTGAGAGCTGAAGAGCCCTGGGCCCAGCTCTTGGGGCTGGGAGGCCCAGAACAATCAGGGGGCAGGCAAGAGAAACTCAGCTGGGGCAAGCAAAGCCTGGGAGGTGGACCTTCCATATGCAGACAGAAGTTCGCTCCCTTCTCTGCTGCCCAGCTCTCGAAAATTCTCAAAACCAGGGTTCAGAAAACCCCAGTTAACCAGAGGTCCACCACGAGACAAGACAGGGTTGAGCTTCCTCCATCAGACCCTGGTCTCTCTTTGCAGCATCACCATCCTGCCGAGCGCTGGCCAGATGTGCCCCATCTCACCTGAGAGCAACCCTGAGCCTCAGATCTCACAGCCCCAGCACATTCCCCCAGGAATGTGATCTCATAACACACATTTGGTGCCTTCAAGCTGTCGTGGCCCTGTCCCAGGGGCTCAGGGAAGCACCATGAAGAGAGGGGAGGAACATGCTGTAGGAGAAAAAAGGATTGTTTGGAACCATCTACTATACATTTGTAACCATTAACCAAAATAACTGAACACTAAAATAGAAAAGAAAAAAAAAATTGCACGCTGGTTTACGATCAAACAGAGGAAGGCAAAACCAGGAGGGCTGGAAAAGGTTCCTGTGAGGGGGGATGGGAGAAGGGGAAAGGGGCCTTTTTGGTTTTATTGCAAACGGTTCATGAGAGCAAGAAAGGAAGGGAGGAGAGCGAGAGACACCTTGGGAAGATGATTCCGAGCCTTTCAAGACGCCACTCGTGAGGAGCAGGAGGAGGGGCTGCTCAGTCCTGGTATCTCTCCCTCCTCCCCAGGAGACAACCCTTGGCTTCTACGGAGACTTGAGCTTCTTGGTGCGAGGTGAGGTTCCGTTCTCCGCTTTCACCACTCCGTTCTCATGGTAACCTGGGGATGGCAACAAAGGGCAACAGAGCTGGTGAGGGGTCTAGAGGGTAATCTGAGGGAGCTGGGGGTGTTTAACTCGGAGAAAAGGAGGCTCAGGAGGGACCTTCTTGCTCGCCTCACCTCCCTGACAGGAGGGGACAGCCAGGTGGGGCTCTGCCCCCAGGGAACAAGGGACAGGACAAGACGAAATGGCCTCAAGGCCACAAGGCCACAAGGGTGGTTCAGGTTGGACATTAGAAGGAATTTCCTCACAGCAATGGTGATTAAACATTGGAATAGGCTGCTCAGGAAGGTTTAAAGTCACCACCCCTGGAGGTGTCCAAGGAACAACTGGATGTGGCACTCAGTGCTCTGGTCTGGTTGACACAGTGGTGACTGGTCAATCTCCATGATCTCAGAGGTCTTTTCCAACCTAAACCATTCCATGATTCTATGGAGAAACAAACTTTGCCCCTTGCACAAGCCAAACCCTTTATCCTCTCAGGACTGGCCCAAGGACACGGGAAAACCCCCATGACATCAGGACACTGCTGGGGACGCCCTGCACGGGCAGCAGCCTGCTGGGGGATGCTGAACCCCAGGACTGATGCCTCCACAGTGGCACCCCTCCAGCACTCACCCGAGTCCCTCTTGAGCGGCTTGGTTTGCTGCTTGGTGCCGGCGGCGGCTCGCTTCCGACTGCTCTGCTCGTTCCAGTACTCCCTCCAGCGCCGCAGCTGGAAGTGGATGAAGCGCCACATCACCGAGGCCTGGAAGAGGCACACCAACAGCAGCACACTCATTCTGCCAGGGGCGGAGAAGAGGCAGGCTGAGAACACAGCAGCGAGGCCACCCCCAGCCCGGCCTTCCCCCCACACCGGGGCTGGTGGCCGAGGTCCCCCTGCATGGCAGACATCATCCCCTCCAGCCACCACCTCTCCTTTCTACCACCCCTGAGCCCAGAGCAGCCACTTTCCTTTCCCTCCACACCATAAAGCCCTCAGGTGCTCATTGATTCTTTCAGCTTTAGGGCAGGAATGGATGAACAGGATCATCTCAACCAGCACTGCCCAAACCACAACATGGCACACTCAAGATATGATGTCCCCAGATGATCTTTACATCTAAAAGGTGGAAGGGAGGTAGGAAAATCCCTCAAATCCTCAGGTGTGCCAGCAGTCCATGGCTTCAAAAAGCTTGGGAATGACCTTGCCTAGCAAATTCTGAACTGAACCCGCAGCTGCTGCAAGGGTGAGAAAGGCTCCCAGCCTTGACAGACTGCAAGGCATGAGGAGCTCATCCCACCCTGTGCTTGCCACATCAACAGGCAGCAAAACACATCCAAGCAGAAGGGAAAATGCCTTTTCCTTGACCACATCTGTGTAAATGCACTTACAGGTACAACACGGAAAGCCTGCATGCCTTTCTCTAAGATAGGTTTGCACTTTATATCTTGACTTGATTGACACTTTATTTGCTGACTTTTCCCCTCCTTTGTGGCTCTGAAGCATTTAAACCCCTCCTTGCTTCCTTCACACCCCCTCCAGCTCCCTAAGACCTTCCCTATATGGAACCAGGATCAGATCCCCACTGCCTGGATCCCATTTGGATGGAGCTTGGAGCAACCTGGTCTAGTGATGGTATCCATGTCCATGGCAGGGGCTGGAAAGAAATTATCTTTAAGGTTCCTTCCAACCCAAACCATTCTGGGATTCCATGATTCCAAACTCAGCAAAACCCAGGTTGGCATAACATAGCCAAGGAAGACACAGGAGACATTCCTACCTGAAGAGAATATTGTTGAAGAGGAAGCTGAAGAAGTTCCCTCTCTCGGGGTCCAGGGCCTGGCTCTCCACGCGCGGCAGCCCGAAGCCGATGACCAGGATGTACAAGGTGAGGGTGAAGAGCCTGGTGACCACGAACACGACAGCCCAGACGTTAAACCTGCAGGAGGGCAAGCAGAAGTGTGGGCAGGAGCAGCCCCAGTGCTGACCCAGGAGGTGAGCGCGAGATCCAGCCTCTCCCTGGCTCCATGGGAGCCACAGGCAGCTCCCCTGCTTACAGCTTCTCGTTGTTCTCGTCCGTGAAGTAAACCAGCCGTGCCATGTGGAAGAAGAACTCGGCCAAGTACTGCAACAGCAAAAGGATCAGCCCCAGGCGGGTTAAGCTGGGAGGAAAGAGGAAGAAAAAAGCATCACTGGGCTGGTCAGCCTTCATTCTTCAACCTTCGTCCTTCAACCTTCATCCTTCAAACCCAGCTACAGCCTCAGCCCTGCTGTCCATGAGCTGCAGCACCAGCCCAAAGCCAGACCTTTCTGTAGCAGCGGGGGTAGGACTGCAATGGGGGAAATCCCTGTCCCCAAACCATCAACAGAGCCTAAAACAGCAGCAGAGCTGGGATATATCCAACACAACACTCTATGGCTGGCAAGCCTGCTCCGCTTTTTATCATAGAATGGTTTGGGTGGGAAGAGACCTTAAAGATCATCTCATTCCAACCCCCTGCCCTGGACATCTTCCTCTATCCCAGGTTGCTCCAACCCCCATCCAACCTGACCTTGAACACTTGCAGGGATGGGAAACCCTCTGGGCAACCTGTGCCAAGTGCCTCACCACTCTCACAGGGAAGAATTTCTTCCCAATATCCAAATCTCTCCTCTTTCAGTTTAAAACCATCCCCCTTGTCCTATAAACGTGCCTAGGTAGAAAGTCGCTGTCCACTGAAACAATCCCATTTATTCCTTCTAAGCCCCTCACCCCGCTGAGGATTCCCAGGTGACTCTCAGGGCAAAAGGAGCTGCCCAGCACCATCCCTGGTGTGGGAGGGGATGCTGGGGCAGGTGACTCACTTGAGCAGGTAGGCGCCGGCGATGTGCAGCAGGTAGAGCGCAATGCAGCGCAGCTGCCGGGGGATCTCCTCCTGGCAGGGGCAGAAAAGCCAAATCAACCTCTCAGCCCTCTCCACTGCCCTCTCCCAGAGCTCCCTCTCCCAAAACCTCCACCTGGCTCTCACCTTGCGGACTTTTTGGAAGTAGAGTTCGGGCAGGGCATGCAGCCAGTATGCCAGCTGGCACAGGTAGAAAAACTTCACCTGGTACCTGAAATGCAGGGAGGAGCCACGTGAGCCAGCCCAGGCCATGGCAGGACCCCAGGAACCCGAGTGCCAGGGCAGCATTGGGCAATCTCTCCACTGTTTTGGAGCCACGGGATTTAGAAGAAATCATTTCAGGGCTGAAATTATTTGTTGAGCCGAGAGAGCTGCACATGGAGTTTTTCCAGATGCTTGTGCTGTGGTCACTGTGCTCTCAGCAAACCTCACTTTTATAATAAACCAAGAAGGGAGGGTCATGCCCCACTACATTTCTGCTGAAAAATGAACAGCAAAGAGACTTTCCCAAGGTGATGCAGGAAACAGGCTGGATGAGTAACCAAGCCCACAGGGCCTTCCTCACGAAACCCTCCGGAACACCCTCCCCAGGCTCACAAATGAGGTATCTCCCATTTCCCATGGTCGCACTGCAGCATTCTTGCAGCAGGGTGCATGCAGAGGGTGCTGTGCCGTCAGCACCCCACTCCCAGCAGGCAAAACCGTGGAGAGGAAGGACGTGGCCAGCCCCAGAACAAAATGCCCTGATGAGTGCTTACGGAAGATAAACATGCGGGTAGTTTTCCCACAGACTCCTCGGGTTTGAAATGTATCCTTCCTGAAAAAGAGAAGAGAGGCAAGGCTTCAGCAAAACAAAACTGAGGGAGGGCTGATGGTACAGTGAAACGAGGAACTGGGGATGACACTCGAGTCTCATCACAGCCTGCAGGAAAAAACATGTTCCCTGTGAGGGCCAAAGCTGAGCTCTGCATCTGTGGGTCTCTAGCACCCCTCTAAAATTTCACCAGGCCCCTTGTCTGGGGGCTGAAGGCTGCTCGCTCAGTTGCACAGAGGGTCCCAAGTTCAGGGTGGGATATTTTGGGGTTTGGAATGCTCTGGAGGTGTAGGGGTGACATTCCTGTAGCATGGCTCAAGCAGCCGTGTGCATGGTCCGGAGGCTTCTTCCTCACTGACATTTCCAACCCCAGCAGCACTTAAGCAACAAGAAGTGCTTCTGAAGAGAAAGAGGAACAGAAAACACCAACAAAAATAACTGGATATGAATTGGACAGTTTCATTTTCCACCTCTTGCCTTACAGGATGGGACTCCCTTCTCACTCCTGCCAAACAGATGCTGCACTGGGCTTTGCAAGGAGATCCTGGCATGGGAAATTTGTCCTGCCCAGTCACCATCATCCATTCCCTGTCTGCCCCAAGCCCTTCTTTTTGGTTAGGGAAGGCCAGGGAAGCACAAGGGTGACCCGCTCTGCACACTGGGGTGTCTGGGGAGCACATCACAGCAATGTGGGCTGCACAGGAGGCTCCAGCCCCGCAGCTGCTGAGGGATGGGTCTGGCACTGGGCAAGGGGAGCCCAAAACCAGCAGCATCAACTGTTTTGCCAGAGTTTACCTCCTCAGAGCCCTAGGGGGCAGAGGCAGTGCCAGCAGATCTCTAGAAATGCTGGCCTTGAAGGGGATAGTGGTTCCATAAGAGGGGCTGACAGGACCCTCTGAGCAGTGGGGAAGGGATCTTTCCCCAAGGATCCATCTCCAGAGCCACTGGAGGGCACAGCTGGACCCCAATGGCTGCAGGTAGCAAAGTATCATCACTTCACTCTGCCAAAACAGTCAGATCTCTTCCACACCCCCTGTTCTTCCCTCCCCCTTCCTTCCCAAAATGACAGTTTTCCCTCTGAATTCTTTGTGTTGACACAACCCCAAGGAACAGCATGGTTTCCCTGTTTTCAAAGATTCCCTCATCATCAGCTTGCCAAGGAAGGATTGGCAAAGAGCCATCCCAGAATGCTGCCCATTAGCCCTATGACCCTGCAGAAGGCACCCAAAAACCTCAAGGCACTGGATGTACATAAGGAGAAAAATAAGAAGCTGAGAAAGACAACAGGTCCTGAAGCAGTGGATGCAAATGATGGGGCCAGGCAGGATTTCTGGGGCCCAGCTCCAAAAATATTTCACAGCCCATTTGCCTGTGCCTTGCAAAATGCAGGAGAAGCATCTCCCAAAACTGCCCTTATGCAGTGGCTGGAAAGATCCACCACAACTGAAAACTAAACTGACTGAAATGTGCCTGTTTTGGCCAAGTGGCTGGCTGGGGATTCTGCTGCCAGTGGGATTTTGTGCTCCAGAACCCACAATTCCCCCCTGGGAACCCAAATCCCGACCAGCCCCGTGCCTTACCGTCACCACGACGTACAAGCACCAGATCACAGAGGTGAGGTGGAAGGCAACCAGCTGCCCTGACTCATTGAACTTGCTGTGTTTGACCTTGGAGAGATGCAGACGCCTGTTGATTTTCTGGGAAGGAGCAGAGGGAGAGAGAAAGAACAAGAAAACATGAGACACCATCAACTCTCTCTCTCTCTCCTCCTCCTCATCCTCATCCCAAGCAGCCTCCACAGATGAAGGCTCACTCATCACCACCTCAGCCCCCAGCCCACCCCCAGAACAGCATTTAACTGCAGCAGGACCACAGCCCCCCGTGGGATTTGAGGTATTTTGAGGACACAAGACAGGGAACAGCACTCACGTCCAGGGCGTATTCCTGCACCACCGCGTGCAGGATGATGGCGATGAAGATGTAGAAGAGGATGGTGACCAGATCCTTCAGCCCATAGTGATACTGGACCAGCTCCCCATCTGCAAAGAGACCAAAGGGTGGCTCAGACCCCCATGGCCTAAAGGATTTCCAGGTAAGGGCTGAGTGGGGAGCAGCTTGGATGGGGACACCAGAGAGAGGTCATGACTATGCCAGTGGCTAGGAAAAAGGGCTCTGTCCGGGGTTAGCTCATGGCAGAGGTGGGTGGTTTCCCCTCTAATAGGTACACACCTCAAGGGAGGGGACACTGGGGACACTTAAAGCTTCCCCCTGCCACTGGGGACAGCTCGGCTGTGGAGATGGGAATTTATCACCTGGAGGAATGAACACATGGGAGGCTGAAGCAGGTGATGGGATCAGGGATGCACCCCTAGGAACATCAGGGCTTGGGATAGGATTTCCACCCCCTCAGTTATGATTCAACACTCCCTTATGATCACCCACTCCTCTCTGAAAACTGCTGGAGCAGGATGCAGCTGCCTAAATGCAGATGCCTTGTGCTATTCAGAGATCTGAGGCAGCACCACAGGGCTGGTGGATGAGAAATAGGACCCACGAGAGGCTGTGCTCTTCTGGAGCAACAGGAGACCCAACGGCACCCAAAATACTCCAGACATCTGCATTCAGGTGACTATTTGCAGCCCTGAAGCTCATGGGAAGAAGCAGAGTTGGGAATGCTGCAGGAAGTATCCTCATACAAAGCTCAGCCCACCCCTGGCTGCTGCTCTCCCTCACCCTGATCCTGTCTGTCCTCCCCTGATATCAGTGCTGGGAAGAGACTGCTCTCTCACCAGCCCTTTTTACCCTAAACAAAGCTTCATTCCAGATTTCACCTGGCACAAGGAGATGAAAACACCCGGTCCTTAGGAGCCCCCAGTGCTGTGCAGGCCCAGAGGTAAAAATGGTGCCTGCATCCCAGAGCAAGGTAAAAGACAGAACTGCAAGGCCAAAGAAAATAATATGACATACATGTGCTCTGCCTCCTCTCTCCAAGGCACCTCAGAAGCTCTAGCAGGAGCTGTGGGGCATGTGGAAAAGCCTTGGAAAAATTTAGATTACTCCCAAGAAGCTGCTGCACAAAGGTCTCTCTCCCCACTAGCTCAAGCCCTTTATTGATACCCCAATACCTGGTCCTGGGGAGGTGTTTCTGTGCCCCGTGGGATGTCTGGTATCAGGAAATAATAAAACCCTTAAAAAACAGTGGCAGAAGTTGTCTGGACTGTGCCACAGGGGAGCAGGGACCACAATTTAATCTGGAAGCCGGATGATTTCTTCAGCCATAACCAAAGCTTCTAAGGGCAGAGCTTTTATCTTCCGCATGTCTGCCTCATTGTAGCTCCACTAATCCCAACACCCTGCACTTTCTTTGGATGATTACTCAAACACTCCCAATTAACTGCAGTTTTCTGCCACCAGGCCAGGCTCTGTGCCCTGGGCATTTGGCTCATGCAGAGCCCAGGGCTTTACCCAAACCACCTCCTGCTGTCTCCACGCCAGTGCCCAGATCCCTGCCAGATCCAGAGGGGCTCTGAGCCAGGAAGGCAGCAACCAGCAGCCAAAATAGGAACAGGGGCTGAGCCTCCTGGCTGGGAGCTGGGACACCTCCTCTGGTCCCTTTGGCTCTGAGCTGGTGCAGCTCAGAGCCTCCTGGAATTACTCTCTGTGAATCAGAAGCTGCCTGGAGCAGGGATGCTGTGCACCACGTGCATCTCCACACCCTCCCCTCCAGGTGCCATCCCCAAAAATTAGCAGGACAGGGATGACATGCACAGCCCCTGCTGCTTAGCAAAGAGGTAAATCCCTCCTGCTCCTCAGGGGGACAAGAAGCTGCTCCAGGCAGGTAATCACATGGCTGGATCCTGCCTGACCAGGCTTGGAGCAGCATCCTCACCCTGCAGGGAGCACAGAGTGGCCTGGCCATGGCAGAAAGAGAGAGGAAGCCCCCAAACTCCCTGGAAAGCATTTCTTCCCAATGCTGGCAGCATGAGGGCTGGCAGCCATGACCAGAGTGCTCTGAGCCACTCAAACTTTGCTTCTTCCCAAAGTACCTTATTTTTTACATCTCCTTTAGTACCAAACAAGACCCTGAGCAGCTGATCAGGAGAGGGTGAGCCCAGGACAGCGGGAAGCGAGGATTTGGGACAGGCTCAACCTTCCCTTGGGATATGTGGAGCAGAGGCATCTCTCACCTGCTGTAGGCACACTGACATTATACTGAGGTAAGATGAACAGGAAGGCAGTCTTGGCTGTGACCTGTCAAAGACACACAGAAGGGAGAAAAAGCAAATCAGTTGTTAAATCCATTCCTCTGGATCCATTTTTTTTCCTACCCCAATGGGAAAAACAAATCACCCAGGGAGATGTGCGGGCACCAACTCCACTTGCAGAAACACTGAACCTCGCACTGGTCACCCACAAGGTCCCAGATGCATGTCCAAAAAGGGGAAAAAAGCCTGGGATGAGACATCAAGACACCTAAAAACCAGGGCTGTGCTGCTCACTCTTCATTTATTGAATCACAGAATCGAATCATGGAATATCCTGAGTTGGAAAGGACCACAAAGATCACTGAAATCCAAATTCTGACCCTGCACAGGACACCCCAAGAACCCAACCCTGTGTCTGAGAGTGTTGTTAAAACTCTTCTTCAACTCTGTCAAGCTTGGAGCTGTGACCATTCCCTGGGGAGCCTTTCAGTGCCCAACCACCCTCGGAGGAAAGAACCTTTTCCTAATATTCAACCTAAACCTTCCCTGACACAGCTCCAGCCATTCCCTCTGGTCCTGTCATTGATCACCAGAGACGTGGCTAAACTGCTTTTAATTCAAAGGAATGATCCTCCCCCTGCAGCAAAGCAGGAGGCTTTGTGGGAATGGGGCAGAGCATCCACCCCATTCCCACAGGACGCCCCAAAACTGCACCTCCGAGACCAAAGCACCCTCGAGCTGGGGCCACAGCACAATCCAGTGCACAGACATCCAACACCAAACATGCCTTCATCCCATCCAACCCCACACTGGCAGCAGGTCACCAGATTGTCCCTTTCCAATGCTCCCAGCCAACCCTTCAACGCTTCACAAGCACCCACCCTCAAACACAACCATTCCCAAAAAATCCTGTGCCCATCAAACACCGATGAAGACGAGCTGCATTTCACACAGACACAGCTGCCACTGCTTCAGAGCTGCAGGCTATTAAAATCCCAGCTGGAAATTGCTCCACAGCTTGTGGGGGAGACAGGAGGACTTTGCCAAGCGCTCCCATCCTGCCACCACCAGCATTGAGCAACCGGCGCAGGCAGCCCCGGCTCGGGGACAGCAAACTCCACGGCGTGTTTTCGTGATGTTTGGGGATTTTATTGTTTTTTCCACTTGAAAAAAGAAAAGGAAATCCCACATGTTGTGCTCCATTTGTGGAGGAGTAGATGCAGAAGATGGAGACCACAGGCAGAGCTTGGGGTGGGAATGGAAAAAGTGCATCGCCTGGCCTCAGGCTGGCTGAGGGAGACACTTCTGGCTCCTACAGACCTTGCTGGCTGGGAAAGCCAAGTTGCTTCATCCCAGGGCTGTACAGCACATCCAGGACCTGGAGTTTACATCCAAACCCTGCCACAGGCTGGCACAGGGCATGAAACAAAGGCATGGAGTCAGTGGTGGCTGTGATGCTGCAGGGATGGGTGGCCATGTCATGGACAGGCCAACGGCAGCAGGCATTGATGGATTTACAGCTCCCCGAGCACCTGGCTGACATTCACTGCTGTAAACAGCTGGGAACAAGACATCATCTCCAGGTGAAGCCTCCTAACCTGCTGGAGAGGACAGAGGCCAGACGTGTGAGTCCAGGAAAATGACTCCAGAATATCCCCGGGGTGGGAAGCAATGCCCGCACAGAGCTCAGCCCCAACACAGTTTCCAAGGATTCTCCTTATCTTCTTTCTCAGAGGGCCTGGGAGGAAGGTTCCTCCATCCACTCCAGCATCAAGCAATGCTTTGTCTCATCTCCACATCTGCCTTTGCTCCCTGTGGGCTGGAGAACCACCAGCAGCTTTGGAGCCACCTCAGCACCCCTCCACCTTTCCTTACAGAGGGGTAGCAGCTTGTTTCCTGAAGTCTGAATGAAATATTTTAACAGCTGAAGATAAATGTAACCTCCTAGATGCAGGCATGTGCAAGGCAAAAACCAGGTTTCCTTGGCTCAGGAAATAGGGATGAGCACCAGGGATGGCAAAACTCTTTAGAGCCTGCCTTGAGCATTTCACAGGCAGCCAGGGAAAGCAGAAGTTTGGAGTGGGAAGAGCAATGTGAGGATTATTCAGAGGCACAAGACTCGCTCTCTGTTTGCTCTGAAACAAGATGCTGGTATGGGAAAGGAAGTGCTGGGCACACTTCTGCCCTGCAGGGCAGCAAGCAGAGCCAGAGCTGCCACTCAACTGCTGCTGGCAGGGGCAGAATTCATGGAATCACAGATTAATTTAGATTGGAAATGCCCTCTAAGATCGTGGAATCCAACTGTTCCCCCAGCACTGCCAAGCCCACCACAAAACCATTGTCCACAAGTGCCCTGTCTTTGAACAATTCCAGGGATGGTGACTCCACGACTTCCAGCCTGTTCCAATGCCTGACTGCCTTTCCAGCAAAGAAATGTTTCCTCATATCTAACCTAACCCTTCCTGGCACAACTTTTTAGAGAGTGGGAGAGGGATTTGTCTCCACGGGACACACAGAGCAAGGACCATGTAGCAAAGGCTGTATATTTATTCCTCATCCACTCCCTGACCTGCATTAAGGGCACCTCCATGCAGAGCAAGATGCTCCTCGTCCCAGCCTCATCCTGCCTGACATGAGGGATGTGGCACTTGGGGACATGGGTTAGTGGTGGCCTCGGCAGTGCTGGGGGAATGGTTGGACTCAATGACCTTAGAGGGCTTTCCCTACATTAATGATTTTACGATTCTGTGTGCCTAAACCAGGTAAATTTGGGAAGCAGTTGTCCTGGGAACTCTCTACAACCACAAAAAACCTCAGCAGTGAGTGGCTTTCTGGTGGTTAAAGCCACTAACTCGAGGACCAAAGTGCAGATGGATGGTGAAGGGGCAAAACTCAGCATGTCCACCAGTCCAGAGTTTCCTGAGATGCCTGGATCAGCCAGGACAGGGATAAGGCTGTTTCTCATGGCCAGAAATCAAATCAGCACATCCACCCTGCCCTGGTGGCAGAGCAATAGATAAAGCCAAGCAATCCCAGCACTACCACACATTTGCTACCTACCACCAGGCATTTGCTCCCTGATAATGTGGTGACTGGAAAGATCCACACCCCCCCTAGCCTGGAGATTGCTGCCTAATACAGAGCAGCAAAGCTCTCCTCATGCTTTTTTAGAATCCCAGAATGGTTTGGGTTGGAAAGGACCTTAAAGATCATGTTCCAACCCCCTGCCACGGGAAGGGACACCTTCCACTAGATCAGAGTGCTCTGAGCCCCATCTGGAAATTTAGAAGATGCTGGTTTTTCCCTGTCATGAAATGCTCCACATCAAAATCCCAACTCCACTTGTGCAGACATGCAAGTGACTTTTAAAAAGGTATCTAAACACACACATCCAGGCAGTTTAGCACCTCACCCAGAATGTAACCACTGCAACTCTCACACACTAATATTTTCAGGAATGACGGATAATTTTTGAGCATCTTTTACCAGGACACTCTATGAACTCCTGGACTAGCTTGCCCAGACTGGTTGTGGCTGCCCCATCCCTCGAAGTGCCCAAAGCCAGGTTGGACAGGGCTCTGAGCAACCTGGTCTAGTGAAAGGTGTCCCTGCCCATGGCAGAGGGCTGGAATGAGATGAGTTATAAGGTCCCTTCCAACTCAAACCCGTCCAGGATTCTATGAAACACATTTCCCTTCTCCAAAGCCTCATCCCAGTGGGATTTGTCTTCACCCTAGCCAGAAGCCCCCAGGCGCACCATCATCCCCACGGCCCTGCTTGAGTTAAAGCCACTCTGGAGGAAGGAAGCAGCTCCAAACCTCTGGCGGGGGAGGCTGGGGGAGTTTTTGCAGTCGGAGCCGGGAAAGTATTTCCAGGGCTTGAAAAACAACTCAAACTAATTACAGACAAAATGCTGTCCAAAGGCTTTTCTCACAACTTTGGGTTTCTTTTCCCCCCACTAGACAGAGTTTATTGAAAGACAAACTTGCTGATCCACAGTATGGATTGACATAGGCCTTATATGTAAACTAAAGCCCAAACTTTGGACCAAAGCCTTTCAAAGTAAACATCTGGCTTTGACAAAAATCCCTTCTCAAGGGCGGTGCAGCCCCTCTGCCCTCACAGACAAACTCATCCCCCAGCATGACACGGTTTCCACTGCCTCACCCTCCCTCCTGTTTATTCCCTTTTTAAAAGTAAACCTAAATACTGGGGTTTTTTTTTCCCTTTTTCCACTCTTCCCCAGCTATTCGACCCTTACACCGCCTGCGTGCCTCAGTTCCCACATCTGGCAAAGACCAGGGGAGGCAGGAATGCATTTTGTTTTCCCTCATTAACAATGGGAAGGCCTTAATTTTTAGAGTACTACGGAGGGGACCGGGAAGGGGAAAGTATATTTAGCAGGAAGCCTGGAAATAGCAGCTCATTCGTCAGCCACCTTCTTCTGACAGTGTCACAACCCAGAGTTTGGGAGCCTGTGACTCATGTCCCACGATCTGCACAGGGGGAAAGCCCAGCAAGGGCATGGAACCACCTCTAAAACAATGGTTTATAACTTTATTTCATCACCCCAGGCATAAGACTGAGCCTCAGTTTCCCCACCTTAGAGATTATGACAACAACCCCTGTCTAATATAGAAATTTCTCCAAAATCAGTGAAGTCTCCCCCAAACTTGACCCGACATCGCTCACAGGAGCCACCCTTGGTGGGACACAAGTTAAACCCAGCCTGGTCTTGGCTTCATTTTTCTGCAAAGCAGGGTGGAAAAAGATATGCAAAGTAATTTCTGCCTGAGGATGGGAAGCACCTGTTTCGCGTTTCTACACAGAGTCACTCAAAATAGTTTTTCACCAAAAAAAAAAGGGGAGGTTTTTCTTTCTGGGCTCCAGCAACCATGCACACATGGCAAAATCCTTCTATGGCACCAGGCAGCTGCACACCAGGTGTGTTTCCACACCCTGAAGGCTTAAGGCTGGCTGGGAAGGAAAAATATTTTGTAGTGCCCAGCTCAGGACAGCTCTTCTTGGGGAAACTCCCTCCAAGCCTAGGGCTTCCCTCCCTGAGCAACACCATGATCCTCAAAAACACACACAACACTGGAATAATCAAATCCGACACACCTTTAACACCAAGGAGCAGCCTCACACCACCAAATCCCATCATGACCAGTATCTGCTCTCTGCCACAGAGGAATTACCAGCTTGGTGAATCCATTTGGATGGAGAAAGGTTGTGCACCCAAAAAGATGCTCAAGGTGTAGCTTGTGCTGTGTTTGGGCAGTGGGAGATCCGTGGCAGCCCCCCAGCATCACCCTGAGCAGGGTGCTGGAGCAAGGAAGCACTGAGCTCCTGAGGGATGCCTGGGAAAAGGTTAAAAATCTTATTTGTGTCTTCTCAAATAAACCTTCCCTGCAGGAAACAGCCTATTGTGAGCAGGATTCGGCCTTTTCCGCTGAGCCTGAGCTTGGCTGTGGCCACTGGCATCGGGGAAGATGGAAGCCCAGCTGCAGGATGGGAAGCAGGGATGAGAGGAGAAGGAGGAGAAGGGACAGTGACAGGTCCTCCTCCCCATGGCAAACTATCAGAGCTGCCACCAAAACTCACCACAGAGGTGGCACAAACGGGCACGGATGGTTTGGAGGGCTGGGCAAGAGCAGAGGCTGGTTTCTCCTCCAGGAGAAAAGAAAGCAGAAGGAATAAATGTAATAATAAAATAAAAATAAACAAAAACACCCACAAGGACCAAGAGCTGTCCCAAACCCCATGCCAAGGGGAAGGCAGGGATGATGCTGCAGGGCACAGGGAGCACTGGAAGCCTCCCTGGCATGGCAAGCACTGTCTCCCTGAGGTCTGCTGGGAGAGCAACAAACTGCTGCCTTCAGCATCCGAGGGAGATTTAATTAAAAGACATTAAAAAAAACCAGAAACACCACAAACCCCTCCCTGCTGCCACCTCCACGGGAGGGTTTGTCACATCTCAAAAGTGTCCTCACAGCACCATATCAACCAAAAGCACCACAGCAGCAAGCCCAGGTACCAGCTCTCCAGGACAGGGCTCCCAACATGAAACAAAACCATCTGCAGGGAAAAACCCTGAAAATGAGAGATGCAACCTCAGTGGCATTTTCTTTTTAAAGTACGAGTACGAAACTTGCAGCCCAACTTTGCAGCATTTGCATGTGGCTCTGGAATCCAGCTGGCCCTCCTGGGTTGGTTTTGAAACCCTTAAATAAATATATATGCATGCACAAGGACATTGAAACGGGTTCGAGTGCTGGAAGAGACTCGTTCATTCAATGAGTCCGCAGTAAAAAAACAGGGGGATAGAAAAGCAGGGGGTTCCAGCGGGGAGGAATTAAGGAAATGGATTTCCTCCTCCTGCGATTTGTTGCAGAAGGAGCCTTTCCTCCCTCGCCGGGCCCCCCGGCCACCCCTTTCCCATCCGGATTTGCTTTGAAACGTGGCACTGTCGAAGGGGAGGGTTCAGCGGGGGAGGCGGGGGGGTCCCGGCCGGCCGTGCCGCTGACCACGGCCCGGGGCCTCGGCGTGGGACGCCTGGAGCCAAGCGAAGCCGCACGGAAAGGGAAAGCAGGCGGAGAGGGGAAGGAGCCGGAGCAGCGGCAGAGAGCGGCGTCCCCGGCACGGCGGGGGTGGGACAGCCGCCGTGCGGGGGTCTGCGGCCACCCCGGCGGGGGGAAGGTATCCCGCGGAGCAGCAGGGATGCCTTCCCGTGGCCCACAGCACGGCGGGACGGCCGCGATGGGGAAAGGCCGGGGAGCCGCTGGCGGCTGCCCGAGGCCCGGGAGCACCCGGTGCTCGTCCCACGGAGAGGGGTCAGCGGGCTGCGGAGCAAACACCTGGAAAAGGGCTACTGATAAAGAAAAAAAGGCCAAAAAAAAGGAAAAAAAAATTCTTCCCATTTCCAAGAGCTAGGAATATCAGACAAGGCTTGGCTTCTCGCTGTGTGGGGCTGATGTGCCCCTCAGTGCTTGGGACATCCCGGCAGCTGCGGTGGGTCTGACACCTCCTGTGCTCCCCCGTCCCCAGCCAGGGACCCCCGGCAGAGCCGGAGCGGGGGGAGAAGGATGTGCCACCCCTAAAGCCAGCACCAGGCTGGGTCCCCGTGGGAATCTGAGGGACGTGTCCGGTGGTGGGTGAGAGATGGGGAATGAATGGGGCGGCACTCTGACCCCCAGACCGAGGGGTCCTGCACCCCACAGCCCCCTCCCCGTGCGGGGTGGGGGCACGTGGCCCGAGTGGGGACACCCCCGAGCTGAGACAGCCCCAGGAGGGACACCCCATGCGGAGCCAGGGGGGTCACCCCGTCCCCGGGGTGGGGACACGCAGCCAGCCGGTCCCGGCGCGGGGCGACGGCGGGGGGGGTCTCACCTCGAACATGAGGGCGATGAGGACGCTGAGCACTAGGCAGAAGCCGATGTCGGCGTGGTTGTGGATGAGGAACTCCTGGCTGAAGAGCGGGTGGCNCCGGCGAAGGCCCGGGCCAGGGCCGGAGCCGAGCCGAGCCGAGCCCAAACTTCCCCGGGCCCCGCGGAACTTCGCGGAGCGCCGCGATGGCCCCGCGCAGGCGCCGCCGCCTGAGCCCTCCCCGCGCCCGCCTGGCTCCGCTCGGCCTCGGCACCGACCCCGCCCCGGCCCGCACCGGGACCGGCACGGGCACCGGCACCGCCCCGACGCGCACCAG